>CM031374.1:29305337-29884522 GCA_018208015.1 Medicago ruthenica | reverse complement strand
GTCGGGCTTTTCCTGGGGGTTTGTGTTTGTCTGCCAATGATGATTGGACTTTTTGTTTTGGGTTGAGATTCCCTGGGGAATGTCAATGAGGTTTGGGCTTCATGGGGATATAAGGATCATTTTGGAAGCATGATCGATATCCAGCCTTGGTTGATGTTTGGATGTTTAGGGTGCTTCGACTGGGGAATTTTGTTCCTCTAACCCTCGGGGTCTTTACGCTTCACGTACCGTGAGCTATGCACTTGCCTTTGCTGAAGAGCATAAGTCCTCCGGTGCAACCCTTTTGGTGGGGAATTACCGCAATTCTTTTCGAAATTTACGAAAATTCAAATAAAACAACGTTTGTTTGTTTTTTTTTTTTTGGAAGAAATTCCTTTGTTTATTTCCCATGTTTCAATGCATTTTTATCATGAATAAAACAAAATTTTATGCGCTAATGAGAACACAAAATGATAAAAGGAAATTTATTCAATGCAGAATTGACTTCTTGAATGGGTAAAAATACATGAAGTGAGAAGTGATTACTTCTCTGGGGACAAAGATAGAGAAAGACAAGAAAAAAGCAAAAAGAAAACTGTTGGTTTTGGCACAACACATGCTATTTTCTTATGACTTCGAGAGAGATTTTTTTTGGAAGATGCAGACGAGACCGATTCTTCTCCTCTTGAATCTTGTCCGGAGCTTGGATGTTGCAGTCATTGCCTTTTTTTTTTCTTTTTTTGCTAACCCCTAACTTTTACCTGGACCGCTCTTTCGAGTTTTCAATCCACCGGGGTGTACTTCCTTTTTTTTTGATGTCCTTAACTTTTGCCTAGACCGCCTTTTCAGGTTTTCGATCTAGCATGACGCTCTCTATTGCCTAAACCGCCCTTTCAGGTTTTCGATTTAGCGAGCTTTTTTCTCTTCTTTTCTTTCTTTTTAGGCATAATACTTCTTGACTGCATCAGAGTTTATTGAGAGTGGGAACTCTTCTCTATCCATAGTGGTGATGATCAAGGCTCCGCCAGAGAAGGCTTTCTTTACCACGTACGGCCCATCATAGCTGGGAGTCCACTTCCCGCGGGGATCTTTGTGGATAGGTAATATCTTCTTGAGCACTAGGTCTCCTTCTTTGAATTCTCGAGGACGAACCTTCTTATCGAATGCCCTCTTGAGTCTCCTTTGATAGAGTTGTCCGTGACATATTGTCGTTAGACGCTTTTCCTCTATGAGATTCAGTTGGTCGAACCTTGTTTGGACCCATTCAGCTTCTTCTAGCTTGGTTTCCATCAAGACTCTTAACGAAGGAATTTCCACCTCTACGGGAAGCACAGCTTCCATGCCGTATACTAAGGAGAAAGGGGTTGCCCCAGTTGAAGTGCGGATGGCTGTTCTGTAGCCATGTAGCGCAAAGGGAAGCATCTCGTGCCAATCCTTATATGTTGTTACCATCTTTTGGATGATCCTCTTTATGTTCTTATTGGCTGCTTCTACCGCACCGTTCATCTTTGGTCAGTAAGGGGAGGAATTATGGTGCTCAATCTTGAACTCCTTGCACAACTCCTTCATTGTCTTGTTGTTCAGGTTTGCCCCATTATCAGTGATGATTTTGTGGGGAGTGCCGTAACGGCAAATGATTTCCTTCTTGATGAATCGGGCTACCACTTGTTTGGTTACGTTTGCATACGACGCTGCTTCTACCCATTTGGTGAAGTAGTCGATGGCAACGAGGATGAAGCGATGTCCATTTGACGCTTTGGGCTCGATCATTCCAATCATGTCTATGCCCCACATAGAGAATGGCCAAGGTGAGGTCATGACGTTCAGGGGAGTTGGTGGTACATGCACCTTGTCGGTGTAAATTTGGCACTTATGACAAGTCTTGGCATAGTGGAAACAGTCAGCTTCCATGGTTAGCCAATAATAGCCCGCCCTTAGAATTTTCTTTGCCATTGCATGCCCATTGGCATGGGTTCCAAATGATCCCTCGTGGATTTCTTTGATGAGCATGTCCGCTTCATGTTTATCCACACATCTGAGCAGGACCATGTCATAGTTTCTTTTGTAGAGGGTATTTCCACTGAGGAAGAACTGGGATGCCAATCTCCTGAGGGTTCTCTTGTCGGTGTGCGAGACATTTTCTGGATACTCTTGCTCTTCAAGGTATCGCTTGATGTCGTAGAACCAGGGTTTGTTGTCAAGTCCTTCTTCGATTAATGCACATACAACCGGTTTGTCTCTACGATCCATCCTTATGATTGGTGCTTCATTGTGAAAATTTACTTGGTACATTGATGATAATGTAGCCAAAGCATCCGCCACCTGGTTTTCTTCTCGAGGTATGTGATGGAAGTTGATTTCCTCAAAATGCTCAATCAACTCTACAATCCGAGCTCGGTAGGGGATTAAATTGGGATGTTTTGTTTCCCATTCTCCTTTGACTTGATAGATGACTAAGGCTGAGTCACCGTATACTTCAAGGTTTTTGATCCTTAGAACAATTGCTGCTTCAAGGCCTAGGATACATGCTTCATATTCTGCCATGTTATTGGTGCAGTCAAAGCATAACCTTGCTGTGAAGGGTTGGTATCCATTTCTTGGGGAGATTAAAACTGCTCCGATTCCGTGCCCCATGGCATTTGAGGCGCCGTCGAAAGCGAGTTTCCATCGAGCTCTCAGTTCTGGCCCTTCATCATCGCTTGTGACCCCTTCGTCATTCAAAGCTACGACATCTTCATCCGGGAAGTCGAATTGTATGGGCTGATAATCCTCTAATGGTTGGTGAGCAAGGTGCTCGGATAAAACACTCCCTTTAATGGCTTTTTGAGCAATGTATTGGATATCGTACTCAGACAGCAGCATTTGCCAACGGGCTATCTTTCCTGTGAGGGCAGACTTTTCGAAGATGTACTTGATGGGATCCATCTTTGATATCAACCAAGTTGTATGGGTCAACATATATTGCCTTAGGCGTCGAGCGGCCCATGCTAGAGCGCAGCAAGTCTTTTCAAGTGAAGTATACCTTGTTTCACAGTCGGTAAACTTCTTACTTAGGTAGTAGATTGCGTGCTCTTTTCTTCCCGTTTCATCTTGTTGTCCTAACACACAACCCATTGATCCTTCAAGTACGGTTAGGTATAAGATGAGGGGTTTATCCGGAACCGGAGGTATCAAAATTGGTGGTTCTTGCAGGTATTGTTTGATCTTGTCAAACGCCTCTTGGCAATCCTCATTCCAATGAACGACTTGGTTTTTCCTTAGCAGTTTGAAGATTGGTTCGCAGGTAGCTGTCATGTGTGAGATGAACCTAGCGATGTAGTTCAATCTTCCTAAGAAACCCCAGACTTCTTTCTCGGTATTTGGCGCTGGAATTTCTTGGATGGCCTTTACCTTGTCGGGATCCACTTCGATACCCCTTTGGCTGACAATGAAGCCCAATAACTTCCCGGATCTAACGCCAAATGTGCACTTGTTAGGATTTAAGCGCAGCTTGAATTTTCTTAGGCGTTCGAAAAGCTTTTGTAGATGGACTAGATGATCCTCTTCCATTTGGGATTTGGCAATCATGTCGTCGACGTAGACCTCAATTTCCTTATGGATCATGTCATGGAAAAGAGTCACCATTGCTCTTTGGTATGTTGCTCCGGCATTTGTTAATCCGAAAGGCATTACCTTATAGCAGAATGTTCCCCACGGGGTGATGAATGTGGTTTTCTCCATGTCCTCTGGAGCCATCTTGATTTGGTTATATCCCGAGAAGCCATCCATAAAGGAGAAGACTGAGAATTGGGCTGTGTTGTCCACCAATATGTCGATGTGTGGTAGCGGGAAATCGTCCTTTGGGCTCGCCCTATTCAAGTCCCGATAATCTACACACATTCTAACTTTGCCATCCTTCTTCGGAATTGGCACAATGTTGGCAACCCATGTTGGATACTTGGTTACGGCTAAGAAGCCGGCATCGAATTGCTTTTTGACCTCCTCTCTGATCTTGAGAGCCATATCGGGTCGAGTCCTTCTCAATTTCTGCTTCACTGGCGGGCATTCCGGCTTGAGTGGCAACTTATGTACGACGATGTCAGGGTCTAAACCCGGCATGTCTTGATACGACCAAGCGAATACGTCCATGTACTCTTGCAGAAGCTTAATCAACTTGCCTTTCACATCTTCATGTAGGGAGGCTCCTATCTTGACCTCTTCGGTCCCCAAGTTGACCTTTTCAACTGATTCTTGGTGAGGTTGTATTACCCTATCCCCTTGATTTGCAAGTCTAGACAATTCTTCAGGCAGTTCATAATCGTCCTCTTCATTAACTTCCGTTTGATTAATCGGGAAATCGAAGTCATAAGGGATTAAGGCAGTGTTGTTTTTGGAGGGTGGATTTGTAGATCTGCATGAGTATGATTTTTTTTTTTTTAGGCTTTTTGTAAAATTTTTTTTTTAAAACAAATGCAAAAAGAAAAAAGACTCAAATGACATAAAAGAGTGATTTTATTCATGATTGAAAATAACTATAAAACATGGGGGCCCCACACGACTAATCATTTGCCTTGGGTAGAGCTAAATGATTTTTTTCTTTCAAAAGCAAAATACAAACATAGTTTATTACTTGATCTTGGTAATGATCTCGGGAATTGCGATAGCCCTCCAATTGTTCAAAGCTTCATCCGAAGCGCAACGGTACACCAAATCAGGCACGTCTTCATCTATATCTTCAAGTAGAGCCACTTGATCTTCATTGATAAATCCCGCACTGATGAATATTTCTGAAATGGGGAGGATCCCTTGCTTTGGAGGCTTTGAGAAAGTTTCGGCTGATGGATGATATCCCAACCCGAAGCGATTTTTCTTCTCCGGTATGTCCAATAATTTGCCCCATCCGGCAGGTCGGCTTTCTTCTAGGGCCTCTCTTATAGCCCTCCATGATGACATGGCTGTCTGTTAGTACTGCGGATGCAAGTATTAGTTTTTATATCGTTCCACAGGGATTAATGTGATATCATAAACCGTTCAACTTCGATTATCGTTTTAAGTTAGGGTTTAATCGTTTGTTTTACTACACTACTCATACTTTTAAAAACATAATAAGTAAATGGTAGAGTAATAGGACATAGAAGGTGTTAGGATTAACTTTCATCAATCAAACATCGTTTATATCCGATTGATTACAAATACGAGTTCTAGCGTTTTCTTATATATGACATTATTACGTATTGCTCACAACATCATTGATTTCCCAAATGATGTCTTGAGATCGATTGTATCGTTTAATCGATGATTTCTCAATCTATTAAACGATTCAAAAGCTTTACGATCCAATACTATAATGTAATTATCAAAACCAAATCCCATTTCTAGAATTTCTTATCTTGATAGAAAATCATTCTAAACCTAGATTCAAAAGTCTTTTTCAACAACATTTAAATCAAACATAAGATTGAAAAGCAAGAAGAAATTCAATGGTATATAAAAATAGCTAGAATCATATATTGAATAATCAAAAGTTTACAACATGAGTGATTGATTACCTATCAATCCCAACAAAGGAGATTGGTTGATCATTGTCATGACAACACTTGCAAAATAAGAAAGAAAGATGAAGATAGTTGAGAGCTTGATGTCTCAAAGCTTCTTAAGATCTTCTTCAATCCAAATCTAATTGCTATATGAAGTTTTTCTCCCTCTATGCCTATTCTCTTTCAAAGATAACAGGTTTTCTAAGCTCTGGAAAATAAGATTTCTGATAAAAAACTATATATCTAAGAAATGAGCTTAAAAATCCTTAAATATGCTGAGAAAATGTTCGCTCGCTACAAGCGACCAGCCTGTCGCTTGTAGCGAGGACTTCAGTTGGCCAATCAAAGAGCTCCACGTCACCATCAGCATTAAACCGCCCCTGTGGTCGCTATAGCGACCAGGTCTGTCGCTACTAGCGACCAGCCTTTAAAATTCCCTGCCTAGGCTCGCTTCAAGCGTCCAGTTCATCGCTACAAGCGATGAACCCTGGAAAATCCATGCCTAAGCTCGCTTCTAGCGATGGATGCTGCGCTTCAAGCGATGGATCACTGAAAATCTCTGCCTATCCTCGCTACTAGCGATGAGTCCTGCGCTTGTAGCGATGGCATGAAGAAATGCTTCATTCTTTTGCTTCAATCAGGTTCAAGCATGTTTTTCCTGCATAAACACATGGGGTAAGGCTTAGGATCACATTCATTGCATTTCTAACACATTTATGCCCTAATCCTAAGGTAACTTGTACAACAAGTAAACATAAGTGCCTAAATTTGTACCAAAATATAACAACATTTAAGCACTTATCAAACTCTCCCCAACTTACATTTTGGTTTGTCCTCAAACCAAAGAACAAAAGGAAATTTTCATAGCTTTACAAACCACAGTATTGAGCAATTTAGCAAAGGATTCAAAAGTGCGAAGAAATAAATATCAAGTGAGTGATTCAAATGTGATTGCACAAGCTTAAGTCCAGTTTCTCATCAAACAAGATACATTCTACAAATGTGAACTAGTTCTAAACACAAGGAATTAAATCATACAATCCTAAACAAGCAACATGTTTAAATTTGAACCAAACCTAACACACTTCTTTATAAAGTATATGAATAATTGAAATCATTTGTGAGGGTTATGAACACTCATCCAATAAACATGATAACATACAATCAAATTATGTGTCTATCTAATTATCATTTCCAAAAGCATAAAAGGCATTGATCAAAAGGACTTTAAGGGTTGTAATTGGGCTAGGCTACAAAAGAATTGTCATATGTGGGATATTTGAATTCAAATGGCCAAGCAAAAGGAAACATTCGATCTAATTACAACTTCCTTCTTTCTCCAATACAACACTTGGTGAATTTTTTTTTTCTTTTCTATTCTTGATTGATTCTTGACAACTTTTCTTTTTCTTTGAAATCTTGCAAACCTTTTCATTTTTTTTTTCTCTTTTCTTTTTCTTGGTTTGCTTTTCTTTCTTTTTTTTTTTTCTTTTCTTTTCAAGATTGTCAAGATCAAATATCACATTCACCCATACATTGACTTAAATAAAACCTTCCTTTCTCCCCAACTTATTCCAATGATACCCTAATCGAATGTTCCTTTGTTATTATGGCAAAGGTCAATAAAAACGACGGATAAGGGTTCAAAAGAAAACAACAATCAGAATTTAATAAAGAGTTAACTGTGACTGAATTTTTTTTACAAACTCCGGCAATTTAAATAAGCAGATGAGCTTATTAAATTGACAGTCCACAGTTAACAATTCTGATTCCATTAGGCTCAGATGGGTTAACAGATACTCACACATCTCACAGGGTTGGTTCATTTGGTCAAGTATTTCTCTCAATTTCAAAAAAAATTGCCTTGATCATTTCAATGCTCTTATACAAATTAAAACAACAACAGATTTAACATAATCTAACTGAGTTAAACATGGTATTGGTCTCCTGCATATATATACATTGGTTGAGGATTCCTCACATTTTTGGCTAGTTCTACATTGGTTCAAAACTAAACACATGCTTGCTTAAAAACTGAATAAATTAACTTGTGCGTGTAAAGAACTTATTCACATTAAAGAATATACCTAGAAAAACGAGAAAACGAGTACCTTAGCTGCGCGCTTTAACACTCATTCTATCATTATCACTCAGATGATTCACAGTTCAAGCATTGCTTTTGAATCATTCATCTTTCTTTCAAAATTTGTTGGGATTTTTTCAAAAAATTTTTGACATAAATAAACACAAAAGCATAAATAAAATATAATTATACTAACATGTTATACCCTAAATATAAATAACATAATAGCAAAAAGGGGTACATCATCCAAAGTACATAAAGAAATACTCAAAGTACATAGCATAAATCAAAATGTTAAAGTACAAAGCAGAATAAATAAAACGAAAGGGAAAACAAATCAAGATCTGCAGCTCTGCATCAATCTGAATCTGTGGCCATGTCGTCCTCCGAGTCTATCAAGTCAGCTGCCCTGCGATCAATAGAATTTGTAGCAGCTGAAGAATCATCGCCCAGATCATCATCCACATCTGCGTCATCATCACCATCGTCACCAGCATCCTGCTGATCACCAACGTCAGCTGCAGCTGCCCCTCCTGGAAAGAATGGCCTGTCCCCAGGCCAAGCAATGTGCTCTGAGAAGAACGCAGGTGTCCACGGGCTTTGGCCACTGTCGTGCAGATGGCTCTGGAGCGTAGTAAGTGCCCGGTGATTTGACGCATTCTGCGCCAACAGAAGAGAGCCCACAGTAGCAGAATCCCAACTCGAAAAGTCCAAAGGTGGAATGGTCGGGTGGCTAGGGTGGCTAGTAGTCTGAGGTGGTGGTGGTGGCATATGAGAAGGTCCTGCTGAGGATGAAGGTCCAGCTGAGGTATGAGGTGGTGGTGGTGGGGCTACAGGTGCAGGTGTAGAGCAGTACCTATTGATGTATCTATCATCAATAGGATTTTTAATTTCCTCATCAACCTGTGATGGCATGTGAACTCTAGCTCTCCTACATAAACCCATGATCAACCCGGGAAAAGTCAAAGGGCATTTAGGTTTGCCCGGGGGTAATAGTCCACTCTCAGCAACTATCCTCATCTCATTAGCAATCAGCCTAGCTACGTCCACTTGACGCTGAGTGAGGATGTAGTGAACAAGGGGGGTCACATCTAAAGTGGTGGAAGAGGTGTGAGATTTGGGGCGGATGTTATAAAGAATAAGGGTAAGGATTACCTGAGCCTCAGTGGTCATGTCCTCACGGAGTGCTCGGAAAGGCTTACCCGAAGCCCTACTCACGTCATAACTCTTCCCCTGCTGGAAGATCTCTTGTGCTATCAGCTCATGATCCCAATTGCCACTCTTCTGATGCTCACAGAAGTCACATAGCCTAGAACGTACGAGTGGATGATCCTCTGCAAGTAGCTCCAGAGGCTTGCCCAAATATGCGTTGATAGCCATGCGATCAAAAGTGATGGTGCGTCCTCGAACGAAAGTAGTCCAAGTAAACTCATCAGAAGGATCTGAGGGGATTGCGTTCGCGTAAAATTCGCGCACAATGTCATAGTTGATCTTCCGGGGTGGCGTGCAAAGAATACCCCACTTCCTCTCGTTTATCATGGCTGCTAAGCCGCCATATTCCCCTTCTTCAGATATCTCAAATCTTTTCTCTGACCAGATTCTTCTCGTCCTCAGTTCCTCGTATCTCTCCTGGTTCCTCCAGCTGAGGAAACGACTTGCATCGTGTTGTGGAATGTTGACCCTTGGCCTTGACGAGGAACTCTCAACATTCCTTTGACGTTTAGACGAGGTTTTAGGTGCCATACCTACAAAAGGATCAAAACAGATGAAAGTTAAGTAAGATGCAAGTCAGGTTTCAATCAAAGTCAAAATAAAACAATTTTCTGGTTTCATCGCTACAGCGACAGATTGGTCGCTTGTAGCGAGAAAACCCAGAAATTGCCTCTTTCCTTCGCTACAAGCGTACTGTAGCGAGGAAGACCCTTTTCAGATTTTCATGTTTTTCTTGATTTTAACTAACTTGTAGCATGCGAAATCAACATTAAAGCTAATATAAATGACTAACAATCACCTAAACTTCCTAAATCCTCAAAAACCCTAATTTATTTTGAAATTTTACAAAGGGTTTTTCCAAAATACGATTTCTATGTACAAAAGGATTAAAGGGAAGTTTTCCTAGTGATTCTAGGTCATTTATAACAACTTAAACTAAGTATAAGCAATGGGTAACAACAGGGCATGATTTAAGTTCAGATTTCGAATAAACCCTGAAATTCTGGCCAGGCAATACTAAAGAGAAATCAGGTTCTGAACCAAACAGGTTCTGAACAACACACAGGACACAATAATTTGAAAAACAGAGCACAAACACAAACACACACAAGCAGCAAATTAAAGTGCAGGAAAGTAAACAGGCACAGAGGTTTGTTAACCCAGTTCGGAGTAAACACCTCCTACTCTGGGGGATACCAATCCAGGAAGGAATTCCACTATAGGAATTAATCCTTATGACTCAAGACACTGACTCCCAGTTCCCAGCCTAAGCAATTAACTTCCTCCTAGTCTTGAATTCTACCCAACACGTTGAGTATTAGAGACCACTAACTTCCTATTCAAGTAACAAACCTGTTACTGAAACCCTTAATCAAAAACACTCTGTTTTTCATAAAACTTCACAACTTCATTCGTACCTAGAGGCTTAGAATGAATTACAACTCAATAAAAATCCTAAACCAACTCAAAACATATGAGTGGTGCACAAAACAAAGCTAACAAGCTTAAAACTAACACAGACTCTTTTTCTGAATTGAAACTCTCTAAAATCGTATCTTGAATAGCAGCAGCCCTCCTCCTTATATAGCCTCCAGTCTTGCAAAATAAAACTAATCTTCTGATTTGATTTGTTACAGAAATAAGATTGGTCCAATAATGTAACAAATAAAACTGTTCTGAATCTTTTAAAGATTATAACAGGAAAATATGAATTTCATATCTTTGAACCAAATCTTCAATAAAATCTTCTTCAAATAAATCAGCATTCTAGAAGCACTTACACAAAGATAATTCCTTGCTAAATCTCCCAAGATACGCGCAAAAACTAATCTGAAAACCCAGCTTCTGATGTGGTCAACAAAAGTCAACGCTGGCTTCAGAACCTGAAATCAGCTTCTGAACTGCTACAGTGCATTCAGCTTCTGATGACATTTTCTGCTTCTGAATGGCTTCAAAACACAAAACTTGCAACTGAAGAAATGTTTCAAATATGGAGATGCTTCTATTCAATACATTGGTTTTGCCAAAACATGCAGCTAACACAGAAGACTCAACAATCTCCCCCTTTGGCAAATTTTTGGCTAAAACCATCCAAGTCCTTCAATCTTCATTATAATCAGCTCAAACAATGAAGAACTCCACAATGATCAATCATAACATAGTAATTAGCAGCGGATTCATATGACTATCATGAATAACACAAACTAGCTTCAGTTCAAATCAGCTACTGAAGCACACATAACCTACTGATCAACTCCTGATCATCACAAACAAGGTATCAGAGCTACTCATCAACTCCTGAACATCACAAACAAGGTATCAGAGCTACTCATCAACTCCTGAACAGCATAATACTCCCCCTGAAGCTAAACAAACTCCCCCTTACTACCAAAAGGTATCAGAGCACACTTCAGGATCACTACAAACTCGTACTCCCCCTGAGACACATACTCCCCCTCAATAACATCTTGACAGCACTTGTTGCATTGGTTATGAACTCTGAGCTTCACAAATAACTTCTGAATCACACTGAGAACTGAACATCTGAAATTTGAACTTCTGAGCAGCAACACATTACATAGGATTTTCTCCCCCTTTTTAGCCACAAAATTCTGACAAATCATAGTCTTCAAATAGGAAAGGAAAACTGCACAAACATCTTCAACTACTGTCCCAGTTTGAACTTCAGACTTAGTATCAGAGACAGGATCACACTTAGCACTAACAAAGCTGGCAGGTACTCTATCTTCCTCACATCCAGTTTGCTTTAATTGCTAGAATTCTTCAAATAAGCACACACCTAACTTGCTCCTTAAGTTTTCAAATTGCTTAGCATCCAAGGCCTTTGTAAAAATGTCTGCAACTTGTTCTTCAGTAGCTACATGTTCCAACTGAACAATCTTGTCCTCCACAAGGTTTCTGATAAAATGATGTCTGATATCAATGTGTTTAGTTCTGCTGTGCTGTATTGGGTTCTTAGAGATGTTGATAGCACTCAAATTGTCACAAAACAATGTCATAGTTCTTTGTTCAATGTTGTACTCCTCCAGCATCTGCTTCATCCACACCAATTGTGAGCAACTACTTCCAGCAGCAATATATTCAGCCTCAGCAGTTGACAATGACACACAGTTTTGCTTCTTGCTAAACCATGAAATTAAGTTATTTCCCAAAAAGAAACAACCTCCTGAGGTGCTCTTCCTGTCATCAGCACTTCCAGCCCAGTCAGCATCACAATATCCCATCAGTTCAGAAGTTGAACTATGTGAGTACATGATTCCATAGTCACTTGTGCTGTTCACATACTTCAGGATCCTTTTAACTTGTGTCAGATGACTCATCTTAGGATCAGCTTGATATCTTGCACAAACTCCTACAGCAAATGTGATATCAGGCCTGCTTGCAGTTAAGTACAATAGGCTCCCAATCATGCTTCTGTACTGACTTTGGTCTACTGAAACTCCATGTTCATCCTTAGTTAACTTCAGGTGGGTAGCAGCTGGTGTCCTCTTGTGAGCAGCAGATTCCAATCCAAATTTCTTCACTATGTTCTTGGCATACTTACTTTGAGAAATGAAGATTGTATCTTCCATTTGCTTGACTTGTAATCCAAGAAAATAAGTCAGTTCACCAACTAAGCTCATTTCAAATTCTGACTGCATCTGCTGAACAAACAGTTTGACCATCTTCTGAGACATCCCTCCAAACACTATATCATCCACATAAATCTGAGCAATCATCAGACTCCCATTTTCATCTTTCACAAACAAAGTCTTATCAGAACCTCCTTTTCTGTAACCTTGAGCCACAAGAAACTGAGTCAGCCTGTCATACCATGCCCTTGGTGCTTGCTTCAATCCATATAAAGCCTTCTTTAACTTGTACACATGTTCTGGAAACTTAGGATCCACAAAACCCTTAGGCTGTTCAACATATACCTCTTCTTGCAAATATCCATTCAGAAATGCACTCTTCACATCCATCTGGAATAATTTGAACTTGAGAATGCAGGATACACCCAACAGTAATCTTATGGACTCTAGTCTGGCCACAGGTGCAAAGGTCTCATCAAAGTCCAATCCCTCCACTTGAGTATAACCCTGAGCAACCAACCTAGCCTTGTTTCTGACTACAGTACCATTCTCATCTGTTTTATTCTTGTAAATCCATTTAGTACCAATTATATTCAACCCTTCAGGTCTTGGAACCAGATCCCACACTTCACTCCTTTTGAATTGATTCAACTCATCTTGCATTGCTTCAATCCAAAATTCATCAGTCAGGGCTTCTTTCACATTTTTGGGTTCAAACTTAGACACAAAACATGAATCAGTAGCAGCTGGTTCTGATCTCCTGGTTCTGACTCCTTGATCCAAACTCCCAATGATAAGCTCCTTAGGATGATCCTTCTGAATTCTAATAGATGGCCCTTTATTGGTAGAATTATGTTCTGGATGTACATCTGCTTCTTCAGACTCTGGATGAATTTCAGCTTCTGAAGTTTGTTCTTCTGATGGTTCAGACTCTGGAACAACTTCAGACTCACTTCTATCTTTCTCAGCAGTTAGATCATCAATTACCACATTAATGGACTCCATCACAACTTTAGTTCTTGAATTAAACACCCTATAAGCTCTGCTGTTTACTGAATAACCCAGGAATATGCCCTCATCAGACTTAGGATCCAGTTTTCTTCTATTTTCTCTGTCAGCCAAAATGTAGCATTTACTGCCAAACACATGAAAATATTTGACTGTAGGCTTCCTTCCTTTCCATAGTTCATACAATGTAGATGCTGTTCCTTTCTTCAGAGTGACTCTATTATGGATATAGCATGCAGTGTTCATTGCTTCAGCCCAGAACATATATGGAAGTTTCTTAGCATGCAGCATCACTCTTGCACATTCTGCCAAAGTCCTATTCTTCCTCTCAACTACACCATTTTGTTGAGGTGTGATAGGTGCAGAAAACTCATGCTTTATACCTTCAGAAGCACAAAATTCTGAAAAACTCTTGTTCTCAAATTCTTTGCCATGATCACTTCTGATTCTGACAATCCCACAGTCCTTCTCTCTTTGTAATTGAGTACATAAGTCTTTAAACACTTCAAAAGTATCAGACTTCTCTCTAACAAAGTTGATCCATGTGAATCTTGAGTAGTCATCTACCATTACAAAAGCATACCTCTTCCCTCCAATACTTTCCACTTGCATAGGCCCCATTAAATCCATATGAACAAGTTCTAGTACTTTAGTAGTTACCTGGTGAACTAATCTGGGATGAGACTTTCTTGTTTGTTTCCCAATTTGACAATCACCACAAACATTGTCCTCATTGATCTTCAGATTTGGTACACCTCTGATAGCTTCAGTACTTAGGATTTTCTTCATGCCTTTCAGATGCAGATGACCTAACTTCTGGTGCCAGAGCTTGACTTCCTCTTCTGAGCTCATAAGACAAGAAGTCAAACTTCTTTCTTCTTCAGAAACCCACAAATAACAATTGTCTTTGGATCTGCAGCCTCTCATCTGAATCTTATCTTCCTGATCAGTAACAATACACTCTAGCTTGTTGAAATTAACCTTCAATTCTTGATCACAAAGTTGGCTGATACTGATCAGATTAGAGGTTAATCCTTCCACCAGTAGCACATCATTAAGTCTGGGCAAACCTTCTCTGTTCAAATCACCAATACCCAGAATCTGACCTTTTACACCATCTCCAAATGTCACATAACTTCTGGAGTATGATCTGATATTGCTCAGCAGCTTCTTCACACCAGTCATGTGCCTTGAACACCCACTATCAAAATACCAGTCTTCTTTTGAGGTGGCTCTTAATGAAGTATGAGCAATCAGGCCTACATTCTGAACCTTAGGTTTCCACACCTTCTGAACACTGTGTCTGGGTGCAGCTGGTTGCACTCTTCTATATTGAAAGTGTTCAGGGTAACCATACACTTTAAAGCAGAATGGTTTGATATGCCCTTTCTTTCCACAATGATGACAGATCCATGGATGATTTCTCCTCCTTCTGTTTCTGAAAAATTTCTGGGGTTGCTTCTGAGGTAGCATCTGATCATGCTTCTGACCTTGCATCTGAGGTCTCTTCTGAGCTTGCTTCTAAGCTTGCATCTGGGATTGTTTCTGAGGTCTCATCTGAGATGTCCCAATTACAGGATTATCAGTTTTAGTGGCAGGAACAAATTCTTTAACACGAATCTTCTGTTTGGGATTCTGAGTCTGATCATCAAAGCCTAATCCAGTTTTTCCTTGTTGCTGAGCACCCAAAATTTCATCCAACACATTAGTAGCAGTATTCATCATTCTAACCTGCTTTTTCATATGTTCAAGTTGGGAATTTAACTGGTTCACTTCTTCTTTCAAATCTGAATTCTGCACAAGAAGTTCTCCTTTTTCAGCCTCCAGATGAAAAATAGTCTCCTTCTGATCCAGAACTTGTTTGCAAACCTCAGCACTTCTGGTATACAGCTTCCTATAGTTGTCAGCTAGTTCATCATATGAGGTTTTAGCAGCTTCAGACACAGATGAGGCTTCAGACTCTGAAAAAGTCTCAGACTCTAAAACAACTTCCTTCTTCAAGATATCTCCTGACCTCACTACCAGACCAGTATCACACATATCAGATTCACTAACATCATCATCTTCAGAACCATCATCAGACCATGCAACTGCTAGGCTCTTCTTTTATTTCTTGAGGAAAGTAGGACATTCAGATTTGATGTGTCCATAACCCTCACATTCATAGCACTGCACACCTTTAGCTTGATTACTTTTCTCCTCAGACTTGATCTTCTTCTCATCAGTTTGTTGCTTTTTATTGAATCTGAAATTCTGACCTTTGGCTTTGGCTTTTTTGTTAACATTTTTCAGAATCTTGTTGAATTGTTTTCCCAGCAACACTAGAGCTTCTGATAAGTCATTATCCTCCTCATCAGACTCAGGTTGATCATCAGCTCCTGAATTAACTGCAAATGCTATTCCTTTCCCTTTCTTATCAGGCTGTTTGCAGAATGCAGTCTCAAAATTGAGCAAAGACCCAATCAGTTCCTCAAGCTTCATAGTGGTGATATCATGAGCCTCTTCAATTGCTGTAACCTTCATGTCAAACCTTCTGGGCAGGGACCTGAGGATTTTTCTCACTAGCTTCTCATCAGACATCTTCTCCCCAAGAGAATCAAAGGAATTTGCCATATCTAGCATATTCATGTAAAAATCCTGAATGGATTCATCTTCCTTCATCTTCAGGTTTTCAAATTTGGTGGTCAGCAGCTGCAATCTGGACATCTTTACCTTAGAAGTTCCTTCATGAGTGGTCTTCAGAATTTCCCAAGCATCCTTAGCCACAGTACATTGTTTGATGAGTCTGAACATGTTCTGATCAACACCATTAAAGATAGCATTCAAAGCTTTTGAATTTCCCAGAGACAGATCATCTTCAGCTTTGGTCCATTCCTCCTCAGGCTTCAAAATTTCAGTCTTATTACCATCTTTGTCTGTATACACAGGATGATCCCAGCCTTTTATCACAGCTTTCCAAGTCCTGCTGTCAATAGACTTTAGAAAAGCACACATCCTTGACTTCCAATACTCATAGTTTGTGCCATCTAGTAGGGGTGGTCTGTTGACATAGCCTCCTTCTCTATCCATGCTTGCCAGAAATAAACTCCTCTGGATCTCACCCAAATTACAGGCAGGGTGCCTGCTCTGATGCCAATTGAAATTCTGGCCAGGCAATACTAAAGAGAAATCAGGTTCTGAACCAAACAGGTTCTGAACAACACACAGGACACAATAATTTGAAAAACAGAGCACAAACACAAACACACACAAGCAGCAAATTAAAGTGCAGGAAAGTAAACAGGCACAGAGGTTTGTTAACCCAGTTCGGAGTAAACACCTCCTACTCTGGGGGATACCAATCCAGGAAGGAATTCCACTATAGGAATTAATCCTTATGACTCAAGACACTGACTCCCAGTTCCCAGCCTAAGCAATTAACTTCCTCCTAGTCTTGAATTCTACCCAACACGTTGAGTATTAGAGACCACTAACTTCCTATTCAAGTAACAAACCTGTTACTGAAACCCTTAATCAAAAACACTCTGTTTTTCATAAAACTTCACAACTTCATTCGTACCTAGAGGCTTAGAATGAATTACAACTCAATAAAAATCCTAAACCAACTCAAAACATATGAGTGGTGCACAAAACAAAGCTAACAAGCTTAAAACTAACACAGACTCTTTTTCTGAATTGAAACTCTCTAAAATCGTATCTTGAATAGCAGCAGCCCTCCTCCTTATATAGCCTCCAGTCTTGCAAAATAAAACTAATCTTCTGATTTGATTTGTTACAGAAATAAGATTGGTCCAATAATGTAACAAATAAAACTGTTCTGAATCTTTTAAAGATTATAACAGGAAAATATGAATTTCATATCTTTGAACCAAATCTTCAATAAAATCTTCTTCAAATAAATCAGCATTCTAGAAGCACTTACACAAAGATAATTCCTTGCTAAATCTCCCAAGATACGCGCAAAAACTAATCTGAAAACCCAGCTTCTGATGTGGTCAACAAAAGTCAACGCTGGCTTCAGAACCTGAAATCAGCTTCTGAACTGCTACAGTGCATTCAGCTTCTGATGACATTTTCTGCTTCTGAATGGCTTTAAAACACAAAACTTGCAACTGAAGAAATGTTTCAAATATGGAGATGCTTCTATTCAATACATTGGTTTTGCCAAAACATGCAGCCAACACAGAAGACTCAACAAACCCTAAACCCTAATTTCTGAAATCAACATGCAAGCACCAAAACACAGTAAAAAGCTGAAAAATAGGAACAGACAGGGACGATATACTTACTTGAGTGATTGTTGGTTGAGATTAAACACGTACAGAGATGGATTAGCAAGATTTCAGAGATAGAAAGTGAACAGATATGCAGAAATTGAAAGGAATGATTACAGATGTAAATAAATGCGAAAATATAAGTTTAAAAAGGATAATGTAATAAATGAAAGTGGTTGGGGGTGGCTGAAGCGACAGGACTGGCCTGGGTAATATAAAACTGTTTTCTGATACGCTCGCTACAAGCGCGCGATTCGTCGCTACAGCGACAGGCAAAAAGCCCATCGCTACAAGCGTGGCTCAGCGCTACAAGCGCAAGTGCAAAAACGGTCGCTACAAGCGACAAGTGCGTCGCTACAGCGACGTAGTGTAAATTCCATCGCTACAGCGATGAGTTGGTCGCTGTAGCGACCATGACAGGAAACAGAAAAATAAATTTTGGAGTTCTAGCCACTATCCCAACATGCATAAATACTTGTACAGAAGTAAACTAACACTAAAAACACAACATACTTACAAAATTGGGGTGCCTCCCAACAAGCTCTTGTTTAACGTCATTAGATCGACGCCTGTTTCACTTAAGCATAGGAATCAATGAGAGAAATTGTTGTCGTGTGCCGAACAACTTCACCTCCAAAATATGGCTTAAGCCTTTGTCCATTCACTGTCCAAGTCGACTTGGTGATAGGATCCTCAAGTTCCACAGCTCCATAAGGCTTTACTTCCTTTATCATGAACGGACCGGACCACTTGGACTTCAATTTACCCGGAAATAGTCGTAGTCTTGCATTGAACAGCAACACCATCTGACCAGGCTTGAATTCCCTCTTCATGATCTTCTTGTCATGATACCGTTTAACCTTTTCCTTATAGAGCTTGCTTGACTGATAGGCTTGGTCACGCATCTCCTCTAACTCATGCATTTGAAGCTTCCTCTTCTCCCCAGCTTGCTCTTGATCAAAGTTCAAAAACTTGAGCGCCCAAAACGCTTTGTGCTCCAACTCGACCGGCAAGTGGCACGCTTTCCCATACACCAACTGGAATGGGGTGAAACCCGTAGGAGCTTTGTATGCGGTCCTATAGGCCCACAACGCTTCGTCCAGTTTCATAGCCCAATCCTTCCTTGAAGATGACACGGTCTTCTCAAGTATCCGTTTGATTTCTCGGTTGGATACTTCGGCTTGACCGTTCGTCTGTGGATGGTATGGTGAAGCTACCTTGTGCTTTACTCCATAGTGCTCAAGTGCTTTTGCTAACTGCTGATTGCAGAAGTGTGAACCTCCATCACTTATTAGCACTCTTGGAGTTCCAAATCGGGAGAAGATGTTTCTTTTCAGAAACTTGACCACCGTTTTGCTATCGGCTTTCTGAGATGCTATTGCTTCAACCCACTTTGACACGTAGTCGACAGCCACCAGAATATACTCGTTGTTCAAAGAAGATGGAAATGGCCCTACAAAGTCAATACCCCAACAATCGAAGACTTCGACTTCAAGGATACTTTGTAGAGGCATTTCATTCCTCTTTGAAATCCCTCCGGTCTTCTGGCAACTCTCGCATTCTTTCACATGTTCATAACAATCTTTGAACAACGAGGGCCAATAAAAGCCAGCTTGAAGAACTTTAGCTCCAGTTCTTTCTCCACTGAAGTGACCACCATATGGCGAGTTGTGACAATGCCACATGATGTCCTTGGCTTCTTCTCTAGCAACACATCTTCTTATTAAGTGGTCTACTCCAATCTTGAATAAGTACGGGTCATCCCAAATGAATTGAGTGGCGTCTCTCAACAACCTCTTCTTCATTTGCCATGTGTAATCCTCCGGAATGAACCCCGTTGCTTTGTAATTGGCCATGTCCGCGAACCATGGTCTTTCTTGCACCATAAGCAACTGCTCATCCGGGAACTCTTCAAGGATGTCCCGTTCATTCTTCGTTATCTCTTTGTTCACCAATCTGGACAAATGATCAGCTACTAGGTTCTCAGTCCCCTTCTTGTCCTTAATTTCCAAATCAAACTCTTGGAGTAGCAACATCCAACGGATGAGTCTCGGCTTTGAGTCGGGTTTGGTAATCAAGTACTTGATAGCTGCATGGTCAGTCCAAATAACAATTTTTGAACCTATGAGATACGAACGAAATTTTTCTAATGCGAACACTATAGCAAGTAATTCTTTTTCAGTGGTAGCATAATTGACTTGTGCGTCATTTAAAACTTTACTTGCGTAGTGTATAGCATGAAAAATTTTGTTTTTGCGTTGACCTAACACCGCGCCTACCGCATAATCACTTGCATCGCACATAAGTTCAAAATCGTATGTCCAATTTGGTGCGTGTAATTTCAGAGTGCAACCTAAGAGGGGGGGGGGTGAATTAGGTTGTATGACTTTTAATGGATAATTTTTCTGGTTTATTGTGTTCTTGTAAATTTTTCCGGAATTTTGTATGAATGTATGAACGAATGCTTGGAAAAATAAAGAGTGTAGGGAAGAAGAAGATGGACACAAGGAATTTATAGTGGTTCCCCTACTGGTACTCCACTCCCCCACAACCCTGTGAGGAATTCACTATGTTAGAATCTTTGTTACAAGCAATCTCTCCCCAAGACCCCCTAACAATCTTTCTAACATACACAAGATAGCACCCCACTATCTTTCAACAATTCTCACCAACAATGGCAAGAAAACATTACAACAATGTAATTGAAGAATAACAAATGTATGGCTGTATATTTTTATCAATATCACTCTTAAACAAATGGACTTAATGCTCAGAAAACTTTTTAATAAATGTTAAAGTGTGGGCAAAGTTTTCCAAACAATTAAAAGAAATTTTGTATGCAAGTGATATTGAAATTCACAATTGAGAGGTTGAAAGTTATTGTCTTGTTTATTGCTTTGATTCTCAATTGAATTTATAGAGGCTAAAAAATTGTTTATGAAACAATACTATTTTTTAAAAACGGTTTAAAATGAAAAGACACAAATTTAAAATGGCACCCATTCATAAAATTTGAATATGAAAAGCATTTAAAATATAGTAGTTGTTGCAAGAAATACTAAATCCAAAAATAGCCGTTAATACAAAATGAAATAAATATGTGCATATTAACTTGATTCAATAATATAGTAACTAGCCGTTGGCCACACTTTGATTTATTAGACAAAATATTTTCTTTATAAAAGCCAATGGTAACAAAAAGATTATGTGCCATTTTAATTCTCAATGCATGCTAAACATTATTTTTATGCTAAAAAATTATTGTAAAATTTCCATAATAAATTATGTTTTTTCATGCAAAAATATTTTTTATGCAAAATCACATTTATATGAAAACATTGTGAGTGTGTGATTTATTTTCAAAAGATTTTTAGACATTGCTTCATATGGGAACTTAGAAAAAATGATTGTAATTATTTTTTGAGCATTCTAAGTTGTTCCATAAGTTAAGAATGATAAATCAAAAAATAATTTGCCATACTTACAAAGTGTATAACCAAGAAGCCTAGACACTAATCTTCATTCTTAATCTTCATCTTGTGCCTCCATAGTTTTTCTTCTTTTGTGATGTGAGTTTGTTATCATCAAAACCCAGCCAAAGTTAGAAGGAAATCTTCTTCACAATCTCCCCCTTTTTGATGATGACAAACTATATCCTTTTGACAATGTTTGCTCAACGAAACTCCCCCTATCTTGTATATCTCCCCCTTTGTTTTGCAATTGGATAACCTGAAACAATTTAAGCACAAAACACAAACATACACTTTCTCCCCCTTTTGACATCATCAAAAAGAAGAAAGAAAGGATAAGATCCAAAGGGTCGAAATAGAAAGGAAATAATAAATTTTATATAAAAATAACTTATCTTCTTCACAATGAATATTCAATCCTTGACATTATTTTGCACATATCATATGAGATAAATATTTTAAATACAATGATTTCTCACACAAAATAATAGCATCATTAAAGCATCCAATTGATATTTTTTCACAAGTCACATATGCTACTGTTATAACATTAGTCAAATATTCATACATAATATATTTATTTAAATTAATTAATTATATTCCAAAACTTTTTACCCTTGAACAGTAAAATACTAGCAAGTAACGTTCATGTTTTAGGCTAAAGACTGCAAGCATGAAATAACAACAATTAACATTTAATATGCATTCAAATATGTCTGATAAACCAAACTTATTCATACTTGTCAAAATTCACAAACATGAATCGTTTCTAAGTCATGCATGCATTAATTTAATACCATACATGAATTTAGAAGACAAAAAAACATCATATATCTATATAAAATAATTGTGTACCTTTCACCATGGTCATTAATAAAAAAGAAGTGTTCATCTCTCCATCAAAGTTGCAGAGATAATTTAACCACACATAAATAATAAATCGAACCATATCATATGGTCTTATATCTTGAAGAACCCGGTCTAAACATGACAAGATTTTCATATGGTCTTCAAGTACCTACAAAACAATTAATAGAACTTTCTAGGTACCCATTGTAATTTGGGTCCTTGTGTGGTAATTCCTTTCTTTACCCAAACAAATTCACCATAAGGAACTCCAACGTTTCTTATGTAGCAAGTATTTGGAGTATGGCCTTTTATGTTACAATAGAAACATGTTAAATTATGACCATGATGTGAACCAAAATTATTTCCTTTGTAGAAATTATTCTTAACATTTGAATTATTTTTCTTAAAGGAATTGTTAGAATAATTTCTTCCTTCAGAATTAATTCTTTGATTCACATTCTTGGAAGAATTAACAACATGCATTTTCTTGGTTTCTAAGTTGTTGGAAGTTGTGCCTGCTTTAACAAAGATTGTTTTACTTGTACTTGGTTTATCAAAATTTGAAAATCCAAGACCGGTTTTATTTTTTAAATCTCTTTGTTTGCTAAGAACATCTTCCAAACTATTGTGACCTTTTTCAAAATTTTTTATTACTTGATTTAATTTAATAATTTTTGTTTCACGTTCTTTACATTTATTACATGAAGAATTTTTGACCTTTTCTAAATCCACTTGTGCATCAAAAACTTTTCTTTCAAGTGAAACAATTAATTTCTTCTGTTTTACACAAGTTTTAGAAAGTTTACTACATTCTTCATATAATTCATCAAATGCATTTTGTAATTCATCATATGAAGGTTTAATATCAAGTTCAGAATCACTAACCTCTTGTTCATCATCAGAGTGATGAGATGCCATTAGTGCAAGATTTGCATACTCTTTATCCTCTGATTCAGAAGATGAACTTATGTCATTTTCTTCCCATGCAATGTAGGCCCTCCTTTGCTTGAATTCTTTCTTTCCTTTGTCACCATTTTTGTTTGTAAAAGATGGACAATTTGCTTTCATGTGACCTTCTTTCCCACATCCAAAACATGTAATGTTTTGGTTTGACGTAGAGCCCTCATTCTTCTTGAAAGATTTTCTTTTATTACCAAACTTGAAGGACTTGTCCTTTTTAAGAAATTTTTTAAAACTTTTTGCAAGAAGATTGATGGTCTCACCTTCATCAGAACTTTCTCCTTCATTTTGTTGTTTTGACTCAACTCTTAGAGCAATGCTTTTGTTCTTCTTCTCTTGCCCTTCATGCTTTTCCAATCTTCCAAGTTCCATTTCATGTTCTTGGAGTTTACCAAACAAAGCGGCAGAAGTCATTTTAGAAAGACTTTTCTTTTCTGATATTGCAGTCACCTTTGGTTGCCAAGCCCTTGTTAATGATCTAAGGACTTTGAGATTTAATTCATCATTTGTGAAAGTCTTTCCAAGAGCCATCAAGTGGTTTGTTAAGTGAGAGAATCTCTTTTGTAAATCAAGAATTGATTCACCGGGCTGCATTCTGAACAATTCATATTCTTGTGATAAAGTGTTCAGTTTTGATCTCTTCACTTCTTCTGTGCCTTCATGGGTTACTTCTAGAGTGTCCCAAATTTCTTTTGCAGTTTTGCATTGAGAAATTCGGAAGAACTCATCCATGCCAAGGGCTGAATGAAGCATGTTGATTGCCTTCTTGTCAAACAACAATTTTTTCTTATCATCATCAGTCCAAGATGTTTTTATTTTTACTTGGACAACATCATTCACAACCGTTGTAGGAATGAATGGACCATTCTCAACGGCATTCCATATTTCTTCCCCTTGTGCTTCCAAGTATGCACGCATGCGAATTTTCCAGAAATCATAGTATTCACCAACAAAGCATGGAGGTTTGTTGCTACTACCACCATCTTTGAACACAATGTTTGAATTTGAAGCGGAAGCCATTTTTCTGGATCAAGGAGCAAATTACCTTAACTTGCTCTGATACCAATTGTAATTTCAGAGTGCAACCTAAGAGGGGGGGGGGGGTGAATTAGGTTGTATGACTTTTAATGGATAATTTTTCTGGTTTATTGTGTTCTTGTAAATTTTTCCGGAATTTTGTATGAATGTATGAACGAATGCTTGGAAAAATAAAGAGTGTAGGGAAGAAGAAGATGGACACAAGGAATTTATAGTGGTTCCCCTACTGGTACTCCACTCCCCCACAACCCTGTGAGGAATTCACTATGTTAGAATCTTTGTTACAAGCAATCTCTCCCCAAGACCCCCTAACAATCTTTCTAACATACACAAGATAGCACCCCACTATCTTTCAACAATTCTCACCAACAATGGCAAGAAAACTTTACAACAATGTAATTGAAGAATAACAAATGTATGGCTGTATATTTTTATCAATATCACTCTTAAACAAATGGACTTAATGCTCAGAAAACTTTTTAATAAATGTTAAAGTGTGGGCAAAGTTTTCCAAACAATTAAAAGAAATTTTGTATGCAAGTGATATTGAAATTCACAATTGAGAGGTTGAAAGTTATTGTCTTGTTTATTGCTTTGATTCTCAATTGAATTTATAGAGGCTAAAAAATTGTTTATGAAACAATACTATTTTTTAAAAACGGTTTAAAATGAAAAGACACAAATTTAAAATGGCACCCATTCATAAAATTTGAATATGAAAAGCATTTAAAATATAGTAGTTGTTGCAAGAAATACTAAATCCAAAAATAGCCGTTAATACAAAATGAAATAAATATGTGCATATTAACTTGATTCAATAATATAGTAACTAGCCGTTGGCCACACTTTGATTTATTAGACAAAATATTTTCTTTATAAAAGCCAATGGTAACAAAAAGATTATGTGCCATTTTAATTCTCAATGCATGCTAAACATTATTTTTATGCTAAAAAATTATTGTAAAATTTCCATAATAAATTATGTTTTTTCATGCAAAAATATTTTTTATGCAAAATCACATTTATATGAAAACATTGTGAGTGTGTGATTTATTTTCAAAAGATTTTTAGACATTGCTTCATATGGGAACTTAGAAAAAATGATTGTAATTATTTTTTGAGCATTCTAAGTTGTTCCATAAGTTAAGAATGATAAATCAAAAAATAATTTGCCATACTTACAAAGTGTATAACCAAGAAGCCTAGACACTAATCTTCATTCTTAATCTTCATCTTGTGCCTCCATAGTTTTTCTTCTTTTGTGATGTGAGTTTGTTATCATCAAAACCCAGCCAAAGTTAGAAGGAAATCTTCTTCACAGTGCGGTGATTATGTGTGCGGATGTTAAGCTATCCTTCAAACTATTAAATGCATTTAAACAGTCAATATCAAAATCAAAAGACTTATCTTTGTTGAGCAGGTTGCTCAATGGCTTTGCGATTTTTGAGAAGTCTTTGATGAATCTCCGATAGAACCCGGCATGGCCTAGGAAGCTTCGGATCCCTTTGACATTGACTGGTGGTGGAAGTTTTCCTATCACGTCGACCTTAGCTTTATCAACTTCGATACCCTTGGAGGAGATCTTGTGACCAAGGACAATACCCTCGGTTACCATGAAGTGACACTTCTCCCAATTGAGCACCAAGTTGGTTTCCTTGCACCGTTTCAGTACCGTGTCCAGATTCTCCAAGCATAAATCAAATGATGACCCGAAAACAGAAGTCGTCCATGAACACTTCAATGCTTTTCTCTATCAAGTCGGCAAATATAGCTTGCATGCATCTTTGAAATGTTGCTGGAGCGTTACATAAACCGAACGGCATGCGTCGATATGCGAATACCCCAAAAGGACATGTGAAAGCAGTCTTCTCGTGATCTTCTGGATTCACCGATATCTGATTGTAACCTGAATACCCGTCAAGGAAACAGTAAAAAGCTTGTCCTGACAGCCTCTCTAGCATTTGATCCATAAATGGTAGAGGAAAATGATCCTTTCTCGTTGCTTTGTTCAACCTCCGGTAGTCAATACACATCCTCCAACCGGTCACGGTTCTCGTCGGTATGAGCTCATTCTTCTCGTTCGTGACAACCGTCATACCTCCCTTCTTAGGGACAACTTGAACCGGACTAACCCAAGAGCTATCCGAGATCGGATATATCATGCCGGCTTCAAGTAGCTTCACTACTTCTTTCCGGACTACTTCTTTCATGTTTGGGTTTAGCCGTCTTTGAGGTTGTGCCACCGGCTTATAATCCTCTTCCATCATGATCTTGTGCATACAATAGGAAGGACTTATCCCTTTTAAGTCGGATAGTGTCCAACCTATTGCTTCCTTGTTGGACTTCAAAACTTCGACCAATCTTGTTTCTTCATGGTTTGATAAGGAGCTACTAATGATCACCGGTTTTGTACCCTCTTTGTCAAGAAACACATACTTCAAATGTGAGGGTAATATCTTCATCTCCGGTTTCACTTCTTCTACTATAGCTTCATTCGTCAATTCCTCGATTTTGGCTTTGTGAGGAGGAATTTCCTTCAACGAATCGAGCTCCTTCAAACACTCTTCAAGCTCTAGTTCATCTTCTTCTCCTAGGATACTTAGTGCGTTTGTCAAAACTCTCTCAAGATGCGTCAAATCATGCAACTGGTTTCTCGTATCA
This sequence comes from Medicago ruthenica, assembly GCA_018208015.1. Taxonomy (NCBI): domain Eukaryota; kingdom Viridiplantae; phylum Streptophyta; class Magnoliopsida; order Fabales; family Fabaceae; genus Medicago; species Medicago ruthenica. The sequence goes on along the minus strand of CM031374.1, from coordinate 29,857,879 downwards.
ACAATCAATTCTTCCGTTGCATCCATCTTGAGACACGCAGCTTTATCACTAGGGAACCTCATGGCTTCATGGATGTTGAAATTGACTTCTTCATCGTCCACACGGACTTTCATCAAGCCTCCGTCAAGATCAATCATCATCCGTGCCGTTTGCATGAAAGTTCTCCCAAGAAGTAGAGGCACATCATCATCCTCCGGAATATCCATCACTACAAAGTCGACGGGGAACAAGAACTTGTCGACTTTCACCAACACGTCTTCAGCAATTCCCAATGGACGAGTGTAGGATTTGTCGGCCAATTGCAAGGTTAAGTTGGTTCTCTTCACAACTATATGACCTATCCTTTTGACAACGGATAGTGGTATTAAGTTGATGCTTGAACCCAAATCAATAAGTGCCTTGCCGACATCAACATTGAGAATGGACACGAGCAATGTAACTTTGCCCGGATCTCTCTTCTTTCTTGCCAATGTGTTTTGGATGATCTCACTACAATTTGCATCTAGCAAAATTGTTTCTTCTTCATTGAACCTTCTCTTCTTGGAAAGGATTTCCTTCATGAATTTGGCATAGGTAGGCATTTGCTCTAAGGCTTCCGAGAATGGTATGTTGATTTGTAATCTCTTGAAAACTTCAAGGAACCTAGCAAACTGCCTCTCCTTCTCTTTTTTGGCTGGTGTAGTTGGGTAAGGTAGGTGCGGTGTTGGTGCATTCTTCACTATTTCTTGCTTCTTGCTCTTCTCCTTCACCACATCCTTCTTCCAAACAATGTTTTCATTTTCAACTACATCCTTATTATTTTTTTCTACTTCTACATCCTCTATATGTACATCTTCTATTTCTTCCTCATGCCCTTCATCTTCATCCTTCTCTCTCACCTCATTCTCAACCACCTTTCTCTCTACTTCTAAATTGTCCCCGATACCTTGGCCAATTACCTTCCCGCTCCTTGTAGCTATTGCCTTGCAATTTTCGTTGTCTCTTGCTGCAAGGACTTCCTCATCAAAATGACTTAATTGTCATTTCGATGATGATGCATGATCCTTCGGGTTGGTTTGTGTGTTGGCGGTAAAGGTTCCTCCTTGTTGAGTAGCTTGTGAAAGTTGTTGTGCCAATTGACCCACTTGCGTCTCCAGGTTTTTAATGGACGCATCGGTGTTCTTCTGGTTGGCCATTGACTGCTGCATGAATAAATTGAGGGTTTCATCAGTGGATTGGTTGCGGTTTTGTTGTGGAGGTTGATATTGGTTATAGTTCTGGTAAGGTTGTCGGTTGTAATGCCCAGCTTCTCCTCTCCAACCTTGGCCATAATTTGGGTTATTCCCTCTTGGGAAGTTGTTTGGATGGCTTTGGAATTGGTTTTGGAATTGTTGAGGCCTTGGTTGATTACCAACATAGCTTACCTCTTCTGTGGGGGGTGGACAGAATCCTGTTGGGTGATCTCCCGAACAAAGCTCGCAAGATGCGACTTGGTGTTGTCTTCTTTGCTCGTTGTGGATGTCCTTCATCTGTTGGGGAAGGTTGGCCATTTTCTTTGTCAACTCTTCCACTTGTTGCGTGAGCAACTTGTTTTGTGCAAGGATCGCATCATTAGTTCCCAACTCTAAGATTCCTGTCTTCCTTTGGCTTTGGCTCCGGTTGTGATGAGCTTGGTGATCGTTCAACGCCATTCTATCAATAATAGCAACAGCATCCTCCGCGCTCTTGGCCATTAAAGAACCACCAGCTGCAGCGTCAAGCAAAAGCTTTGATTGTTGTTGCATTCCGTTCCGGAAGAGATGAATTTGTGTTAACTCATCAAATCCATGGTTCGGACATCGTCTGAGCATTGACTTGAAACGCTCCCAGGCTTCACATAGTGTTTCACTTGTACCTTGTGAAAACACCGCAATGGTTGTCTTCGCCTCCATAAACCGGTTTTGAGGGAAGAACCTCTCAAGGAATTTCTCCTCAAGCGTATTCCAGTTCGTCATCACCGTCGGAGGTTGGTCCAAGTACCACTCCTTAGCTTTGCCTATCAATGAATGTGGAAACATCCTCATCCACATAGCCTCCTCATTATTTTCCGTCTCACCAAGAGTTCCCGCAATCTCATAGAATTTTGTGAGATGTTGGAACGGGTCTTCATGATCTAATCCTGAGAATGGATTAGCATATAGAATTTGTAATATCCCCGTCTTCATTTCCGTTTGCTTGGTAGTCCGCGTTGCTTTCCCCAATTGTGCAAAACGACGTGGACTATTAATACATGGAACCCCAGAACCTCCTGAACCATCTCCAGCTGCAGCCATTTGTAACTCTTGGCTTGGATTAGGACTTGATGAATGACTAGAAACAGAACTCTCCTCTTGTTGCCTCCTCCTTGCTTGTTGCTTCTTTCTCCGATTCTTACTATTGGCTCTTCTAGCTGTTCTCTCAATCTCGGAATCAAAAAGAAGTTGGTCCTCGGAAACTTGACCTCGCATAAACGATTTCAATAATCTGACCACAAAGAATTAGCAAACAAGATGGATAAGAAGTATTAGTTATATACATAAAAGAATTTTGTGCAAAATTGCTTAAAACCATAATTAAAGTTGCAATGATTATAACATCAAAACTTTAATCCCCGGCAACGGCGCCATTTTGTTAGTACTGCGGATGCAAGTATTAGTTTTTATATCGTTCCACAGGGATTAATGTGATATCATAAACCGTTCAACTTCGATTATCGTTTTAAGTTAGGGTTTAATCGTTTGTTTTACTACACTACTCATACTTTTAAAAACATAATAAGTAAATGGTAGAGTAATAGGACATAGAAGGTGTTAGGATTAACTTTCATCAATCAAACATCGTTTATATCCGATTGATTACAAATACGAGTTCTAGCGTTTTCTTATATATGACATTATTACGTATTGCTCACAACATCATTGATTTCCCAAATGATGTCTTGAGATCGATTGTATCGTTTAATCGATGATTTCTCAATCTATTAAACGATTCAAAAGCTTTACGATCCAATACTATAATGTAATTATCAAAACCAAATCCCATTTCTAGAATTTCTTATCTTGATAGAAAATCATTCTAAACCTAGATTCAAAAGTCTTTTTCAACAACATTTAAATCAAACATAAGATTGAAAAGCAAGAAGAAATTCAATGGTATATAAAAATAGCTAGAATCATATATTGAATAATCAAAAGTTTACAACATGAGTGATTGATTACCTATCAATCCCAACAAAGGAGATTGGTTGATCATTGTCATGACAACACTTGCAAAATAAGAAAGAAAGATGAAGATAGTTGAGAGCTTGATGTCTCAAAGCTTCTTAAGATCTTCTTCAATCCAAATCTAATTGCTATATGAAGTTTTTCTCCCTCTATGCCTATTCTCTTTCAAAGATAACAGGTTTTCTAAGCTCTGGAAAATAAGATTTCTGATAAAAAACTATATATCTAAGAAATGAGCTTAAAAATCCTTAAATATGCTGAGAAAATGTTCGCTCGCTACAAGCGACCAGCCTGTCGCTTGTAGCGAGGACTTCAGTTGGCCAATCAAAGAGCTCCACGTCACCATCAGCATTAAACCGCCCCTGTGGTCGCTATAGCGACCAGGTCTGTCGCTACTAGCGACCAGCCTTTAAAATTCCCTGCCTAGGCTCGCTTCAAGCGTCCAGTTCATCGCTACAAGCGATGAACCCTGGAAAATCCCTGCCTAAGCTCGCTTCTAGCGATGGATGCTGCGCTTCAAGCGATGGATCACTGAAAATCTCTGCCTATCCTCGCTACTAGCGATGAGTCCTGCGCTTGTAGCGATGGCATGAAGAAATGCTTCATTCTTTTGCTTCAATCAGGTTCAAGCATGTTTTTCCTGCATAAACACATGGGGTAAGGCTTAGGATCACATTCATTGCATTTCTAACACATTTATGCCCTAATCCTAAGGTAACTTGTACAACAAGTAAACATAAGTGCCTAAATTTGTACCAAAATATAACAACATTTAAGCACTTATCACTGTCCTAGCCTCTTTCTTGGGCTTTGAGCTCAAAGTTACGACATTCGCCACTTCCAAAGACTGGAAGGGAACATCTACAGCTTCTTCGTCCGTTTCTATATAACGGAAAGATGAGAGATGGCTTACCATCATGTCCTCTTGCCCGGAAACTACAATCATTTGGTTATCAATGATGAACTTCAGTTTCTGGTGCAGAGTAGAGGTAATGGCTCCGGCCGCATGAATCCATGGTCGTCCGAGAAGACAGCTGTATGTTGGATTAATATCCATGACTTGGAAGGTTATGGTGAAAACCTTAGGCCCGATTTGGACTGGTAAGTTGATCTCCCCTACGACGGCTCTTCTTGACCCATCGAAAGCTTTTACGACCAAGGCACTGGGCTTCATTACTGTCCCTTCACATGATAGCTTGAGGAGGGTAGTCTTGGGCATGGCATTCAATGATGACCCCGTGTCCACTAGCACTCGAGAGAGGATATGGTCCATGCATTTCACGGAGATATGTAAGGCGCGGTTATGAATATGCCCCTCATCGGGTAGCTCATCGCCATTGAAACCCAAGTATCTACTTGAGGTAATATTTCCGATTATCCCGTCGAATTGGTCCACAGGAATGTCCTTGGTGACATGTGCCTCACTGAGGATCCGCAGCAGTGCTTCTCGGTGTGCCTCCGAGCTTAGTAGTAGGGATAGCATGGAGATCTTGGAGGGAGTTTGACCTAGCTGGTCAATGATTTTATACTCGCTCTTTTGGATTATCCTTAGGAACTCTTCGGCCTCTTTTTGTGGGGTTGTCTTTTGAGAGGGCCCCGCTTGGTTCTCCTTTTCCTCCACGCTCTTTTCTTTGAGCGGCTCTCCTGGTAGGACGGCTGGCGTCTTTCCGAGTTCTTTCGGAGCGAAGACTCTACCACTTCTGGTTATTCCTCCAACACCGGTAATGTTATTGATGCTGGGCTCAATTTTGGCTAGTGGTTTTCCTTCCACATAGGCCACAGGTTGGTAATTCCATGGTACCCTCTTCGTGCTTTCAAAAGAGAAGGGTGCAGGTACATGGAATATTATGGGTTGTATGGGCATTGGTACCTCTCTCCTTTGGTAAGGGATTTCGAGAGGTTTTGGGTCGTGAGACTCCAAGGTAGCAACGTCCTTGCCATCCTTTATATAGCCCATTTGGATCCAACCTTGGTCCATTAGCTTTTGAAGACAACTCTTCAACTCTTCGCACTCGTCCGGTTTGATTTTGCAGGCTTCACAGTTGGCGTGCATTTCCTCGAACAAACTAAAACCGGTTAAACGCTCCCTTATGATTGACAGGGGGGTTTTAACATTGGCTACCCTCTTGATTGGACCAAAGTCCTCTTGTTCCTCCACCGCATTTACAGAGGGACCCGCATGCCCCGGCAATGGGTTATTCTTTACATTGGGGTTTTCTTCTTTGAAGGATAACAGCTTCTTGTCAATGAAACTCTGGATCTTGTATTTGAGCGCTTTACATCCTTCAACATTGTGCCCCGGGGATCCCGTATGGTATTCGCATCTTGCATTGGGATTATACCAAGGTGGATATGGTGGCACCAAAGCTGGTAATGGTTTTATCTCGACCATGCCCTTTTGAATTAAATATGGCAAAATCTGACCATATGGCATGGGTACAGGATCGAACTGTTTATTGTTGTAGTTGTTCCTTGGGCCCGCTTGGTTCCTTGGTGGGTACCCGCCTTGTTGCTGTTGCTGTTGATGAGGCAACACTGCTGGTTGTCGCGGTGGAGTTGTGGGAATTACTTGAGGTGAGTAATGCCCTTGAGCCGTTGCTGCTGCCACATAAGGATAGTGGTAGTGAGGCATTTGATTTGATGGTGGGCAAGATGGTCCCACTAGAACAGCATTTGTCTCCCCCTCCTTCTTTTTGTGAAAGTTGCTGGGGGGGTCTCCTAGCTCCACTTTGAGCTTCTAGAGGGCCTTGGATCTTTCCCCTCTTTACTCCGTCCTCTATTCTTTCACCGACCATGACTAGATCGGAGAAACCGGCAGATGTGCTTCCAATCATCTTGTCGTAATATGGGCCTTGAAGTGTGCCCATAAAGGTGTCGACAAGCTCCCTTTCCAATAATGGTGGTTGTACACGAGAAGCTAGTTCTCTCCACCGCTGAGCGTACTCCTTGAAGGATTCATTGCTTCTTTGTAGGAGGTTTTGCAGTTGCATCCTATTTGGAGCCATGTCCAAATTATATTTGTATTGTTTTAGGAAGGCATCAGCTAGATCCTTCCAAGTTTGGACATGGGTGCGCTCAAGCTGCATGTACCAATCCAATGATGCTCCGCTTAAACTATCTTGAAACACATGCACCATGAGTTTCTCGTTCATTGCATAAGCTGCCATCTTCCTACAGAACATCCGTAGATGATTCCGAGGGCATTGTATTCCCTTGTACTTTTCGAAATCCGGTGTTTTGAACTTCGGAGGGATTACCACGTCGGGCACTAGGCACATATCCAAAGTGTTGTGGGCACCGTATGAACTGAACCCTTCGACAGCTTTCAACCTTTCTTCCAAAACTCGATACATTTGGGTGGTATCATTGTCTTGGTGGGTGGTGTCGGGAGCAGATTGTCTTGGCTGACTATTTTCCACATCATGGGGAATCACCTCATGCTGAGTAGTGGAAGTTCTTTGAGGACGACGCTCTTCATTCCTTACGGGGATCGTGAGCGGTGGTGGAGGTGGTCCATGGCACTCATTTTCAAATGGTGGGGTATAATCCGGAGGTAAACCGTAAAGAGGCCATTGCACATTGGATGCATCCGTTACTGGGCGAGGATTACTTTCTCGGGCCGATAGAGTTTGCATTAACTCTAGCATCTGATCCATCTTCCCCTTCATTCCATCAACCTCTTCTCTCAAAGCCGCTTGAGTTTGTTCCAAATTGTCCATGATCCTTTGTTTGTTAGCTCGTGTTCCGTACGAGTGTTGGAGATCTGGTTCTTGGACCGAGGGCTTTCGGGGTTTTCGGGCTATGATTGCTTTGAACTGTTTTTAGGGAAATGAATGAGTTTTTTTTTGAAAAAATGCATGAAGATGCATGTGGATGTATGTATGCGATGAGTATGCAAAATATACGTGTTTTTTTTTGCTTTATGGAGGAATTTAAAGGTGCACAATTAATATTAGCAATTCGAAATATTAAAAACCGGGAAATTGATTTGATTAAATAACATTTGTTTACAAAGTGTAACTAATGCTATTACAAATCAAATAGCCGCTCGCTTCTCGGCTTTGCTCATCTCCTCCCTATAGAAATCTATGGTGTCCTTGCAGAACTTCATAAACTTCTGGATCTCCATAGGGATGACAAAGTAGGGCATGACCATCTCGGCCTCCGCTAGCCTCTTTGGAAGTTGGGTGATTACCAAGTTCGAGAATGCCACCAATTTAGTGAAATCCTCACTTAACCGGGTGGCGTCTTGCCATACATACTCAATTACTTCCTTGCGCTGGTCTAGCTTGACTCTTGCACTTCTAATTTCATCATGTAGTTGTGCAATATGGTCCCCATGAGCTCTTGCAATCTTGTCGAAGTATTCTTCGAATTTCTTGATGTCCTCTTTGAGACGATTGCACTTTAGCCTCCCTTGATGAGAAAGGCTCTCATGTCTTTGCCGTTGGACGCATTCGGCTTGAAGCTGCTCTTTGTAGTTTTTAACTACTTCTTGGAGCTGTTGATTTTTCTCTTGAAATTTCAACCTCCATTTCCGTTGAGCTTCGATGGCTAGTTCGCCAAACTTCTTGAGCTCTTGGTTGGAATGTAAGATTCTTTCCAACTCTTCGTCCTTGGCCACAAGGTTGGCATCCGCACTAACTAAGCCGCCTCCTATCCAATCTCTCTTCCCTTCGGAGATTCTTAGCCGTTTTTGGCACACTAGGAGAGAATTTGATACTTCATCACGATCTCTCTTCGTCCTAGTGACTTCTCCTAAAGCTTGGAGGTGCTTCAATTATAAGTCTCCATTTTTGTTTTGGAGTTCTTGAATTTTAGCTTTGAGTTCCTCCATTTCTTTGTTGGGAATGGTTGCAATAGGTTTAGGTGTAGGAGGTTTTGGAGGGCTTATGACCACAAAGGGTAACTTGATTGCTTTGACCCTCTCCTTCACCCATTGAGTATAAAGGGGTTTGGCGACACAGTTTCTCTTGCCGACCCTTCCTTTGTGTACTTGGCTCCAGGCTCCCCGGATTCTCTCTAGCAATGCCGGGTCTTGATCGCCTTCCCTTAAGAAGAAAGCTTCCAACAAAAGGTCATTAGGTTTATCTTCCATTGAAAAACCTAGTTGTCGGAGAGAGAGGACCGGATTGTAGTTAATACATCCCTTAGTACCAATGAGGGGTACGTTAGGGAAGTCCCCGCAACTGAGGATAATTTCCGGGTCCTCTAAATTTGGTGAAAACCAATGGATGTCCTTCTCGGTGAGGGTTGTCATCCGTTGCGACCATTTGAGCTTGGCCCGGTTTTCCACAAAGTCTCAGTTTCTTGGCATGTGGGACATCATCCAAATTTGCACCACAGGAGTGCAACAAGAAATTTTGCGTCCCCTTGCTTGTTCATGCCTAGAGTAGAGGGTATGGTAAAAATCCGCCAAGATTGTGGGAACCGGATTTTTAGTCATAAATACCTCTAGAGCCGGAAAGTCTATGAAATCGTCCATGTTGGGGAATAAGACAATTCCGTAGACTAAGAGGGCTAAGATGGCGTTGAATACCCTTCCCTCTTTGTTGGCTAACTTTTCCCGAGCTTTGGCTTCCAAAAACTTTCTTGAAAATCGCTTAAGGTTTCCTCTAACTTCCAAGTTAGATGCTACTTCTTGGGTGTCAAGGTATAAGGATTCGGCGATGGCTTCTAATGTGGGGTCCTTTCCCGGACCGAGATAGAGTTCATGATCCTTCATGCTACAACCCAAAATCCTCTCAAACTCTTCCAAAGTTGGCGCTAGTTGGAAGTCTTGAAATGTGAAGCACCGTAGAGGTGGGTCGAAGAATTGCGCCAAAGTGGTTAAGGCCGTTGAATCTATTCTCACGGGTAGGAGATCAAGGATTAGCCCATAGCTTGCCTCGAAAATACTCTTGTTGACCGAAGAGAGCCTTTTGCTTAGGGCTAATAAACTTTCCACCCTAGGAGCTTTAATTTTGAAGGCGAGCGTATTTTTGTTCCCAGAATCCATATTTCTTTTTGCTAATATTTGGTTGTTCTTTTTAAATTCCTATAAAGCAAAATGATGCGAAAATTACTTTCATGAATGCAAATGATATGCAAGGGTATGGTTTATGAAGGTTCGGAACTTCCCCCCATCCTCACATGTAGGCTCTAATAGGTGAAATTTCCTAAGAAGAGGTCCTTAGAGTCATAGATCTCACATGTAATTAGGGTTGTCTATGGACATACGTCGACATGACTTCAATTAATTCCACATGAAAATCTCCTCTAAGCGGGGTTGGGCATCCTACCTCACGGACATACGTCAACGCGGGCTTCCGCACACAACCTCCTTCTAACTTAGTTTTTTTCTCAAGCTCGGGTAGAGAGCCTCACACGTCCGGCATTAACCCGAACAATGTGGAGTAACATCACTCAAGTAACCCCCGTATTTGATATATATATGATATGAATATAAAGCAAAATAAAGCAATTATAAACATAAAGCATAGATATGACATGGATAAATAAAAAATAAAAGCATGGCGCGCAAAGAAAATAAAAACCATGGGCTTAAAAGCCAAATAGGTTAGGCCTGACTCGCTAGTGGGAAAAGGGTCCCCAGTGAAGTCGCCAGCTGTGCGCACCTCGTTTAAAAAACGCGCAAATCCTCCGAGGACGTCCTCGAATGCTCGGAGGGCCTTTGTGAAGTCGCCACCAAAGTTTTTGTGTAAAGGGAACGTTGATAAACCCTTAAGTTTTTTTTTGTTTAAAGGGAAACGATAATAAAACCCTTGACGATGAGGAAAGGATGGTCATCGCAACCATTGTCAGGTTCGGGAGTCGGTTACGCAAGGGGAAGGTATTAGCACCCCTCACGTCCGTTGTACTCAACGGGAACCTTCTATTTGGCTAAAGCTTAAATTGTTTTTAAATGTTTTGCGCGCATGCTTATCTATGTCAAAAGAAAATATACTAAAAGGGGGGAAAAGAGATAAAAACAAACGAAGGAAAAAAATTTTATTATTGCGCTTGACAAGATGTCGATCTTGCTCCTACGTATCTCCCGGTAGTCGGAGAATTCAAAGCGTACGTAGTTCTTTGGGTAAAGAACTTAAAGCTGGTTAAATGGACGATATTTTGACCGTATTCTTGCGATTAAACGTAGCTTGTATGCTCGCGTATGGGAGACTTAAGCGTATTAGCTTGTATGCTCACGCATGGGAGGCTTAAGCGTTTGTTTACGAATCGCGCTTAGAATAGGTAAAACATGTCCGTTGGGTAAGAGGGTTGATTTGGTCGCGTTGGGACCAAAAGAGGTACAATGGACTCAAACGAGTCGATCATTGACCGGGATGACTCCAATGAGTCGGGGGATTGAATCTAATGGCCACGGGGGACCAAAAGGTTCGGATTGACCACAAGGGGCCAAGATTTGGTTTGGTATGGTCGGATACGTTGAAAATGGAATGACGATTGTCCGAACGACGAGACATACGTCACGCATTCGTACAATCGGGGCAATGGAGAGACATACGTCACACCATCCCTTTTTCATTCAAGTTTTTGGTCGAACTTCTTAGAAATCCCAAGGTTTATCAAAACATTTGGTTTGAAAACCCAAAATGGAAAGATTTTAGCAATTTTTATTGTTCAAGTTTTGCGAACGGTTCGGCTCGTTTTGGGTTTGAAAACCCAAAATGGAAACATTCGGCTCGTTTTGCGAACGGTTTTGAAAAGCGAACAAATTTGGCGTATGTTCATGCTTGGGTTTTGAAAATCATGAACAATGTTTATTGTTCAAGTTTGGATTTGAAATGATGAACATAGCTGGTTTGTTCAAGTTGTTTTGAAAGATTGGGAACATAACTTGTTTTGCAAGTTATCCACAAAGTGTTACCCGAACTTGCGAATTTCCCAATATTATGTAAAATCCTTGACATGGTTTGAAAAACATGAGTTTTAAACCTCCTAGGTTCTGAGCTCTTGGGCTAGAACCTCAAAAATTGCCCATTTGGGGACCTAAACTCAGATTCTGAGTTCTGTCATGGTCGCTCTGCGACCATGACTTCGCACTGCGAACAATGCGAATTTTTGAGTTCAGAAGCTGTTTCTGAACTGTTGTTCAGAAACAACTTCTGAACACACTCAGGACCTTTTAGGTGAGTGAAAAGCTTTGAGTTTTTGGGATGAAAAAGGCTGGACAAACCAGTTTTGATGTTTTGAAAACCTTGGGATTTCTTTGAAATTCAAAAGGGGCTTTTTAGAATCAAAAGGTTTTGGACCAAAATTGCTATGCAAGCACAAATGAAAATGCAATACAAAGGCTTAGAAACTTACAGAGATCCTTAGCAAAGCTCCAGCTGCAGTGGATTTGAAATGGTTGAAGGTTCTCACAAAGGTTTTTGATATTGGTGATGAACTTTGAACTAGGCAAGCTTTTGTGTTTGATTGTTTTTTTTTCTGGTTGCTTGAGTAGTGTTTCTTTGCTCTCTGAATGCTCTATTTTCTGCTCTATCTTATGCTATGCAATGCTTCTCTAATGCTCTTAATGTGCTGTATTTCCTCTTGCCTTGCATCTCTATTTATAGGCCAAAATGCAATCTCAAGTAATGATGAAAAATCTCTAGATCCTAGCTGATTTGTGGGCTAAATTCAGGCTATTTGGCTTTGCATTTAATGCTAATGGATAGAGGCAACCCTGCCTTGTGCCAAGGGTTAAGTCTTTGACTGATTTCAGCCACAAAATCAAAAGTCTTAGGATAGTAATGATGAGAAACATGGCTGAATTGCAATTGGCCAAGCTTGGGGATCAATCCTTGCAATCTCAATGGTTGATCAATAAAAACGTGCACTGTGATGTGCAGAGATTGGGGGATGCAAAAGGCTACCTATGGCTGGTGTGAGGGGTGAAAAGTTGCTGCCAAAACAGGGTAGGCACTCATGACCTTTTCAAGTGAAAAATCCAGCTGGGTTTGACTGGTTTTGGGGGAGCAAGCAGGAAGAAAGACTTCAAGCAGGTGGCTGGCAACCTTGGGGTGGTTAACAGGTCACTTGGGAGGGACAAAAGCTGCCCAAGGGCAAGCCCACTTGCTTGTCACATGCTAGGTTGGAAGAAAAAGCTTCTAACCTTGGCATTAATGGCAAGTCTCTCATTTCTGGTTTTGCTTGGCCCAATTAGCCATGAATGCTGATTAAAATAAATATGGAAATGATGTGCAACAAATTCTGGAATTAAATCAAAGAAACCAAAAATCTGCAGAAAAATCGCAGACTTCGCAGTGCGAAGTGACCTTCGCAGTGCGAAGTCATCATTTTTGAAAATGTTGACTTTTGTTGACTTTGACTTTTTTCTCCCTCTTTGATTTTTTTGATTTTTTTGTTTTAAAAGGCTTAGGACAAAATTGGGGTACTACACCTGCTACATTCACAACAAAGTCACTTTGAAAAAGGGAACTGCATCTACTTTATATGAACTATGGAAAGGAAGGAAGCCTACAGTCAAATATTTTCATGTGTTTGGCAGTAAATGTTACATTTTGGCTGACAGGGAAAACAGAAGAAAACTGGATCCTAAGTCTGATGAGGGCATATTTCTGGGTTATTTAGTGAACAGCAGAGCTTATAGGGTGTTTAATTCCAGAACCAGGGTTGTGATGGAGTCCATAAATGTTGTGATTGATGACCTGACTGCTGAGAAAGATAGAAGTGAGTCTGAAGTGGTTCCAGAGTCTGAAGGATCAGAAGAACAAACTTCAGAAGCAGAAAAGCATCCAGAGTCTGAAGAAGCAAAAGTGCATCCAGATCATGATCCTACCAATAAAGGGCCATCAATTAGAGTTCAGAGGATCATCCTAAGGAGCTTATCATTGGGAGTTTGGATCAAGGGGTCAGAACCAGGAGATCAGAACCAGCTGCTACTGATTCATGCTTTGTGTCAAAACTTGAACCTAAAAATGTGAAAGAAGCCCTGACTGATGAATTTTGGATTGAAGCAATGCAAGATGAGCTGAATCAATTCAAAAGGAGTGAAGTGTGGGATCTTGTTCCTAGACCTGAAGGGTTGAATGTGATTGGTACTAAGTGGATATACAAGAATAAAACAGATGAAAATGGTACTGTAGTCAGAAACAAAGCAAGGTTGGTTGCTCAAGGCTATACTCAAGTTGAGGGTCTTGATTTTGATGAAACCTTTGCACCTGTGGCCAGACTAGAGTCCATAAGATTACTGTTGGGTGTCTCCTGCATTCTCAAATTCAAACTATACCAGATGGATGTGAAGAGTGCATTTCTGAATGGATATCTGCAAGAAGAAGTGTATGTTGAACAACCCAAGGGTTTTGTGGATCCTAAATTTCCTGATCATGTGTTCAAGTTGAAGAAAGCTTTATATGGATTGAAGCAAGCACCAAGAGCATGGTGTGACAGGCTGACTCAGTTTCTTGTGGCTCAAGGTTACAGAAAAGGAGGTTCTGATAAGACTTTGTTTGTGAAAGATGAAAATGGGAGTCTGATGATTGCTCAGATTTATGTAGATGATATTGTGTTTGGTGGAATGTCTCAGAAGATGGTCAAACTGTTTGTTCAGCAAATGCAGTCAGAATTTGAAATGAGCTTAGTTGGTGAACTTACTTATTTTCTTGGATTACAAGTCAAGCAAATGGAAGATACAATCTTCATTTCTCAGAGTAAATATGCCAAGAACATTGTGAAAAAGTTTGGTATGGAATCAGCTGCTCATAAGAAGACACCAGCTGCTGCTCATCTGAAGTTGACCAAAGATGAACATGGAGTTTCAGTTGATCAAAGTCAGTACAGAAGCATGATAGGGAGCTTATTGTATTTAACTGCAAGCAGACCTGATATCACTTATGCTATTGGAGTATGTGCAAGATACCAAGCTGATCCTAAGATGAGTCATCTGACACAAGTTAAAAGGATCCTGAAGTATGTGAATAGCACAAGTGACTATGGAATCATGTATTCACATAGTTCAAGTTCTGAACTGATGGGATTTTGTGATGCTGACTGGGCTGGAAGTGCTGATGACAGGAAGAGCACTTCAGGAGGATGTTTCTTTCTAGGAAATAATTTAATTTCCTGGTTCAGCAAGAAACAAAATTGTGTTTTATTGTCAACTGCTGAGGCTGAATATATTGCTGCTGGGAGTAGTTGTTCATAACTGGTTTGGATGAAACAGATGCTTGAGGAGTACAACATTAATCAAGGAACTATGACATTGTTTTGTGACAATTTGAGTGCTATCAACATCTCTAAGAACCCAATACAGCACAGCAGAACTAAACACATTGATATCAGACATCATTTTATCAGAAATCTTGTGGAGGATAAAGTCATTCAGCTGGAACATGTAGCTACTGAAGAACAAGTTGCTGACATTTTCACAAAGGCCTTGGATGCTAAACAGTTTGAAAACTTAAGGAGCAAGTTAGGTGTGTGTTTTCATGAAGAGTTATAGCAATTACTGCAAACTGGATGTGAGGAAGATAGAGTACCTGCCGGTTGTGCTTATGCTGAGTGTGGTCCTGAACCTGAGTCTGAGTCTGATATGTTTTCAAGGATCTGTGTTACTTGTTTTGATTTTAATCCCTATTTTAAGTCTGAAGTTTGTCATAATTTTGTGGCTAAAAAGGGGGAGAAAAATTTAAGTTCAGACAAGAGTTGTTCAGAATGTGTGCCATTGATTCAGAAGGTGACTAATTTTGCTCTGATACCAAGCATTATGCTCCTGAAGAACCTTTGCAGCAACAAGATATGTCCAGATATGATTAAGGGGGAATATGTGTCTCAGGGGGAGTTCATGATAGTTGTTATCCTGAGTGATACTGTGTTCCTGAAGAGTGATCCTGAAGATCAAGTGTGCTCTGATACCATTTTTCACTGCAGTTCAGAAGTGAGGGGGAGTTTGATGTATGCTGAGTTGCAGGGGGAGTGTTGTGGAGATTCAGGAGTGTATGTAAAACTTCAGGGGGAGTGTTTGTGATGATCAAGAGTTGATCAGTAGCTCTGATACCATGGTTGTGATGATCAGGAGTTGATCAGTACTTGTCTTTTGTGTGCTTCAGGAGTCAGAAGCTGAAACTGATTGATTTTTGTTGATTTAAGCATAGCTCAGTTTTGTTTGTCCGCTGCTTAGCTCTATGCTATGTTATTTTATTGTGGAGTTCTTCATTGCTGAGTTGATTATAAGGGAGATTGGAGAACTTGGATGGTTTTAGCCAAAAATTTGCCAAAGGGGGAGATTGTTGAGTATTTTGATGTTGGCTGCATATTTTGGCAAAACCAAAGTGTTGTTTAGAAGCATCTCCTTTTTTAGAACATTTCTTCAGTTACAAGTTTTCTCATTTGAAGCTGTTCAGAAGCTGAATGCTCATCAGAAGCACTGTAGCACTTCAGAAGCTGATTCAGGTTCTGAAGTCCAGCGTTGACTTTTGTTGACCTCATCAGAAGCTGGGTTTTCAAAATTGTTTTGGCGCGAATCTTTGCAAGATTGATCAAGGAATTATTCACGCGTATTGCTTCTAGAATGCTGATTTATTTGGAGAAGATTTTATTGAAGATTTGGTTCAAAGATATGAAATTCGTATTTTCCTGTTATAATCTTTCAAAGATTGAATGCAGTTTTATTTGTTACTTTATTGGATCATTCTTATTTCAGTAACAAATCAATTCAGAAGATTAGTTTGTTATTTATGCTGCAAGACTGAAGACTATATAAGGAGGAGTGCTGCTGCTTTCAAGACTTACGATTTAGAGAGTTAAAAAATCAGAGAATTGAGTCTTTGTTATTTTTAAGCTTTTAGCTTTGTTGTGCACCACTCTGTTAGAGTTGGTTTAGGATTGTTATTGAGTTGTAATTCATTCTAAGCCTTTAGGTACGAATGAAGTTTTATTATTGAAGTTTTGTTCAAAAACAGGGTATTGTTAAGGGTTGTTCAAGTGGCTGGGTTTAGTTAATTGAATAGGAAGATAGTGGATTCTATTACTCAGAGTTGGGTAGAAGTCTGACTAGGAGGAGTTTAATTGCTTAGGCTGGGAACTGGGAGTCAGTGTCTTGAGTCTTAAGGGTTAAATCCTATAGTGGATTTCCTTCCTGGATTGGTAAACCCCAGAGTAGGAGGTGTTTACTCCGAACTGGGTTAACAAACCTCTGTGTTTTTAGCTTTCATGCACTTTATTTTTCTGCTGATTATTTGCTTTTATATTGTGCTAAGTTCTGTTCAGAACCTGTTAGTATCTCTTAAGTATTGCCTGGCCAGAATTTCAGGTTTAATCACTCTTGAGAAGGTTTGGTGTGGTCCCCCTTCTCCTTTTTTGTAACAATCTTTTTTAATACATATTTGATTGTTAAAAAAAAAAGAAATTCACCCCGAACACCATATATAAAAATCATATGTAGAAGCAAAATTGACTACAATACTCATAAATCTTATATTTGCCATAATTTAGTCTTCCTATTTTAATCCTTCAATTTTTCAGAATTTTTTCCACAATCAAGTGTTTGAGGCTTATTTTCTATGATGTAACATTTTCGTTGATTATGTAATATTGCAAATTCGGACCATAAATAATTTTACAAATTTTATATTATTCTTTTGAATTGCAATGTGATGAGTGATCAACTTTTATATTCTTCTCAAATTCATTGTTGGATGTTAAAATTAGCAATGTCATATCATCAAATATAATTCTACATCATTAATGAATATGACATAAAAAACAAATCTAAAAAAGAGTTGTCGAAAAAAAATAATGAAACTTGTGAAATATGGGGATTAAAATGCCAAATTTAGAAATAACAAGTTAAATATAGAAATAATTTTAAAATCAGTTTCAATAGGGAGACAAAAAAAAATATTTTTGCTTAAAAAATATTAACTCAAGAAATTTGTGTGAGTTTAGTTAAGCTGATATAGATATTACGGTATAAAAGGGGCGGACACTCGAACTCTAAATTTCTCACTTATTCACCTTAAACATAAATTTCTAATCAATAGACTATTTGACAAAAAAAAAATAACTAAAGAAAGTTAATGCAATATATTTCTCTTAACAAGTTGCCTCGTGTCAAATTCAAATTTGGAAATAGCATTAAAATTATTGGAAATTTGTTGTTCAAGTAGTGTCACTCAATTTTAGAAATAATTTTTGCATTTGCGCGTGGAAAACCTAGTTTAAATCGAAAAACTAAGATGATAACGTTTTGATGCTTAAAGGCTTAAGGTGTGGTAGACTTACCCGCTTGCTGGACTCACGTTATTTCCGTACTTAACCTAACCACGAGTTCACCATTTAAGCATGAATGAAAGAAAAAGACCTATACGACATATGCTACTATTTATTATATATACAAACCCATCCTCATTTCATTATATCAAGCAAAAAACAAGTGAATACCTCTAAAGAATAAAGCAACACAAGTGAATAAGCAAGCATGGTTAGGTTCCTTAATCGTATTCAAATGTTTGCAGCTTTCTTTGCTATCATTCTCCTTGTAACTTCAGGCAAGTGACACTAAATTTAACCTATCACATTATTTAATCATTACATTGTATTTTATGAGATCATTAAATATATGTCAATATAAATAATTATCATACTAATCATGGAAAATATTCTTAGTTTTTAAAGACACGATAATTGTTGGTAAAGTGTAGTGAGCATGAAACATGACTCTTAATTGATCACTCTATGTATGCACATTTGCACACATAAATATTGTTTATTTAATTTTGTAACACATATTTGTAAATGGACATGCAGCTTTTTCGGAAGAGAAGGAACCAAAACCAAGCAAGAAATGTTTGCGTATCAGTGACACATGGCCTCATGCAAGATGCTTCCATTCTGCAGTATGCAATCATTACTGCCAGAAAGTAGAAAATGCACTCTCAGGACAATGCGTTTTCTTTTTCAAGAAATGCCAATGCCAATTCTGTGATGAGGAAGAGGAACTCTCCACATAAACTGCATGATGAAAGACGTACTAATAAGATGGATTCTCTGCATTCTAAGCAGGGGATTTTGGTCAAATTTCAGAGTTGTTTAGTCCTTTGAATAAATATTACTACAATTTCATCAGTTTATAGTCTAAGAATGATCGATCATATTGCATCCAGCATACATTTCTTGTCTAAGTTCATTTCCTTTTCAATAAATTATGTGTTAGTTGGAGCATATATTTGATCTAATCGTGACTTTGGCTTAAAGTCAATATTCTTCCATTGATAAACTACACCTAATTGACACAACAAAATTTAATTTACGAAAGACGAAATATCGTAAGTTAAATTTTAGGCAACAAAGTTTTAAGTGTGGAGGAGGGGCTAATTAAAACCCAACAAGAAGAAACAAAACCAAATAATTTGCTAACTTCAATAAGGATGGATGAGAATCGTAATTAATGTCATTTGTACGTAATGAGATAAGTGACCTCTTACTCTTAGAACTTTGATTTAATCAAATAATAACCTAAGCGGCATATGTGTATGTCTGGAGAGGTCGGTCACTTGATTGCAAGCTTGGCATCAAAGAATAAATAAATATATCAGAAATACTATAAGGATGGATAAGGATAAGAAAAGTGAAGCAATGGAAGTAACAAGCATGTCCCAAGCTATGCAACTTCACGCTCAGCTCCTAAAATCCGAACCCCAAAATCAACGAAACTTCTCAAAGCTCTTCACTTTCGCAGCTCTATCACCTTCCGGCGACCTCAACTACGCTCGTCTTCTTCTCAACACCAACCCATCTCTCAACTCTTACTATTACAACACCATCATTCGTGCTTATTCTCATAGTTCCAACCCTACCCATCATTTTCAAGCACTTTCTCTCTTCATTTTCATGCTTCAACCACACACCAATGTACCCAAACCAGATACTTTTACTTATCCCTTTGTTTTGAAGTGCTGTGGACGTTTGAAACTTACCAAACAGGCAAAACAGCTTCATGGGTTGATCAAAAAAATGGGTTTTGGTTTCGATTTATATATTCAAAACGCTCTTATTCATATGTTCTCTGAAATTGGTGATTTGGGTATTGCACGTCAAGTATTTGATAGAATGTCTCATAGAGATGTGGTTTCTTGGACGTCTATGATTGATGGTTTTGTTAATCATGATCTAACTGTTGAGGCAGTTGAGTTGTTTGAGAGAATGTTGGAAGGTGGAGTGGATGTGAATGAGGCTACGGTGATTTCTGTTTTGAGAGCTTGTGCGGATTCGGGGGCGTTGAGTGTGGGGAGGAAAGTGCATGGGATTGTGAAGGAGAAGGGGATTGATTTGAAGGATAATATCTGTACTGCGCTTATTGATATGTATTCGAAATGTGGGTGTTTAGAGAGTGCAAGGGAGGTGTTTGATGATGTTTTGGATAGAAATGTTTTTGTTTGGACTACGATGATTTCTGGCCTTGCTTGTCACGGGATGTGTAAAGAAGCTATTGAGTTGTTTGTTGAAATGGAAACTTGTAATGTAAAACCCGATGAGCGGACAATTACGGTGGTTTTATCAGCGTGTAGGAATGCAGGCTTGGTTCGTGAAGGTTACATGTTTTTCAATGATGTCCAAAAGCGTTACGGTATGAAACCCACGATTCAACATTTTGGTTGCTTGGTGGACCTCCTTGCAAGAGGAGGATGTTTGGAGGAAGCTGAAGATTTCATTAATGCAATGCCAATGAAACCTGATGCAGTCCTTTGGAGGACTCTGATATGGGCCTGCAAAGTTCATGCAGATACAGAAAGAGCCGAGCGTTTGATGAAACATCTTGAGCTGCAAGGTATGAGTGCACATGACAGTGGAAGTTATATACTTGCTAGTAATGTTTATGCGTCAATAGGGAAGTGGTGTGATAAGGCAGAGGTGAGGGAACTGATGAATAAAAAGGGACTGGTAAAGCCACCGGGGTCTAGTAGGATTGAAGTTGATGGTGTTGTACATGAATTTGTGATGGGAGATTATGATCACCCTGACGCAGAGAAAATCTTTACCAAATTGGATCAGATGGTAGATAAACTGAGAAAAGAAGGGTATAATCCAAAAGTATCAGAGGTAATGCTCGAGATGGACGATCAGGAGAAGGCCATTCAGTTGCTTCACCATAGTGAGAAGCTAGCTCTTGCCTATGGATTGATCAGGACATGTCCTGGGTCAAAAATCAGGATCGTGAAGAACCTAAGGTCTTGTGAGGATTGTCACGAGTTCATGAAACTAATCTCTAAGGTATACCAAAGAGACATCATAGTGAGGGACAGAATTCGTTTCCATCATTTCAAAAATGGAGATTGCTCTTGTAAGGATTACTGGTAGCATGGAATCGCCTTGGGTTGAATGTTGTAAACTGTAAAAGGAAAAAATTGTAGATAAATACCCATGTACAGTCACATGAGCTGCTGGCTTTGATGCTTAATTTGGCCATCGAGACAAATTGCAAATGCCAAGGAATTTTTCCTTCTTGCATGGCATGATTTCAGATTATAAACGTAAATCATAAGTGGTGGACCTTTTCTGATAAATATCAATCAATGGGATACACTTCCATCCGTAAAGCGGCAAATGTGCATATTCAGAGTACTGCTACATTATTCAGTTTCTATTTGGATAAAATATGGTCATATTAGGACACCTTGAGAGGGATAACCACATTCATTCTTTGGTCAGATACTGTTAGCTATTTGCAGGTACATTGCAAGGACATATACTTGTTTTTCGTTGTGAAGTACTCACCTTCATGTTTGTTATTACATTCCATTCTTTAGTTACAGATATTGCTACTTGATAATGGATTAAGTTGTGCCATTCAATTTACATTTTTATTAGATTACTTGGTCACAGGTCATTAAGAACTTCTACTATCATATTAGTATATTACTATTCTGAAAGTTCGATTTTTGTAATGACTTGCAGACACAGAATATATAATAATGCAAAAACTTTACATTTAGAATGAACTGAAATTATACTTTTTGATCATTATTGTACTCTTTTTCCTACGTCGTATTCATATTGAGATAAGAATATGAAGCTTTGTGCTCGACAAAATTAGATTGAATGCTTTATAATAAGTTGTTTAGGTTTATCGCGTCACATAAGTTTGAACTTAATGTAGATCAAAATCTCTTTCCCAGTTGTCCTTATCCTTTCTTTTTGGCATCTACATTTGGTTTCTAAAATTAACGATTGAATTGCACAGATAATATATCCGGTCAGAATTGGAGATTCATCCTTTTGCTACTTAGCCAACTATTGAGAATTTTTTTAATATAAAATTGACACAATATAATTACAATTAAGCTTCATGGACTTATTTTCCTTTTCATTGCTCCAGTACCTTCGCAGAATCCAATTTCATATTTTAGCCTGAGCGATAAGAAGCCAAATCAAACACAAGCAGAACAATGTATTTTTTTTTATTAAGAAACCAGAACTATTACATAAGATAATCCTGTAATCCCGGAGCTAATGCTCCTCAAAGAAGAGATGAATCTTCTTTCAGAAAAAAGAAAAAAAAAAAAGAGATGAATCTCTCTGCCCAAACCAAAACGTTTCTAACAGTAATGATGCTTGAATGATCTCCCTCTTCTCCTCCCTCTCCTTATATTCCCACTCTTATCCCAACAACATGCCACATGATACAACTCCTCTCTAACTTCCCTATTCTTTCTTTTTTTTTGGGGGGGGGGGGGGGATAGCAAATGTTAGTTTTTTTGTTGTGAGTGGGGGTTGAACTCACAACCTACGTATCCTCTACTCCTTAACTCTCCCACCTTAACCACCTTATATCTAGGGTCGAGTCTTCCTTATATAGCCAGAGGAAAGCATGGGCTTGATGAGCAGATCGGGCTAAACACACAGTTGATCCAGTACAGTCTTCAGCACATAATTCCGGAAGCATATATATTGTTTCCTTAAATGTCTTGACATCATTTTAGGAAACATCATTAAAGCTTGAATCAATATTTGCTGCTTCAGGAAAACACACGCCTTTTGGAACAAAAATCACGTGAATAAATTCTTCAATCAAATCTTTAGAGATATCACGTGAAAATAAAACATCCAAGAATGTGAAACAAGATACGCTACGATGTCGTACCAACATGTCAGGACATCTTGCTCAAACACTTGTTTTAACAAAATGCGGTCAATTACAAAAACCCAAGAAGGACCTTATCTACATACTTTGCTACTTAACTTGCTTTATTATGTAGTTTTTTTTGGTAACAACTATATCGTGGTGTTTGAAATTAGAATTTTTATGTTAATTGGTGTTTTATTATGTATTTGACTCGTGTCATTTGCGGGTTTTTTAAAGTCGTTTTTTATTTTCTATAGACTCTTACAAGTTGAATCTATGGATCCTTTATGATTCTACATAGACTCATGATTCTGACGACACCGTCAATAATTCAGAATGCTTTTTAAATTCTGACATCAATCTTGTGAACTATAAACATGAAGGAATGCTCCTCTGAAGTTAAGCCTCGTTTTAAAGGATAAAGTGAGAGATCTAAAAACCATTGCTGATAAAATAAACTGTTAATATGTTTTGTCATTTATGATTAAAATTAAATTTGCATGCTGTTTTATTAACCTCCGGGAAGTTACCATCTATATATTATAACTTGTCATTTCTTATTCTTTACTACCTTGTGGCATTGAACTTGACAAACGGACAAGAGGTGTTTTTAAATTGATCTGTTAAATGTTTTAAATTTATCAGAATGCTTCCATGTTCAGGAACTTAAAATAAATTAGTTCATAACTTAACCTGAATTTTGATTCCAATTGGTCTCAGTTTCCGTACTTTTGTAAGTTCATGAGGCAATATTCCGTCTCAGTTTTTGAGAATTATTGCTAATTTCACTTCACCCTTATGTGTTTCTGGTTACCTATATGAATTTTACTGAAATAATTTTCTTTGGTCCTCTCCCTTTCTAATGATGCTCAGCTACACCATATATTTAAGAACGTTTTTAATTCATATCATATATATTGCTGTTTAACCGTTTTTAAGAACATGGCATATTCTAGAGCATTCTTGCTAAATGACATCACTTTAACCTACTTCAATTAGATCTTAATTAAAATACTAAACTCCTGCCAAATGTAATCAGAGTTAGGACAACTTTTTACCAAAGCATGTGAACCATTCAATTGCATGGCTGGCCACATGCTCACCCCCTTTCCAATAAATAATACCCTAAACTTTAATTTTTAAACATGTAATCAAATATTCTAATCCAAAAAGAAGGCATCATGGGAGATTTCATCACCCCATGCCCCTCTTTTCTACACACCCCAGACAATATAATAACACAAGCCTTGTACATACACACCCCAGACATAGAATAATAGAATTATATACCAGAACAGCAAAGTACACCGACTTTCATAAGTTCTGTTGCTTGTTCAAAATTAATGTCATTATATCTTTGTTCCTTTTTATTTCTGGAACAAAAGAAAACTAAATGTAAATTTGGGTGGTTTCACCTTTTAACTTTATTTTGTCACTTGATCAAATAATGGAAACCAAGTAAGACTCACCATTTTGTAGCCAAGCCAAGCCTAGTATTACAAGAAATAGGCATGGGAATCTTATCAGTTAGTATATTTTAACTCAAAAACAATTGACAAGCACCAAAAAAGTTTCTCTTCAATTGCGTATTCCAAGTTATATGCTTCTAGAGGGGAATACCAAACACATAACAAAATTTAATACAATGGGCAAAATAAGGAAATTAATCATGTATTTTTTGACTTACTACTTCTTGTGCTATCTTTTTTTTAATAATAGTTCCAAATGCCATTAACCCTGATAGAAGAGAAACTTTATTGTCTGATTGAAATAATACACTCAGAGAATCTCTGTTCCTTTACAGCAATATTGCATTCCTTCACATAACATAACATATAGCACTATGGAGCATCGCCAAAAGATGTATGTAATACATGCTTTCATCTGATGACCACTAAACCAACCATTTATCTATTTCCTTTTTGTAAACTGGGAATTATTCTTCATTTGTGAACCAGAGTTGAGTGAACGATTATTAATGGGAATAGATAGGTCTGATAAGAAATAAAGCATATATGTTTTTATTCTTTACTAGAGATTAAAATTGCTATAAAATAACCAGTGACTAAGCTCAAATGGTTAATGAGTTTTAGCTAAAGATGAATAAATCAGGAGAACTTGAGTTTGAATCTCGGTTCGAACATTTATTGATCAAATTTTACTTATGTTTCAGTTAGACTCCGCATTTCCGTAGATCGTTTATGAAATAAGTTCCAAATAATATATTATAATTCCTTGTCCTGGTTGAAAATTTCAAATTATTCTCCAAAATTTATTGTCAGCCTTCCAATTGAAATATTGTTACATGCAAAGATGTATATGCCAATTCAATCGTGGCCATTAAGTTTCTAACTATTGAACTGCTTTCCATGTTAGTTACGATCTTTGTTGGGACTACTAAAGATTACATGCTCATACTATTGAAGTGTGCGTTTGGTTTAATTTATAAAATTTAAAAAGGGTGTGGAAAAAATTCCACGAAGGTGAAAATGATATTTGTATTATTAATATCTTATTCTATACCCAACACATCTATCATAATATTTTAATCTCAAAAATATTGAATGATATTTTTTATTTATTTTCGTAATCAGTACTACATAATTATAGTGAACCATCATAATTTTGGCAAAAGTTAAACTTTAGAGCTATAACAATATTACGGTGCCACCGTAGTTTTGTTAATTTCATTGCCCATATAAAGATGCTATAAAATTTTCTTCTCAACTTGAGTAATAACTTGTCCTTTTCATTTTAACTTGAGTAATAACTTTCCACCACAAATAGCTCATGAAACACACCTCCATTTCATCTACTCTACTGTGATTCTATGCTTTATGACATTGGGAGAGTAGTGTTAGGCACCCAACAATTAATTAATATAAAATTTTGCAAAATCTCCATGTCCTGACATGAATAAGCAATGCTAAAATAATTTTTTTAGGGGTCTTGGTAATGCTAAAATAACATATGATCGCATTTCATTTTAATCCCATTTCCTATTTTTCTTTCTAATTATAAAACATCATCATTTTATTTTTACTTGATTTCTTCTAAATTTTCAAATAAAGATATTAAATGCCCAGTGTCCTTGAGATTGTTGTAGAAAATGTTACGAAGACCTACAAAACAAAAATAGTGAGATGATCTGAGACGTGCTGAACACATTGTCCTCAAGGATTTTCCACGTATAGAATGCTAACCCCCAGGATTTAACAGACCCTTCTTAAAAGTAACGATGCAGAAACTTGCAAGAATATTTTTAATCAGGTAGATGAAACCCAGAGTTGTTGACAGCACAAAAATTAAAATATGGGGTTTTTAATTTTGGCAGTAAAGAAGAACTATTTTCGTTGCTACTGATCAAAGGCTAAAAAGAAGTAAAAAGCTTAACTCCTTTTTCATTCGGTTTGTTCACGTCAAAAATAAGTATATGGCAACAAAATAATGGCTCAGGCATGCAAGAATAAAGCCACAATAATAGCTAACAAATTTTGAATGTTGTGAAGGAAAAAGTAACTGCCTTGACTCAGTAAACAAGTTAAATGTGCTTAAATAATAGTTAATTGCATTAACTTTTGAAATATATTATATAAAAATACAACAATCTCCCACATATTTTAAAAGTTCAAAAATTAATTTAGAAAACACTTTCTGGGTTTACATCTTGGATGTAATGCATCAAACTGTGTAGCAAGCTATATGAACCAATGCTAAAATGATAGTACTTAACACATAACATATAAAATAAATACAAATTTAATAAGATATAAAAGTAGAAATCATCAACATGTTGACATAAGTGGTAGATGTTCGGGTCATTTAATTATTTGGTCTAGGGTTTGATTTATGACTGATATGTATGAAAAAAACAACACATGGTAATAGAATTTAACCTCTTAAATAGATCTTGATCTTCTCAAAAGATGATTTATAGAGGATATTAATCTCAACTGTGGTAAAGTTGAAAGATTTTTGAGGAAAATCTTTAAGCTATATTTGGATGGGGATTTTGTGGGGAAGATAAGGCCTTTTTTTTTCTTTTTTAAATTAAGAAAGCTATAATATATTTTAAAAAAATAAATTAAGTATGATTGAAATGTTATATGATTTCTATCATATTATTTTTGAACTATTTTAAAAAAAAATCTCAAATTTATATAATAAAAAAATATCAACTTAATCTTCTAATATTGTCAATCCAAACACACCCTAATGGTACTCGAACATTTATTAAAGATTATTTAAGTTCCATTTGAAGTTTGGATGGAAGGGGATGAGAAGACTTTAGGAGAAAGGGATGAGAGGGAAAAAGATAGAAATCTTTCATTTTATTTGAGAGAGAGAATGAAAAATGAATTTTATTGTTAATATATTTTTAATTTCCAGTGTATTGTATTAATTTGCAGAATTTTTTCTAAATCCACATTCAATACATTAAATTCTTCCATATTAGAGAGATTTTATATTATAGAAAGAAAAAAAAAACCTCTCATTCAAGTTAGAGAACTATCATTCCTTCTATTTTCTTTTAATCATTCCTTTTCTCCAAAACACACCCGTCTTAAGCTCCTAAAAAGAGGCTAAATAAAATAAGTTGCGTAAGTAGAGAAAGAATCGTGATAAAACTTGTTTTATTAGCTCTGGGTTGTTATCGAAGCTTTGGTAGCCCTCCAATAGACCCCTAACATGTTTTGTAGTTTGTGGAAGAATACGTACCATACAATGACATGTGCATATCTCTAAAATAAAAAACGACATGTGTACTGAGTTAAAAAAAAAAAATATCTTTGATATTATATAATATGATATTATCATTTGTTCTAGTTGTTTAAGACGTAGAAGTGTAAAAGTGTTGGGATAGGACATTTTGTTGATAGGACAGCAAGCAACTGTTGAGAGCAAAATAACATAATTTCTCCTCAACATATATAATGCATGAGAGAAGTTTTAATGTTTTATATGTGAAATTATTTATCTTATTAATCTGGTGTTGAAAAGATTGGGATGGTTCTCATTAGGAAAGATGTTAGTGCCTTAGTTGTTGATGTTATTTTCTTATTTTTACCAATAACAAATATTGAGGTCGTGTGATTTTTGATTTGGACTCTCCAAGATCCATAGAAAAGTTTCGTCTGTATTATATGACAAAGTATTTGTAGTTTGAGTCAAATACAAGCTGCTGAAATATATACTTCTCTCTACTACATGTAATTAAAACAACTTTATGAGTACAAGCAGCCTTTGCTATTGCTAGAAGCTTTCCATGCTCCAACTCAGTTATATCAGTAATATAGGAGCATTTGAACTTAAAAATATTAATTTGTTTGCGGCAGTAATTCCTGGTCGATTTTTGCACCAGAGTACTCCCTAGAATCCTTAGTGGCTCGACTAATTTACATCCTAAAAAAGGTTGAAAAATCTATGAAAATTAGAGACAGAAAAAATAAAATCGGTCACCAAATATTATACATCCTGTCTAACATTTAGCATGAAATCAAAGAGGAAATTTAATTTGTCGCTCTCCGTCTCTAAATTTTAGTCGTTATATCAACTTTTTTTAGAAATATATATATAAATTATATTCTAAACATGAAGTTTAATTTGCTTCATGTGACCTTGTAAAAAAAATTGCTCCATGTGACAAAACCACATGTTCAATGTATGACTTGCCATTAATTTAATGAGGTTCAGGTAAAAGTAGTCACAGATCTTAACATGGCATATGCAAACCATATTTACATGTCCAACAAAATACTGGACAGTAATCTTAGTTCATTGCACGTGGAAGTTGTGATCGTACACACAAAATCAGCGCACTCATCTCTCATTTCTAACTAAAAAACACGACTTTTGATTACTTTCCAAGAACTTTGTGTAACAGCTTTAGCTCAAAGTTGTAACTTTCACTTTCAGTTTCTTTGGTGTCAGTTTAGCTTTCAAGTTAAACTGATAATATTTGTCGTTCCAAAGGCAAACTAATATGAAAATGGAAAAATGTTGGAACTAAAATGTCTTTCCTTAAGAGCAGCACCTACAAATGGTGCACCCACACTTATTGCTTACGAGTCACATCACTTTTCTACAATCAACAAAGTTGAAAAAGTGTTACACCTTGAAAATCGCTCAAAATTTTTAATAATATTCCACATTGTTACCTTTAAGTTGAAATTTCGTGTCATCTATGTTCTAGCAATATGAGATATAACTATAAGGTTGTTTGAGGTATGAAGTGAAAGAGTTAATAAGTGAAGTGATAAGGAGATTGAGGTTCCGTCCCCACTTTCAACATAATACTAACAATAACTAATATACTAACATTGATGGTTTAAGAAAAATTACCTTCTTACAAGTGAGAGAGTGACTTGATTGATGTTGATTAATTAAAACTAGAGAAAAATATAGAAATTAAGTTTTGAGGTTGTTTATACATAAAAGATTTCTAAGTTGTTAGGTCGAGAACGATATACAAACAAATTTATGATGATCCGAATTCTGGATAATTGAGTGCATGCTCATTCGAGGTGAGGACAACCTAATGTAGTTTAGTCGAATCTTTCTAAGTTGCAGAGGTTTGGTCATAAATGCGTCAGGTGGATTAAACTCAATGAAAACGGATAATTCAGTCATACACGTCCACTACCTATTTCCAAGCTAAGAAACAACAGGCACGATTACAATCGATGAAGCATTATCAGAGAGAGAAGGTCCATGGAATAGGTAACAAAATGAGTCGTAAAATATGGAGAAGTAACACAAGACATGGAGTGTCGTGCATATGATAACATGTATTAAGTTGAGTTTGTAACATTTTCTTTTATTTTTAATAGGCCACAGATGCTGCTAGTGCTCCAAACCAGACAAATTGTTCAAGTCGATGCAGTGATCAAGATGGAAGAGAGGAAGTTTAGAAATGTTTTTATCTTGGATATGTTTGTGCTCATCTAGTGTTTTTTTGTCGACGTAGTATCTATTTTGGTGTTTGTTATTATATATAATTGACATTACTTTGTTATTTTGATATGTTTGTAAGACTTTATACTTTGATAATATAATTAAAATTTTCTTTGATGTTGCCTTAAATTTTGTGTGGTGTAATAAAAAAGTATTGCTAGATATATTATTTTTCTGATCAGGAATTATTGTGAAAATTTTATTATTATTATTATTAAAAAAATATTTATATTATGGTGAATTTTTTTGAAAAAAAGAGACCTATAGCAACGGACAGTATCCTATACCAACGGATATATGGGTGGGCTAAAGCTATTAAATAGGTATAAAATGTCGTTGCTATAGCTCCAAAATCTTTAGCAACAGACTAATTATCTGTTGGTATTAGCTATTGGGACAGCTTTTTGCCGTTGGTATAAGCAATGTATCCTAGACGGCAGCAAACATCCGTTGGTATAAGTTTTATGACCTATACCAACGGTTTTTGGACCTTTAACGACGGATTTACGCCGTTGCTAAATGACAAATTTCTTGTAGTGCACGTTTGCGCAAGTATAGTCGAATAATGGCAATCAGGGCACAATCTTTGCAGACAATGACATGGTTAATAGGATTTAGGCCGTGGAACATTTACCTATAAATATCACTTGTAAGTTTTATTTTAGATACACTCAATTAATAAAACAACTTATTTGACTCACAATTTATCTATGTTTTTCTGCTTTTAGTTTTTACTTATATTTGTCATAGTATTTTAGTTCTCAAAAATCATTTACAACACTTAACACTTTTTGAAAGAGCCAATAAGAAACTCACAGCCAAGAGACAGAGTTACTTTCTTGGCGTAGTTTGTAGAAAAAAGGAAATCACCGTTGAGAATTATTAGCAGAATCATCGACTAACTTTCAAGTTTGACAATAAAGACGCTAATATTCATTTGCCCTTTTTTTTGTCTAACCAGCACCGATTAATCATTGTCTCAAATATGAGTACGAATAATATCACGATTTTTTTGCTTACATAGAGTATCATTCAACTTTGTCAAAATTTTGAATGATTTTCAAACTTCGATTAGTTTGGAGTTACTAACCATTCTCACATTATTTGCTCTATTTTTGCAACTTGTAAGAACTCAAAATAGGTAGTTCACAAATTATCTCATATATGTTATATTTGCATTTAATCGTTTCATTTGTCTTTAATCTAGCCAATTTATTAATTACTTAGATTTACATGTCACATAACACAGCTTAAATGATAAAGGCTTAATTACACTTTTGGTCCCTTAAATATTTTTCAGGTTTCATATTGGTCCCCTAATTAATAAAAGTAATGTTTTGGTCCCTTAAATCTTTCTGTTAATCACTTTGGTCCCTTCCGTTAGTTTATGTTAAAAAACGTTAGGCTTAATTACACTTTTGGTCCCTTAAATATTTTTCAGGTTTCATATTGGTCCCCTAATAAAATCCTTCTCTGTTAGGGGACCAATATGAAACCTGAAAAATATTTAAGGGACCAAAAGTGTAATTAAGCCTAACGTTTTTTAACACAACTAACGTAAGGGACCAAAGTGACTAACAAAAAAGGATTTAAGGGATCAAAACGTTACTTTTATTAATTAGAGGACCAATATGAAACCTGAAAAATATTTAAGAAACCAAAAGTGTAATTAAACCAATGATAAACTATTAAGTGCATGTTTGGTATTGCGATAAATTACAATGAGTCGTGATATCAAAAGAACAATTTTTTAAAAGCTAAAGAAATAACAAGTTACTTAGGTTGAACTTGCTCATAGTGTTAGGCATTACTAAATACAAATAAATTATCTACTCTAATTAATTGGAGTTAGAAACATTACAAAAATAGAAGACACATAGCATCCGTAGATGTTTGTGTGTTTCCCATTTCAAGGAATTTCTTCTAGTGGCAAAATAAAAACTATACGGAAGATCAGAAGTTGGGTGTGCCATGGCCAACTCTCTTCAGCACCTGTCCTTTTCTTTTGCTGCTCACTTTTGGACTTTTCCTTCCAATAAGATTCGTATCTCTAGTGATTACTTGAGGCCGAATATATTTTCTTTCAGCTACTATAATCTATTGAAAATCTTAATACACTTGTCACTTATAATTCAATTATTTCCCATACTAATTCTTCACTTATGCCAATTCCTATTTGCCTTGTTTAATTATCATTTTGTGTGAATTGTGAAGGCTCAACTAATTACCTAATTCGTGTATCACTTTTTAAACACACTGGAAAAACAACAGTATTATGCTATGTAAAGAGAAATTAGAAAAGTAAACTTTATGCTTACGCACTAACCCACTTGATAGGAAGATTAATTGAATGCAATCCCTTATATCAAAGTTCAATCAAATCAAAACTTACTATTTTAATAATGAATTATAAATTCAACTTTGTCTACTCAACTATGATATTGAGCAAGTGCCAAAATTGTACACCACCTCAAGAAGTTTAGTCAAAGAAAGCACTGATTTCAGGATACATAATCATCCTAGCAAGAGGGACACTAAATAAATTTAAAAAAAATAAAAGAAAATTAAATGGAGAACTTAGTCAATATTAATATGATTATATATTATTATAATGAAGGAAAGTAACAACAACAATAACAACAATAGTGACTCAATCATACAAATACAAATAAAACCTTAACCTTAATATACTGACATGAAGTGTGAACACTACAAGGGACATTTATAGAAGCAGCACCTAACAAGCTTTACCCTCTTTATGATACACTACTGCTACTTATAGTACACATTCATCATTATTCCTTAACTCTCTTTTTATGTGGCAGTAATCTTCACCAATCACACAATTTCTCCAACAACAACAACAACAGATTCAATCAAACTTCAAACCCAACGGATCTCATCTCAATAATGTATCATGTTCATATCTGCAGAAGCCATGATTGGTTGGTTCAAATAAGCCATATTCAAAGGGTTGTTGAAGTAATTGTCATTATTATTATTATTATTATCAACAGGTTCAAAAACACCATTTGCAACATTCATGAAGTTGATGATCTCATTCAAAGACTCAAATCTGCTGTTGAGTTCATTCAGTTGAGCTCTAAGCACAGAGTTTTCAGATTCAACAGCCAAGAATCGTTGAGTTGTGAGGTTCACAGAAGTTAGAATCTGTTGATTCTCATTCCTTAGTTGACTCACCTGAACAGCAAGATCATCTAAGTGTTTTTGTTTCCTCATTCGAGATCTTCTTGCTGATTCGCGGTTTGATATCATTCTCTTTCTTTTTCTTTGATCCATCAGAAGCATCAAATCTTCCTCTGAACCTGAATTTGGAAGTGTTGAATAGCCTGAAGATGTTCCACTTGAAGAAGCCATGTGAGATAGAGAGAGTTATTTGCAGAAACAGAACACAAAACAGAGGAAACAGGACGCAGGACCCAGAAACTAATGAGAAAAAGATAAAGAAATTGCAGAAAATTGAAATTAATAGTAATAATAAATATATAAAATGGATTAGGAAACAGAAATCATGAAACGTAGTAGAGCCAGTAAAGGAAGACAACAGAGAAAGATTGAACTAAATGGGTCCTGCGCCTAACAGTAGAATTGATCATACAACCAGAAAAGAAGATTTCACTCAGAATTTGATACATGAATCTCAAACATCAATAACAATATGTTATGCATTTAAGATTTTGAAGCTTGTTATTGTTTCTAATCACTATAAGCTTCAAATGGAAAACAGAGAGAAACAGAGGTTTGAAAGAGAAAAACGAAAGGCTAAGTAATTAAGAAATAAATATCTTAAAAGAGAGAAAGAAGGAGAAAGTGGAAGAGGAGTGAATGAGTTTGAAGCAGTGAATTTATAGGACAAAAAGGCTAACAAGTTGATGAAAAAATAATATAAGTCGTACATTGAAATCTAAAAAGATAATAAAGAAAAGAAAAAGGGAGGGTCCTTAATTATTTTGCTTTTTTCTTTGTTTTCTTCTTTTGAGTGATAGAGAGATAGATAATTAAAGTGGAAGAAGTAACTAGAAAGAAACAAATAGTATAGTGGTGTGGTGTAGGAAGTAATAATAGTAGAGAATGCAATGCAATGCAAAGTATCGATTCGAGATCCAGCTGGTAACAAGCAATCACATAGGACGCAATATGTCTTATTTGAAAATACTTCCAAACCATACGGCATCTTCATTATTACCGATATTTTTAAAATCCAAACAACCGGTTATTAAATTAAAAAACGGATAGTTATTATATTATACAATTGGTTTGATTTCCACGGTTGATTTTAATACTTCTTATTAACCTTTCAAAGCTACTCTAAAACTCAAAGTTAATGATAGTTTTCTAGAAGAATGTGTGTGTAAAGGTGATTGGGTGGCTCGCTTTTCTTACTATAAAGTTGGAGGCGATGTTTGTTGGTAACTTATAACTACATCATTTATGAGAATGTTGTTGATCTATTTATTGATGGTTGTGATCATACCTTGCACGCTTATGTTACCAAACAAAATATGTGTATCGATTTAATGGGAAATGAGGGATTGCATTTGAGGTGCTCTACTCATTGGGAGTGCCTCCACTTGGTGTGGAGTCTCCCATCCTGAGAGATAAACTTGGAACTAAGATTTTATCGGTTTGATCTTTTTTTCTTTGTATTTGAAAACATTAATTATTGTTGTAAATTTGAGCTTTGTGCAAAACCAACAAAACAATATGTAGAGCAAATAAAAACGACAACCAACAAACAATATGTCCAAGCAACAATGTTCAACCAATAACAAATCTAGCAACTTAAGTATATAGCATTTGTGACAAAAAAAAAGTATATAGCATTTACAATCAAATCAAAGAACAAATATAAAGAGAATAAAGGAACAAACACATCAATATTGTTAACACAATTCACTGTAAATTGATATACGTTTGGGTGAGAGAGCAACTCTTAATCAACTATCAATGAGTCTTTATGAAAGATACAAATAAGTTACAAGAAATTAACTTCAACAGGAAACTCTAATTTTTACCCATTTGTGCTCCTTCTCTCAACCTACAAGAAAATCACTCAAAAAACACCAGAAAAAGCTAAGATTCTTCCTCTAATAAAATCTTACTATCCAATATGTTTAGAATGTGTTTCCAACCATAGTTTCTTACTCAAAAGCTCTCAGCCCTTAACTTTATGTTTTCCTAACGGTTCCATCAATTGGTGATGACCTTGCTCTTTAAGATTTGTCGAAAAAACAGGTTTTATAACCAAACAATTGCTACGAGAACCTCATGGATAACATTGGGCATGCTTCCTAGGCAAGATTTGGCCTCTGTCAAAAGCCCCTCACACGCCGCACAGGATGTTCTAGATTGATTTTTAGTCACATTTCAACAATTATTATCTATGATTATACCCATAGTTTTAAAACTTGGCTCGGTCATCGACTCGGTAGAGATACTTACTGGGTCACTGAGTCGATGGTCAAACCATTAGGTCACTCGTTGAACCACATGGATAAATCGGATGACAACAATGTGTTATGTTCATTTTTTTAAAAGCATGTAATGTCTTAGAAACAACAATAACAATTCATTCATGATTCAAAATAATCATAACTAAAAATACACAAGTACGCGTAATAAATTTCAAAATTAGTTGAATACGACAAATTTATTTAGTTTTAATTTCATCTCCGTTCAAATAAACGAAGTGTTACGTTACATTACATTCTCCCTAAATATGTGGTATCATCATGATGTTGGGTTTAAATTAAATTCTTGAAAGTTTTCCGAAAATATTGGCATTGAAGTATCTTATACTTAGTGTAAAAATTCGGTAGTCTGTTTGAAACTCAAAAGAATGAAGAGAACAAAACACATGTATTCTGCCAAATCAACTTTATAGATTATCACGTCGAATCTCTTCATATAGGATGAGTACTCACAAAAAGGAATGCATCCCAATATATTCTTTTGAACTTAATCCTACTGCCCTGCCAACTGACAAGTTTCAATTGACAGAGGAGCATGATCAAGCTCAAAACAACATCTTAGAAATGCATTCCCTTTTGTGGCACTCATCTTATACGAATGAATTCGATGTGAAAATCAATATAGTTGATTCGGCAGAATACATGTTGTGTTCTCTTCATTCTTTTGAGTTTCTAAAGAGACTTGCAAACCTTTACGCTAAGTATAAGACACTTCAATGCCAACATCTTCAGCAAACTAACAAGAATTAAACTAAAATCCAACAAAATAATGACACAACATAATAATACTACCTAAACATCTTCATTTGGCCGAATCAAAATCTTGAGAATATCTTCATGTGATCTCAGCAACGTAGCATCCATCTCGATCCTCGGGAACATGTTGTGCTGACCAAATATCGAGAACATGCTCCTCACGTTGTCGTTGTTAGTTAACTCTGGCCGACTGAACGTCAATCTCCCCTCAAAGTTGAACGATGGACGTTCATACCAAATGTATTCCACCCTCCTTGTGTCTCTGTGGTTGAGTCGTTGGTTGATTTCATCAAGTTGATCATTCAGTTCTTTTAACGAGACATCGTCCCGAACCTTGAACAAATTAGGGTTTCCACCGTTGAAGCATACTCGAGTGTTGAATAAATTGTCCATTATTTCAGATTTACACCATAATAAATTAAAAACAATCAATGAAAAACTCATTCAAATATTTCATCAAACACTTGGAGTGCAAATTATACATAAACCCTAAAACTAAAAACTACAACATAAACATGCAAACATCTAAATATTTAAGCAACATAAGTCATTTACATGTAAACATTGTATCATTTCTTGGCAAAAAAAAAATCAAAATTTAAACAAACCCTAAATAAAAAAAAATCTAATTTAAGAGGAAAAATGTAACATAAAAACAGAAAATGTCAATGGTACTTGAATATGAAAACTTACTTGTTATTGGAGTGGTGGGTGATTTGAACTTGAAGAAATTTGAGGTTGGATGATTTGAGAGAGTTTTTAGGGATTTGAGATGTGAAATGGATAAATGAGGCACTGACTGACCTATAAATGAACGCCACGTGACTTAACTCACGTTGAATGTACCGAACGTGACTTAAGTCACGTAGGTTATACACCAACGTGTGTTAAGTCACGTAGGTTATATGCCAATATGAGTTAACTCACGTTCTGCCTATGTCAAGTACCTGAACAACAAAATTGGCTTTTTTTTCCTATTTTCCTTCATTCATTCATACTTCCATACATCCAAGCATTCATTTTAATCCCTGTATTCATTCATTCATGCAATAATTCATTCATTCAAGATTTGAATCATTCATTCAATCAAAATTAAAATACGCAAAATTAAACCAAAAAACAAATGAAAATATCATAAAAATGCGCAAAGGTGCGAGTGTAAATATATTACATCAAAATCCCCCAAAATGTCATAAAAACATCTAAAAATATACAAATGGATGAAAACCACTAGAATAAGACCCTACTCCTGTGGACTATGGCTCTTTGTCCTCCTCCGGGGGAACCGGCTTCTCCTGAAGAATGTGATACTCCGACTGGATGCCATGCAACACATCGGTAAAGAATGGATACATCAGGATACTTCAATGCTGACTCGACTCTGGCTCTGATGTTCGCAATAATTTGGAGTGGGTCGGGAACCTGTATGGCCCACTGTTACTAAACAATAACCTCCTCGTAAGGAGGGACAAAATCTGTGTACTCAGCAATGGGCGCAAGGTCGCTCATAATAGGACGGGATACACGGTAAAACCAACTCATGTACCCCACCTGATACCTCCACTGTCGAGCCTCTACTGTCTGCCGACCCCGAAGCACCTGTGGAAGGACATGGACCATAAAATCCTGAAAGGCCACAACCACATCCTCTGGCCTAAGAGCGTCAAACATCGTCGAAGATCTAGGGATGGTCTGGACATAGCTGTACTGCCTGAGAACCCGCTCCGGCAAGTGAAGGCACATCGTTGTACTGCTGGTCATGATCCAACCCGAGTACCAGCAGGTGTCATGGAAAGGCGTAACGTCCCGCTGATCCTCGTACGGCCTCCGGATGACATCAGCATTCACCATCAGATCAATCAGGCCTCGATAATGTCCAGGATCAGAATGACACCTAGGCGATTTCCATCTGGCAGCAAGCGGGTCAGCACGATCGTAGTTCTGCACAAGATTCCTCGGAAAGAGCTTCTTGAAGTGCTCCAAAACCCATCCATACAAACAAAAATAGACACAATAATATCAACACAAGTATCATACAAACAAATATTTCAGCATCACAAACGTATAAACACACACAATAATATCATAAGTCCTTTATAATATGTTATAGAAAAGAAAAAAAATTACCTCAAGTAGAGTCATGTAACCGCTAACGGCACCAAAGGTCGGGTCCGTAGCAAGAGAAAGTTGGGTGTAGAGAATAGCAAGTGTCATCCCGCCCCAGGACCACTCGTGCACCGTGTCCAGGTCCTACAACATAGTTAGCCATAACAGATGAACGTTTTTCCTGTTCATGTTGTCGAAAATGGTGACGTCAACCAAGAACAACAAAAACGCCTTAATGCATATAGCCCTAGTCCTCTCTAGCTCCTCTGCCTTCTCCTCATCAGCTCACTGCTCCAACTCATTACACCTATGCAGGAGTCTGTCATAAACCATCTTCAGGTTAGGTACACTAATATACCCGCCCCACTGTTTATTTACTTCAAACACAGCCTCTGCCTCCGTCAAACCCAGCTCGCTCTGCAGCAGCTCCCTACCTCTCTCATAGTCTATATCCTCGTCACCCAAGAGCCTTCCAACAATGGGGATGTGTAGAAGACACACCACACCATCTAGTGTGATGGTCATCTCCCCAACGGACAGATGGAAGCTGCTGGTCTCCCCATGCCATCTTTCTGACAAGGTGGTGATAAGGCAAGGGTTGATGTTCTCATACTAAGTCAGAAGGAGGGGGGCAAGACCGGATACATCTACCCGCTGCCAGAACCCTAAAGCTCCCCGCCCGAGGACTGTCAGCTTCTCACTCTTAAGCTTCTTCCCGTGCGAGGCAGGGGTCACCTTATGCGTCCTCCGAAACTGCAATACAAAAAATTAAACGAACAACAAATTGTTAAAAATATAAACATTTGAATAACTAAAAAAGACAAAACAATTTAATAGTAAAAAAAAACAATAATTAAAATAAACATTAACATAACAATTATATCGTAAAATTAAAATAAAATAAACAATTAAATTGACGTGTAGTTAAATTGGCGCGTAGTTAAACTATTAACATAACAATTAAATCATAAAACTAAATTAAAATAAATAATTCAATTGACGCGTAATTAAAATATTTTAACATACTAGTTAAATCATAATATTAAATTAAAATAAACAATTAAATTGACGCATAATTAAAATATTTAACATAACAGTTAAATCATAAAATTAAATTAAAATAAACAATTAAATTGACGCCTAATTAAATTGACGCGTAATTAAAATATTTTAACATAAAAATTAAATCGTAAAATTAAATTAATTTAAACATATTGTGGCGTTGCTCCAAAGCTGGTATGCCACGTGTCTACCGAAATTCAGTAGAAGCGACATGTCAGTAGGGCCCTCGGGAAAACCCTCCGGCCCGACCTCCTCCTGAGCCTCCTGCTGGGTCTCACCCTCCTGATGTTGAGTATGCTCATATTGAAGCTGATACTCCTGCTACTGTTGATGTTGTGTGGGGTCCACTACCTGAGACGCACCTGCCTGAGACGACGTCCCCTCCACATCCTCACTTCTCTTGCTCCTAACTCACTGTCTCCTTCGAACAGGAGGGCGCGCAGACGCCTTTTCGGTCCGTGCACTCTGTGTCATGATCTCCATGTCTGCTCTCAGTCTGTCCGGTCTCTCAATCATATCTACACAACATTTTTAAAAGCAAAAAATCAATGATTTTCATAGGGACATTGTGTCATTTCTAACTAATCAACAACAACAGTTCATTTTCGTCAATGTCATTTCAATCTCCAAACTACCACATTGCACTCAAACTCACTATAATCAACATTAACAATCTAATTTCTAACTATTTCATCATTATCAATGCAAAAATCAAACAAATTTTCATTGAGATACTTTATCAAACACCTAGAGTTCAACATAAAACCTAACAATTTCTAACTCTAACCTACCACATTTGAGTCAAACCTACTCTAATCAACATCTAAACAACAATTTCTAACCTAATTCATCATTAACAATCCTAAAAACTAACATGCAAATCAAATCCTAAAAACCTAAATATGTGAAATTTCTCCAAAAAAATCTAACAATTAAACCATAAAAAAGTCAATGCAATAGGATAATAAACACTTACATGATTTTGGGGTAGAAATTGACGTTGATTGGCGCAAGAATGAAGAAAATCGCACAATTTGGGAGCAAAATCGTATTTGACAGTTTTGAAACACAATGGTTTTATGTTTTTGCATTTCTTGTTCTATACCATAAAGTTACGTGACGTCACGTTGGTATGTACCGAGT
The DNA here is from genome assembly GCA_018208015.1 of Medicago ruthenica. NCBI lineage: Eukaryota > Viridiplantae > Streptophyta > Magnoliopsida > Fabales > Fabaceae > Medicago > Medicago ruthenica. Next base: position 29,818,076 of record CM031374.1, on the reverse strand, counting down.
GTGAGTTAACTCACGCTGGCTCAACGTGACTTAAGTCACGCTGATGCTACCGAACATAACTTAAGTTACCTAAAGGTAGTTTCGGTACTTTCTACGAGAATGAGTAAAAGTGTACGAGAGAAGAACAATTTTTCAACTTTGGAAACATGCTTGTACCACAACGCATCAGAGTTGTAACAACATAGGGAACATTGCTGTAATATCCCGCCTAAGACTCAAATATTTATTAATATTGAGACGATGTATCAGAAATGTTTTAAGCAAAGGAGAATTTGGTAAAATGTCAATTAATGGGTTTATTTGTATGGTAAGTGTAATATCCCGCTTACGAGTATCAGTTATCAGTGGTAGAAACTTATTATGCAAGCGATGGCAATATGGTAATTACTTGGCTCAAGAAGATTATTTAAATTAGAGGGGGGGAAGATATTTTCCCATTTCATTTTCCTTCTTCTTCTACTCTTCTCTCACGCCCCCATCTCCTCTCATCTTCCTCACACAATTCTCAACCAATCAACATGCAAAAGCGGGATTATGGCCCTTGGAGCAAGCTAATCAACACTCAAGCACAAATTCTTCCTTTCCTTTGTCTACTTGGCCGAACTCTCCCTCTTTACCCTAACCCTAATTTCTTCCAATGTCACCAAATCAAGCTTATATGCTAAGATTTCACCTCCCATCATCAAATTGGACTTTTGGGGAGCTTTAATTTGGAGTGGGTACAAGAACTTGAGTTGGAGTGAGAGTTTTGGCTTGGAATTGGGAAAATCTTGAAGTCTCACCATTTCATCAATTCCTCATGTCTTTCCAGCAATTGAGGTGAGCTCCCTAGGGTTTTAGAACCCTTATTGAGTAAGTTTAAGAGTAATTTATACTTAGAGCAATTTTTATAAAAGTGCCCTAATCTATGTTAAATGTTAATTCCTTGTTCTAGCCATGTTTAAATGATTTATAAGCTTAAGAAAATCCTTTTTATGCCATTTGGGAAGCTTGGGTGTGTTGGGATGGGTTGGAATGATGAAAAATATCAATTTTGAGATTTTTGGACCTGTCATGGTCGCTACAGCGAGCTGGAGCTCGCTACAGCGACCAGGCAGAATTTTATTCTGCCTACTGTCGCTACAAGCGCAGGCTTGTCGCTTCAAGCGCAGGCTTGTCGCTACAAGCGCGCAGGCCCAGACAGCACTTGACAGCTTTGCTGTTTTGGGTGTTCTGGGGCGCGTAGGCATGGTTTTTCGCATCCGTTTTCTCCGTAAACATTTTAGAAACATTAACTATCATTCTAACACATTCAAGAGGCTCCCAATAAGGATGGATATGTAAGGAACAAGGATTGAACATTGATTTAGAATAGTTCAGAATTAAAGGGCAAAGCTTAGACGAATGCAGGAACTTCATTTCAATGTTTAAGTAAGTTAGGGACGTAGTTTCCCCACTTTAGATGATGACTCATGAGAACGATGAGTCAAGAACCTATTATAGGTTAAAGAGATTTAGAATGGTACTCATCAAGTACTAAGCACAAGATTGAATCTATATTCATAGTTAAGGACCTTTAATAGGTTAAGCATTCAAGAATGCATCAGATATGCAATAGACATAAGTTATATCACTACTACAGAAATGACTTTTTACATCAGTCGAAAATGACTTTTTACATCAGTTGCCAACCGATGTAAGGTGGCTTGATGTAGTATGTGCACTACTTTTTACATCGGGTACGGACTGATGTAAAAAACCTATTTTCTACATCAGTTCTATTTTCGACTGTTGTAATAGATGCACTTTAAAATTTCACAACGGGGTTTTCACATCAGGTATAAGTTAAGGGCTGATGTAAAATATGTGTTTTTCACATCAGGTATAAGTTAAGGACTGATGCGAAATCTATACTTTTTTTTTAAATTGCTTAATAAATAAGCTTAACACTTACTCTTTTAAATTGCTTAATAAATCCACTGTTGCTTAATCTATATTTTTTCACATTTGTTCACATAACAACTAGAAATTATTATAAATCAAAGCGCAAAAACTTGCAAGAAAAGGCTAACGCGTCAACATGAAATGGATATGCAGCAATAAGTACAGAAAAGAAAATGAATGAAAGTGCAAGAGTACTGCAAATTTGCATATAGTTCAAAAGTGCAAAGATACTCAATAATTGCATATAGTTCAAATAATTAAAAATATTTCACGTTAATACATGAATGAAAGCTACGAAATTTCAACTACTCGCCCTAACCCAAGTCCAACCCGAATCCATCAAACGACAGATTACTGCAGCTGAACCAACTCTTCCTCCCCAACCTAAAATCAAACTGAACAATCATTTTTTCAATGTGTCTAAGCGTGTTGAAATTCCAAGTGTACATCATCTTTGTAGCCAAGAGAGAACAGCATCACGTACCACTGCCTTCACGACAAATAAAATGAGATGAAATGGAAACTTCCATTTCGTTGAACCAATACATAATTAGTGTCATGTGTTCAGCCTCTTGTCTGTCGTGTGTTGTAGGAATTGCAGTTGAGGCATTTTTGCGCTACAAAATGGAACCGGACATTAGAGGTTTTTCCACAATCATTGCACAGGATCCAAACCTGCATGTTAAGGATAACGGTATTAGTGTCCTTGGATTTAAGATGCCAATAAAATAAACCGCAAGTCTATGCTTCTAGGTGCATTTTGAAGGAGGAGAAGGCTAAATCAGACTCTAGTAACCAATATTTCATCAATCACGATATATACCTCCATAGCATCAATAAGACATCCTTGGTACAAACATGTATTATATAATACACTCAGTATGAATAACATGTAGAGTCCTTTTAATTTGCCAAAAATTAAGAAACCAACAGACCAAATTCATATGCGTACAGGCAACATTAAACATATAACAACTACTTATTCTGTGCAGATACCCGTAAAGCATACGCGTAGTATAAACAACCATCAGATAGGGAAAAAAACTGACCATTTTGTTTTGATATGGCTCAGGCATTGGCGTAACAGCAATCTCCATGTCCAATTTCTCCCAAACCTTCGACATATCACAGACCGACTTTGAACAGAGGGGGCATGTGAACCTGATATACAATCAAATACAAGAATAAAGACAATATTCAGAAAGAGATAACGAAAAAAGTAGACTTAGAGCTCTGTGAGCACTCACTGGTAATGTTCTCTCATTTCATTCAAACAGCTTTTATGGATTATATGTCCGCACGGCATAACAATGACATCATTTCTTGATTCAAACAAATACTGCATTCATCAATGTTGTCACCATATGAATCAGATTCCAGCAATTTAAAAAGCAGTTATAATAATATTTGAGATCCAATTTAAATTAACTCTAATTAAAATATTTACAACTCTTCACTGACTGATATAATAATCCTTACAAGCAGAAGAAAGTTAACAAAATTCATACCTATTACAGGATTCTTTGAATAAGTCATTTCTTGTAAGTACTTATTCGAAGTTTATTTAATTGGTTCTAAACCATGAAGTTGTAAATGTTACCTCAAAACAAACAGGGCAATCATGATGCATTGCTCCTTCCACACAGGGGTGACTGTTTTTCAGCAGAGTTGAGTAGCAACAACCTATGCAAAAAAAACCATGGATGTCAAATAAGTACTACATTTCATAATTATGGCATTGCTACTTAAAGAACTAAGCAAAAAACATAGGAAAAAAAGTGATATCACTTACCACACTTATTACAATGGAAGAAATTCTCTTGTCCGCCAGTTCTGCGCAAAATATAGCAAAATCAATCAGTTTGAGTTCTGACACAAGGCCAAGGCAATAAAAAGTAAAGTACACTAAAGCTTCAAGATGTATCTAACAAAAATTCAATCAAAGTTATGAATTTATGTATGTTTTTCGAAAATATTATACACACCGGAAAACTTTATATAAGTTTTTAGAGAAAATGATGTACACCGGCAAACACTAATTTCTTTTAGTCTCAATCACTTCAGTTCCATCCTCAATGTCAATGAAATCAAACATCGTGGCACGTCGAAATCCAACCATAATTTCTTTTAGTCTCAATATAACAATACAAATATTAATAGTTAAGCTTGCAGATAATAAGACGTGAAAGCTCTAAATTAGAAATTAATGGAGAAATTCAGGATTGAAAGATAAATAACCGCATCCTATGATGATTCAGCATGCAAAAAAATAAAATATCTGCCATATAATACATACCATTGAACTGGGATCTAAAGATGTGACCTTAAACCGCCCCCTCTGGACAATTGCTCCTTCTGATGTGTCATCAACTGCATATGGAAGCAGCATTGAAAAAATTATTTAAGAGCCATTTCCCGGTCTTATTTTTCAGATAAAACAACTACAAAACTAGTTGATAAGAGGAAAAAATCTTAAAGATTATAAAACACCAATCACATTTGCATAAAAGTATATGTACCCGGTGGAAAGTTGTTGATTTCTCTCCTCTGCCGATATAATGGACCACTGTGATTCCGCTCGGAAGGATATTTTGTTTGTACATAATCCCTTTCAAGATACACAATATATAATTAGTACACTAATAGTAATAATGCAACTCAATCAAATATGCAGCAGTAGTACACTAATAGTTTGACTAAAGGATTCTTCAATTTTAATTTGACTGGTTGTCAAATATTTGATGCAACAACACTAAATTGAGCACTCTTGATGCCAGAGATGTAGGAAAAAGGTAAGTACCAAAAGAATATGCAAACCACAATTGCAAGAAACATCAAAAGGAAAATTATCAGGAATATGTATCGGGGAAGTAACCTCAACAGTTCAAATAATCAAGAATAATTATGAGAAAAAGAAATTAAAAAGTGCAAGTTAAAATTTTGCCTTCTGATAACTAACCTGTTGATGATGCAATGCCTGAAAGACTGCCACAAGCCAGACTAACAACAACAGTTGAATCATCGGATCTGGTGAGTAGAAACAAATTAAATATCATCGGATCTAGAGTAGCTGATTTTAGTAATTTATATAATGAGTTGAATCATTTAAAGCATATAAAGACTTTTCAAAACATTTTCATTTTCTATTGTTAAAAAGGTGCATGAATGAAGATACTGCAATTTCAGAATAATAACATTTAATAGGATGAAGTTGGTTAAATTTTGCTTATATTTTTGTCCACGAAATATGACCGCTTTTTTTGTTTATATTTGAGTCCGGAGAAGTACCTGAACTGTTGCTCGCAATCCAAATGCTTTAACTGCAACTATAATGTTAGGATTCCCAGCCCATTTCATTGATAGTTCCATAATCAATTCCTTTTCATCAGTGCTATACACTTTCATTCCTGCAGCCATATTATATATTTGGATCAACACAATTAGCATTTATCAGTCTAAAGTCTTTACTTATGTTATTATATTCTTGTTCATAGCTATATATACCTTGAAAAGTTGGTGGCTCAGAGCCCAAGTTAAGTTCTTCAAACTCAACTGAATCAATTTTGTACTTTGGAATTTGTTCAGCAATAATAGGCTTAGCTATAGTTCTTGCAGTTTTGCAAATTGCCTATAACATTCAACCAATTGTTGGTACTCTTTGAAAATTGATATTCAAAATAGTTTAATACTAATAACCATACAAAATCTCATAGATGCCCCTAGAAATTTTGAACATCAATAAAATGTGTGCATACCTTGTTCAAATAAGGCCACATACACTCAACAAATTTATTAAGCCAATCAAGCTGCAAACAAGAAAATATTAATTAATCAACTATACTACTTTTTTAGAGGGCTTAGAATGTTAAAGAATAATAATAACATACACGGTCATAGTCTGGATTTTTTATCCATAAGGGTATTTCTGGAAGCAATTGCTGTATAGTTTTAGCTTCTTGCTCAACCAAAGGACTAAATGTAGGATCCTGAAATCATAAAAAACAGGGCATACTTTTAAAATATTAAGACAAAAAGAAGTCAATATCAATAAAAAGAATTTTAAAAAAATAAAATAAGAGAATCATTCATTTTAGAGAAAAAGTGAGAAATAGAAACTAACCTTGACATCTATTGATTGAAAGTATATAAACATATAGTATCCAATCAACAATCCAAGTGAAGTTCCAATTCCAAATCCTAAAAAACTAGCTATAGTACTTAAAATACCCATTTCAACTTCAATATCAATGTCTAGGGTACCTAGTTGCTTAGCTAGCTATGGTACTACTAGTACTAACTAAGTTTCTTTCATATCAAAAGTGGAAACTTTCCAAACTAAACCAGCTCAACAAACAAATACTTCTTGTGTTGTGTGGATGATTGGATGAATTAACTTTCTGAAATTGGAAAAAGAAGTAATAATTAGAAAAGAAAAGGCAAGGAACATATAGTACTATATGTTATTGTTATTTTGTTTGAAAGTGAAATAAAAGTAGCATTTAATTTGTTTTAGTAAAATTCAAAGATTGATGAAATCACTTGCCGAGAAGTCTGCCAATGGTATATGAGGACCATAATCAACTTACAAACCACAATCATTCACAGATTGACATAGAAGGGGCAGTAATGAAGGAAAAAGACATAATCAAATATAATCATCTAATAACTTAAAGTGGCATAAAACTCAAATGTCTAACAAAGCATTGAGCAGGGTCATAGGGTACAAAAAATGACATGAATCAACAAAATGAAAGCTAAAACCTAAGCAGAGAATTAACTCTTACAGTGAAGCTAACAAATACAAAACCTAGAAAAATCAAATCCTATATTCAGGGAAAAAAATCAAAACCTAGAAAAGCATAACACATGGGTACCATTTTTCCTTCTGTTGCTGAATCAAAACCTAACTAAAATCAAAATCTAACTAAAAGAGAAAAATCTGATAAATCTTACCGATTGATAACGAAGATGGCGACGATTTTACTTATGTTGATGGCGAGAACGACGACAACAGTTCTTAGAAGAAGTAAAACAGATATGGGTTGTTCGTGAAAGATGGAAAACAGTTTGTTCGACGGTGAGTGTGAGAGGCTAAACGACAGTGAGTGAAGCTGAGAGGGTCTGAACTTGATAGGGGAATCGATCTATGGAAGAAGGTAAACGACGGCGAGTGTGAAGGTGAGAGTGTGAGAGGCCGTGAGTGTGAGAGGGTGAGTCTGAGGTTAGAGGAAAAACCAGATCTAGGAACTTTGTTTTACGAGAGAGGTGTTTTTCCCTACAGGTCATAAGGACCTGATGTGAAAGATAGTTCACCAAAATAACGAAATTGCCACCGCGTGTATCTTTCCCTACAGGTATTATATCAACTGTTGTGAAAACTTTTTATCATTTACTTTTCCCATCAGTTATTCCTTTCGACTGATGTGAAAACGTTGTTAGTAATTTCAAAAATGCCACCGTGTTAACTATTACATCAGGTATTATTTCGACTGTTGTGAAAACTTTTTTGACCATGTTGTAAAATGTATATTTTCCACTAGTGTATATAAATAAGAAGAATAAGTACAAGAACTAATCAGATATTAAGTCGTGGCCTTCGTCGTTCACGCCAGTGGGACACGAATGGTTTATGCAAAGTTAAGACTAAGATTAATATTATTTAAGTCGTGACTTTCATTGTTCACGCCAGTGGGACATGAAAGGTTCATGCATAAGTTTAAAGTATATTAATTCGCGTCTTCCGTCGTTCACGCCAGTGGGACACGGGAGGTATACGCGTAAGTTAAGATTATTAAGTCGTGTCTTCTGCTGTTCACGCAGTGGGACACAGGAGGTTCACGCCAGTGGGACGTGTTATTCCGCAAGGATGACCGCACGACGACAAGAGGAGTCCGGTGTTAGCCTGATATGATAGGAATTTTCACCGGTTATCAGGGGAATGTGCTTCGGGGTTACTCCACCCGGGGGCATTCCGTAAAATGAACTCAGATAATATTGCTTGTTCAACGCTAACAGCTAACATAAAGACATGTATCAGTTAATATTTTATTATGTTATCAGACAGAGAATAGTTAACAGACTAGTATCAGATATCAGGTATCAGTTATCAGGCGGTGATCCTAGGTTTCCCCTCGATCACCCAGTCATCAGGATATAGTCTAGATCTCATGACTATTCAGTATCAGACTCAGACAGTGATCCTAGGTTTCCCCTTGATCACTAGTTTAGCAGGACGTAGTCCAGATTATGATTACACAGATTAGCAGGACAGTCAGGTAGCCCTCTAAGGGTAGAGTTAAGACTTGGCGATCATAGGTATCCCCAAGATTGCCGAGAGTAGGCACGGCGACCCTAGGTTTCCCCCGTGGTTGCCAACAGTAGGTTGGGTAGGAGCTCACTGAGACATTATGTCTCATCCCAATCCTTCTGGTGCAGGTTTACAGGTTAGCAAGAGATGTTCATGAAGATCTTCAGGAAGACGCTGAATGGAGTGCAGATGCTCGTCAAGGTCAAGCTCAGGAAGTTAACATATTATCTATGTTTATGAGGATAATTGTATATGATATTTGGAAATTTGTATAAACGAGCTTTTTGTACACATTCAGTAGTTTTATATTGTATGTATTATCATTGAAAATTTTAATGTACCCAGTATCAGAATAATACACATGCTAAATATTCTAGATAATTTAGTATGGGTGTTACAATTGCAATGATAAAAGACCTGTTTACATATATTTTTTCAGTCTCAAATATAAGAAAAATATATATAAATTTGCGAACCTTTTTTCTTTTTTTTTTTACGGATTGATTGATATTGAAAATACAAGTAAAAGTTTTTTGCTATGAAAATTATGAGTAAAGAAAGTTTAACTAGCTTTATTTTATTTACAACATTCGTAAAATGCTCTTCAGTAAAGTCTCATTATGTTTTGTCAATAGAAAAAGTCCCATTGTATTTCTTTTTGGCGTAAGGATTATCTCTGGGACTTGATTGAACAATTGCTTTTGCATACAAACTCCTTTTGTGAGCTGTTCTTTCTTCTGTTGGATAAACTTTTCTTCAGTGTGGATAAGAGCCCTTCTACTATTGGTTGTAGAAATTGAAATACAAAGGGCTGGTTTTTTTCATACAAAGTGTTTTTGCAAAATTTTCTGCTTAGAATTAATTTTAGCTATTATTTTGTGCACGAGACAGAGCCAAAGGCTTGTACAATTACTATGGTGTTTGGTTGCTTAGTAGAAGCAATGCCATAAAAACCTATATTATATTTCAGTATGTGTAGAACATCTTATTACATGTCGCATAAGTTTCAACTAATATGTTCTTTTGAATGTGGAAATTTGTACGTGATCTAAAATTCAAATTTTGCTTCTCGTGACTACCTATATATGTACAAATGATACGATAATAGAGTGACATATTTTTATTGAATTACAGCTGTTCATACAATCAAATGATAAGATATCGTAACTGCATAAAGTTTTTGACTAAACATAAAGATGAAATGGTAAAAATAATCAAAGGTAAATAATAAAATTTGATATGTCTTAATGTTTTCTCTACATGAAGATCCATGTCATAACTAAGACTAAAAGCACAAACAACTTAATTTGATTCATCTTTCTTGGTGAACAAGCCTTTTCGGGCACTGTTGGAGAGGCATTGTCGGGTTCGAGTGGTTCGACATTAATTTCAACCTTCATTCCATGGAAGCAAAAGCCTCTACCACATAGAAAGTAATATGTCTTCGCCTCTAAGAGTTGGAAAACATCTCTTCCTCCTTTCGTGATGTTGCTTATGAATCCCTTATCAACACATTTCTCATAATTTGTTTTGTTCACCTCAAGAACATTATAGATGTGCTTATCAAAACCAAAATCTATTTACAAAAAAGGGAATTCGCTTCAGTTAATAATAAATATTTGCAATGATATAAAATAAAATGCTCAAATATATATTAATCAACATGTGTCAAGAATTAATGATATGAAAATTGATGAAGGAACGTACATAGCCAATCACCCTGGTAGAAGTGCTCATTACTTGCCCAATTTGTGAAGTTAATTTTTGGATCCCAGGTATACCTTCCACCTCCAACCCTGTGCAACACAGGTTCTCTGCCTTCTGTTCTGTAAGACCCCATTGTAATGATCATTAGCAAGCAAACTATTATTTTTCTACCAACTTCCATTCTTTACAAAACCTTCCTAGTTCCTATAGTTTAAAGATTTTTTTAATTTTCAAATGGACAAAAAGAACTAAATTTAGTTGCAAAATTCATGTCACAAGTGTGACGAAAATTTAAGCCAAAATTTATGTGTTTGCAACAGTTTTACCCATCAAAATGTACCCCATCATGCTTTTCTAGTTTCAAATTAACATCTGGGTAGTTCATCTTTTATTTACTGCGTCAAAGTAAAACAAACTTTTAATCATGCATTCAGATTTGGTGCAACACACAAGTTAGTTGCTAAAATCACACACGAACTTGCTCATTTTTTCTGTCGCCTCAATCATAGATCTCATCAATTTTAGGGTTGGTCCAATAATTTTTAATAGAAAGTGAGGTTTCAAGCAAATTTTAATATACGTGATTTTTTTTATCTTCATATGTGGCCATTTTATTTATAAAATCTAATAAAAATAATACTATTTTACTAGCAGGCCTAAATATAAATCATGAATAATCTTGACTCTCGTTATGAAATATAATGTTCAGTGAACATAAATATTCAATGAATATATTAAAACCTCAAATAGACTATGAGGACCAATTCAATAGAATGTGATTTAGGGAACTATTAAAGAAAAGAGAAATAATATTTGAACAACTATTTTTTGATAATTTTTGTAATAACTTTCTCTCTCATATTCACATTTTATTTTTATTTTCTCTTTCTATCGCTTTGGTTTTTGTGTCACTACCTAAATTTCTTTGTATATTTTGGTTGTCCAACAAGTTGTCCCAACAAAGGGTTGTGCATATAACATTCCTCTAAAAAAAAACACGTTATTACCGTCCTAACCAACAAATACCAACTTTAAGGTGTGTCTATCGTGTATCATAGATCAACACAATATCAGGATTGACGCCATTGAGGATTTTAGTTCTTAGTTAAATTTTTACATTTTTATACAAATTATTCTTTTCAGCAAATGACCAAATGATTGTCAAAAAAATAAAGACCAAATGAAGAAATAGGTCGCAAAAATTATTTTATTTTTTTAGTCTTAAAAAAATAGCAAAAAATAATTTATGACAAATTTCTTTTGTCGGTCGTTTGTTAAAAACAAATTTTTTTTGGTGGTGTAAAAAAGCGATTAATTGTGCACATTTTTTTTATATTTTATCAATAACGTTTAAATTAATGAAATACTTGTTGCTTGATATATTTCAACAAAAATTTAGAAAAAAAATGATTTATTAAGTGTTATTTCAAGATGATGTGGATAGTTTTACTATTTTTTTTACTGAAGCAATTAATAAGTATTATATTAAAAAACATGTAATTAAAAAAAAGTTTGGTAGAATACACAATTCATGTAAAATAATTTTATACTGATATTCAACAAAAACTCGTTATATTACTGTATAAGTAAACTTCGTAACTATATTTTAAAAATAATCACAAAATAATAAATTCTTATTAAATGTCAATGCAAAACTATTGTACACAGAGGGTATATATCAAATAATAATATTTAAATTTTTTATAATGACTATATTGTTAGCAAGGTTAAATAATCAAATATAACTCCACTTCATTATTGAATGTCAAGTCATAAAAAATAATAAATATCAAACTAGATTGTGAGGAAAATTTCTAAAATTTGTGAAACATGGGACTAAAATCTCAAATTTAGAAATGAGTGACTAAAATTATGAAATATCCACCAAATTTATTAGTCATTAATCTCAATTTAGAAATATAATTGCTAACCATTTTTATTGAGCTCTCTCATTTTAAGCATATTTTTTATATCCACAATGTTCGAACACGAGACATTATTTACGGTATTCGAATCTAATTCTACTTCTTCAATGTAATGTTGGTTTTTATTATGAATAATAATAATAACAATAATAATAATAATAATAAATTTGAAAGATGTATTGAAAGATGAGTGTTAATTATTATTATTTTGACCGCTTAAAGATGAGTTTTCTTAAAAACGTAGATGGTTTTTTTAGACAATTTTACAAAAAAGAATTACGCTTTTTTGGTGTTCTATTACAGCCCTGAGTTTTTTTTAAAAAGTTAAGTTTACAAAGGTGAGATATGTGAAGTTGAATTGATTACTGTCTTAGATATTTCGACAGTGTCTTGACATTTTGATCGATGATGAATTTTTTACAATTCGGCCAGAACCGTTCTCTAGTCATTTGATTGAAGATATGTGATGAAGATTTTTGGCTTGACGACAGCGTTTTAGACTCCTACATAATTTTAACGATGAAGGCAGTAAACAAATTAAATGATGATCGGGATATGTTTCAAGAAAGAGTTCAAAAAGCTAATAAATCATATGGATTTTCAATAATAAAGAAGTTAGTTTGAATAATATTAAGGGTCGTGATAACTAGTGTCATTGACGCGCTTGTTAAGGAAAAAAATAATAATTTTATATTGAAAAGAGCTTTTTTTTACACTTTTAAGAGGGTGATTATGTCTCAAGATAATTTTACTATATTTCATTCATTAACAAGTGCACCAGAGACATTTATTAGCCTTTTCCAAATGTTAATGAAAGCAGTGTGGTGTATCTATTAGCTTTTAATAGCAAATTGAATGACGATTGTTCTTTAGGCACTTAGTGATTGCTCTCACCCATCCACCGAACAACAATAGACTATTATTCAATACTTTTGAGATTAGTTTAGCTACTTTTTAAATCAGATCACCCAATTTAAAATGGGTTATGAGCAGTTGTTAACTACCATTCAACTTTCATGGGTGCCTAAAGAGCAATTTCCAATCGAATGGGCAAGGAGTGTGTTCGGTTATCAAATTCTGGTACTAGGCCCATGGTTAGTGGTGTTGTACCTAAGGCCCATATTGACTTCGAGGATTAGAAAATTTTACCATACACCCCTATCTTCACCCCTACAAACAATTAAATATGCCAATTTTATCCCTTTTGATATTTAAAATTTTACACTTTCATTTAGCACTCATACTTTTAACCTTTCCGGATTCATGTGTATACCCCCTACCCTTAAATGACATTTTCGATTTGAAAAAAAATATATGAAAAACTTACTTTTTCCAATTTATCCAATTTCCCATAAACATTATATTTATGTTTTCCGGTTTGTTAAGTTTTATGAATGTATAATTCAGTGAAAGATGCTTGTTAATTTCGGGAATCATGCTTCTCCAGTAAGATAATGAGAATGATGTAGAATTAAGGGTATTTGTCGAATCATTAATCATCAGGCTCACCAAAGAGAAGAATAAAATTTGAGAATAAACAAGGACAAATTAAATGAAACTAAATTATGTGACTATGAAAAATGAATCACACGACAACATTGTATGACTAAAAAAAGACCTAAACCAAAATACCACAATCAATTATAGTTAAGAAAAGAGAAACAAAGAATCGGGAAGTTGATTGAAGAGTTCAAATGAAAACTAACAGTGAGCCATTATGTGGATGAACTAGCGAAAAAGAAGATTAGTGAGATGGGAGATGATCTTTACCGTATAATAAAGCACACCATATTTGGGTTAGAACTTGAAATTCAATTCTAGTTTTTCAGGGGTTTTATTTTTAGATCAGGATATGAAGATTGTTGTTTTTAGGTTTTGGGTACACATGAATAGACAATTTTTCGGTAAAAATATATACACCAAAATACTTCTTAAAAGTTTTATGAAAAATTTTACACACCGAAAAAGTTAAAATGAAGTTCTTCATAAAGAAATGTATGCCGAAAAACTTTCGAAGAGATTTCTGGTATGTATTAAAAACTTTACTCTCTTATTCTCTTGAACACTTTGGAAAAAGTTAAGGAAAGAGTAAAAAATGAATGTTTCAGTTTAAATATGCGGGCAAAATGGATTGTTCGTATAAAATGTAGGGATGAAAGTATAATTTTTAGGGTATAAGGTGTATTTTTTCAAGGATTGGTAAGAGGTGTGTTGGACAAGCATCTTTCCATATCTGAGGACTACAATAAAAAGACAAATGAGGCTTAATTGATTGGCAGTTTTCGTTGGGCAGTATTTCATTTGGTGAAGAATGTGTGAAATTCTCCTCTCACCCTCAGACATTTCACACTCCTCGGATTTTCGAGAGTACCCTTGTTAGTGTTTTAAAAATCAAATACGTGTTTTTGGATCTATAATCCGAAAACAAAAAAAAAGGAAAATTAAGTATTAAGCATTTGAATTTTGAAATACGAACGCAATGGAAAACCATAAAACATCAACATATACATAAAACGGCTGAACCAATGATAACATAAATAATTATATCAAAATATTCTTCCATATATAAAACATAGTTAGTTCTCTAATATTATACATTTTAACTAATTTTCGATGAAGTCTGCGATATCATCCTTTACACTCCCAAGACTATTATCTTGAACTTTCACAACATCTTCAACATTCTTAACATCTTCTAACTTCTTATCATCTTTAGCCTTTTCAAGGTCATCAACTTTATTATCATTTTGAGATTTCACATCATTTCAAACTATTACATCACGGTGAGCACGATTGAGTTCATTGTACTTACACGTTCTAAAAAAACAGTGAAACTCTCAGTTTGATGTATCTGGTTGGCAATGATTTTCCCAGAGTCACTCCTCACCCTCCCCCGAAAAGAAGAGGATTTTCTATTTCTGGACGTGTGTGAAGTTGTCAACCATATTATTTTATGTCAGATGTACCATGCCTACCCTGCTGCTTTTAATGAAAACAATATGAGTTTAATTTATAAACACCGACAATAGTATTTGGAATCTGTGCACACGCCAGGCACGACGTACCATGCATAGTCTTGTTGTTTTTAATTAATGTGAGGCGTTTCCACGTTAATTAAAGAGGTCATTGGATGCATAGTGACAATGCTTATAAATTTCACTCTTGTTTGTTGTTTTAATTAAAAACAACAAGTTAAGCACGACACCGTTCCTATAAAATTTATATTGTTTTATTATAAAAATCTATATTTTTTATTATAAACAAGTTATACATGGTATCGTGCCTAACTTAAAATCTATATTTGTTTTATTAAAAAACAAGTCAGGCACGATACCTCTGCTCCTCTTTTACCTTTTCATCATCCGCAGTGCAACGTTGTCCATTTTACACTTAAACTCCTCATTTAATATAATATTAAATTCACTTGTACACAAAAATAGTCGGTACACAGATTATAATTTAATTAAACTATCAAGCTTTTTAAGACTATCTACAACGGAGCATCCATTTTGGATGATTAAGTGGATTATATATACATATAATTTATTTTATAATTTTTTATTGTTAATGGTCAAAAAACACATAACTTATCCAACTTAACACCTCAATTTTTTTTTATCAAATGGATCCCACGAATAACTCTAAATTATAACATTTCATTAAAAATATTTATTTTAATACAATTTAGTTTTTGCCACTCGTAAAAGAGTGAAGTGAGATAAAATCTTCCATAATCATGATGATCTACAAACATCCAATTTATTTTCTTTACAACATGAGTGATTATTTAACTTAATGTTAAATAGGTGAAAGATTCACCATTGTGAATTGTGATGCTCTAATATCCGGAAAATTGTCAAAAAATTCAATAAATAGTTGACATTGTTAGTTTTTGGATCATGCTAACAAATTCCCTAAAGATATTAAAAGTATAAGTTTTTTTATTGAAAATGATTTTTTTAAAAATATTTGAATTCACATTTTTCAAGAGAATATTAATATATTGACTTCCTTAACTTATGTCATTACGAGCTCTTTAGCATTTTTCATAGTTTTTATAACAAATTAAGTGTTTGTTGGTTTCACGGTGATATAAATTAATTTTGAAAGACTAAAAGTGAGTTAAATACAAAATTATTCATGTTTGAATATATTCATTTAAAAGTAAATTAAACAATAAATTTAAAGGTAAAATCAATTGTAAAAATCAAAAGTTATAGACTTTAGATTCATGCATAATCATTATACGTGTTTAATTGTATTGTCAAGTCAAAATTTCTTTTTTATATTCCTTAAACAATGTAATTAAGACGTTTGTTAGTAGAAAAAGAAAAGAAGAAACATTAATGCTCTATAGACATTTAAGATACTACAAACAGAGACTGATTCAATGAGGTCAGCCGACCCCACTTGCCTCCACTTGTTTATTGTATTTTTAACCCAAAATTAGATATTTATACAGTTTGACCCCACTTATATAATATTTTTGTTTTCACATAGTTCATTCATAACACTACAAAAAATTACAAAACTAAGATAAGGTTAACCAATTATCTTAGAACATGTCGTTAGCAAGACCATAAAACTACTATTATATTCTAAAGTATTTTTAAATTTGTTGAAAAAGGTTGTGCGATGACATTGGTGGTTGAAAAATAATCAATTATTGTTATATTTTTTATACTCGACTAAAAATGAAAAAATAGTTTAAAATCAACATTTCAGAGTGATTATAAACATAACTTATATAATTTTGGCCAAATACCATTTTTTGTCCTATAAGTTTGACAAAAATACCGGATTAGTTCTTTAAGTTTTTTAAATTTCAAATAGGTCCTTTAAGTTGTTAATTTAATGCACCTATTTGAAATTTTTTAAGTTTTTAAGTTTCAAATAGGTCCTTAAAAGGGTAATGGTGTAATAAATTAACAACTTAAAGGACCTATTTGAAACTTAAGAACTTAAAGGATTAATCCGATATTTTTGTCAAACTTAAAGGACCAAAAGAGGTATTTGACCTATAATTTTTAAACACTTACACATTTATTTAAATTTTTAGTGAAATGTTAACGAGTCACCTCGAGACTTTCTTTAAGCATCTAAAGTGGTAATATTTTATGAAAGTTTGTGGATTTATTGCATTAGAAATTGAAGTTTTTACTTTTTTTAAAAGAAAAATTTATCCATTAAGAATATTTAAAGAGTGTCCGTGTCCCGAGAACAGTCTTTAACAATACCCAAATTTTTATTAGGAAAATATTAACTAGTGCCCCTGGGCCACTGGTTAAGGACTTTAAATGATAATTTTTTTTATAAAAGTTTGTGTAATAAAGTATATTGAAAATTGAAAACTTTGACTTTTTAAAGAATCATTACTTAATTTAAAATGTTTAAAGAATGCTTCGACCCCGGAGGCACGTTAACCAGACCCTTTTTATTATATTATAATTTTGACCCTTCTTATTAAAATCAGTGGGTTAACTCCAAAACATTAAGAGTGCAATTAGTAGTAAAAGCTGCAACGTCCCTCCCAAGGCCAAGGGAATGAAGAATGAGGCAACAAAGCTCATCTAGGATACTCTCTCTGACCCTATATGATACTACTACTAGTACCATTTGAAACAACACTGTACCAAAACCAAAGTGGGACCCACTTCTGCTCCTCTTTTACCCTTTCATCAGCTGCAGGCAGTGTCGTCAATCAACATACAAAAATCACGCGCCCCTTTCTCTTTCTCTTTCTCTTTCTCTGTCTTTAGCTGTCGATCGATCCATTTTTTTTTATTATTTAATTAATTCTTCTCACTTTGTTACTCTTCACAACAAGAAAATCAATCTTCCAATCAAATTCAAATTAGGGTTTCTCAATTCCTAATTCAACTCCTACAATGTCTGGACCCCTTGATCGTTTTGCTAGACCTTGTAAGTACCTCTTCAATTTTTCAATTCTCGCTAATTTCTCTTCAATTCGAGTTATTGATGCTTTGAATTTGTTAAATTTTTCAGGTTTTGAGGGGTTTTCTGGCAGTGATGAGAAGCGAGAGAGAAGATCTGATTTTGAGAATTCAGAAGATGAAAGAAGAACGAGAATTGGATCCTTGAAAAAGAAAGCTTTAAGTGCATCAACCAAGTTCAAGCATTCTCTTAGAAAGAAGAGTGGTAGGAGAAAGAGTGATGGACGTGTTAGCTCTGTTTCAATTGAGGATGTTAGAGATGTTGAGGAGCTTCAAGCTGTTGATGCTTTTCGTCAGTCTTTGATCATGGATGAGTTGCTTCCTGAAGCTTTTGATGATTACCATATGATGTTAAGGTGCTGATTTGATTTATATTTGGACTTATTTTGATCAATGATGTTATAATTGTGTTTAATTGGTTTTTTTGATTTTATAGATTTCTGAAAGCAAGGAAATTTGATATTGAAAAAGCAAAGCATATGTGGGCTGACATGCTACAATGGAGAAGGGAGTTTGGTGCTGACACCATTATGCAGGTAAAATGCATATAGAATTCGTTTTCGTTTGGCTTATGTTTCTGAAGGTTTAATAACATGGAACAAGATATAGACTTTTAGAGTATGTTTGGAGAGTAGAACTTGTTTTTCTTTTCTAAATTAAGGAAGTTATTATATTCTATTTTTCTAAAAATGAATTTATTGTGGTTCAAATGTTATATGATCATCTGTGTTGTTATATCAAAATTTAGACTTAGCCCTCTAAAGCTTCCCTTTCCAAAGCCCTGGATTTGAGCATACCCTGAAGTGATTGATTGCCTTGCCTAATGTTTTGTTTTTTGCATCAGGATTTTGAGTTCAAGGAGTTAAATGAAGTTGTGAAGTATTATCCACATGGCCATCATGGTGTAGATAAGGAAGGAAGGCCTGTTTATATTGAAAGACTTGGAAAAGTTGATCCAAACAAACTGATGCAGGTTACAACTATGGATAGATATGTAAAGTACCATGTGCAAGAGTTTGAGAAATCTTTTGCAATAAAGTTTCCTGCTTGCACTATTGCTGCAAAGAGGCACATAGATTCAAGCACCACAATCTTAGATGTTCAAGGAGTGGTATGTTTCTAGTAATTATTCCTCTTTGCGTTCAACTGAAAGCCAAAGTTCGAAATCATTCAACTCATTTTTATTTTATGATTCAATTTTCAGGGCCTTAAGAATTTTACAAAGTCAGCCCGTGAACTCATTCAGCGGTTGCAGAAGGTCGACGGTGACAATTACCCCGAGGTGCGATATCTCATTGTCTGTATATTGATTTTGCTATTCTTTTTGAACGCTACATAACTAGGTTTTGGAATTCCAACTGTTACCATTCCCACAGTGTGATTACTGTTTTTTTTTTTTGTGCTGATACAGACACTCTGCCAAATGTTTATCATAAATGCCGGCCCTGGATTTAGACTGTTGTGGAGCACGGTCAAGTCTTTTCTTGATCCTAAAACAACTTCAAAGATCCACGTAAGTTAAATGCCATCTTCTAGCTGTTTTAAATTCTTTTTGATGATAGTATAAGTTGCTGACATTGCCCGATGCTTGGTTGGAAACATTACTTAGGTTCTTGGAAACAAGTATCAAAGCAAATTACTTGAAGTAATTGATGCCAGGTACATTATGTCTCCATGATGTTTCTTTTCTATTGACAAATCCATTTTTTTGAAAAGCCTAACCTAACACATTGTGCACTTAATGAAGTGAGTTGCCGGAATTTCTCGGAGGTACCTGCTCTTGTGCAGATGAGGGAGGATGCCTTAGATCTGATAAAGGGCCATGGAAAAATCCTGAAATATTGAAGGTCATATGCTATTCTTGGTTTATTTTTATACTATACCCGTCTGACTTGTAATAGGCTGACAGTTGATTGTGTTTGCACTTTTTGTAGATGGTTCTCAATGGTGAACCACGGCGGGCAAGACAAGTAGTAAAGGTTCTCAACAGTGAAGGGAAGGTTATTGCATATGCGAAGCCACGATACCCAATGGTAACTCTTCACATGGCTGATTGTTGCCTTGATCAAGTGGAGCCAATTTGGTGCTTCACATATTTTTCTCAGTGGTCTATTTATCATACATCATTCTTACTTTTGTTACTCTCACCTAACAGGTAAAAGGAAGCGATACATCTACTGCCGAATCAGGGTCAGAAGCTGAAGATATAGCTTCTCCAAAAGCAATGAAGAGCTACTCACACCTTAGACTGACCCCTGTTCGTGAGGAAGTGAGTCTTGACCTATTCTACAAATTGCTATTTACTTTAAATTTATAATAATAACTAATCTGACAGGATATTGTGGTGTTGCTTGATCTACGTAGCTGATTCCATATAGTGAAAAAAGACCTTGGTTGTTGTTTGTTGCAGTCCACAATATTTGGAGATATTGTGATGATGATGATGATAATCAAAGTAACATTAAGAAACCTGTTCAGAGAATTTTCCCTTTATTTCAATTATAATACTCGTTCACATTGTGTTATTTGTCAGGCTAAGATAGCAGGAAAGGCAAGTTATGCTAGTAACATGTCTGGGTATGATGAATATGTTCCAATGGTAGACAAACCTGTTGATGCTGAATGGAAGAGGCAAACATCTCTACAGAGGTCCCACACCTTAAAAGGTTGGTGGTTTCTTGGTATTTATTGACGCACCCTTTTAATGAATCCTTATTTTGCTTATTCACTAAAATTTCACCCAATTGGACAAATAGTTCTTCTACTAGTATGATATTTTGTTAATTATGACATAGGTTTTTGATGATTGTGTCTATAGTCTAGACTATGCTACACCATTACAACCTCGATTTAGAATTTGTGGTTGTAGTATGGATTATTTATATTGTGCTATAGCTTTTTTGGGGTTGGCTACTCCACGCTGATTGACAATTATTGGTCCTTCATATAATATCCGGTTTTCATTTGCATGTAAATTTCAAAAAGGCTTTTGATGAGGGGGGGGTCTGTTAGAGGTCTAAACCATTCTTTGACTTGTATAAATGAGTTCGAGCTTTTAGGAGACTTAGTGCTTGATGGCATTGCTTGGTTTCTTGATTTTCATTATTAAAAGTAATTTTCTCTAGCAAAAGTTTAATCGGATTTCCAATACAGGAACACGTCCTCTTCCTGACATACAAAACACTCCAGGAGGAGTTAAAGCTCGGGTTTGGGTAGCCCTGGCTGCCTTCTTCCTGACTTTATTTGCTCTTTTCCGTCAAGTTGCTTGCCGCATGACCAACAAACTTCCTCCAATATCATCTAATGATGATCAGAGAATTTCAGAACCAACTCTTGAGGCAACAAACATGGAAGTTCTTCCTTCAACAAGCCAAGCACAGACAGAGGAAAATCTCTTTCCCTCCTTGCTGAAAAGGTTAGGTGAGCTTGAAGAGAAGGTTGACACACTACAATCTAAGCCATCTGAAATGCCTTACGAGAAGGCGGAATTGTTGAATGCTGCGGTCTGCCGGGTGGATGCTTTGGAAGCAGAGTTAATTGCTACTAAAAAGGTAGGATGCAATATTTTTGTTTAACATCAAGAAAGCGAAGTAATGGATATGAGTTTTATAATAGCCGAGTACATGAGATCCATGGTTTTCTTCTTTTTCCTCTTATTCTTACTATCTTCAAATTTAAAACTAAAAGCATGTCGCCGCTTCTTGCTAAAATGGCATGGTATAGTGTGATGATGTGAACAAAACACTGTCTCCTAGATTTGTTATCAAAGATGGGCCCTAATATTTGATTTTTCTGGATTATGCATAGGCTCTCTACGAAGCGTTAATGAGGCAAGAAGAGCTGCTTGCTTACATAGACCGCCAAGAAGAAGCCAAGTTACGAGTAAGTTATTTTCTTAGCAAAGTTAAAATTTTGAAGGGGCATTTTTTAGATATCTGATATTTCTGCTTCATTTTCTTTGTTTCAATCAGAAAAAGAAGTTTTGCTGGTGAGCTATATGGCTGATAGAAAGATGCTCCACAGAGGAGGATGTTTCTCCCAGCACGATCACAGTTGTACTTATACTTACGAACCGTTGTACCCATGTTGTAACTCTATCCACTGTTTTTCAGTGTACTATGAGTAAAACTAAGCGGATAATTACTTCAATTAAAATGTGTGTATATCCAGAATAGCATCTTTGAGTTTTTGTTTGTCCTTGTATCTGGTTTGTTTTCCTTGGTTGGCACGATTTCTTGCTTATCTAGTCCTCTGGGTGAAATAATGTTGGCACGATTTCTTGCTTATCTTGTCCTCTGGTTTTTGTATATCTGCTTTCTACAGAAGTAAAACGTTGCTCTATGCGTGTTTGCTTCCGGTGTGTTGGTTATTTGGTTTACAAGCAGTAGCACGCGTTCTTCTTCTAATTCTAATGCGTACAAAAGTAAAAGTAAAAGTAAAAAGGAGAGTGTTTTTAATTGTTTGTTTATAATCCAGCGGAGCTTTTGAGGCACCGAAAAACAACACAACCGAAAAACAACACAGGAGTTGGTTGGTATCAAAAGTCAATATCTTTAATAAGATCTAGTTGCAGTTGCAGATAGAGAGAGCTAGTCAAAAGAATATATTGGTTGGAGACTAGGCTATGCGACATACATGTGCTGCATTTATGAATTGCTGTTTTCGAAATGACTACGAATACAGATAAGTAATTTAACTGTTAGACCATTTACAATGGTGATTTTCTTTCAACACCCTTCAACACACACTTTTTCAATTCCCAACACTCCACATCATTTTCTCTCTCTTCCAGATAATAATTCAACACACCATTCAACACATACCCTCTCCAATGGTTTTTTCATTCAACACTCTACCCCACCACTCACTCTATCCCACCATTTTTTATTTCATATTCTTATTTAATTTTATATTTTGTTTTTATAATTACATAAAATTACAAACTAATTTAATTATAATTAAATTAAAATAATAAAAACTTAACAATTTTTTTTTTAGTGTTTTTGTAAAAACAAAATTTATTTAAATAATTAATTTTTATTTTCTTAAATTAAAATGCAATGCAATACATTAAACACGCGGCACACAAATAACTTAAAATGCAAGACAACAAATTAAGCACACGACACAAGTAACTTAATTAGTACGATACAAATCATCTTTAATCATGAAACATTCCAAACTTTTCCCATATGTGCTTCACTAGATCTGCTTGCAATTCGCGATGAACATTTGGATCACGCAATTCGGATCTAGCACGCACATGATTTGCAAAAGCGGGTAACACCTCGGTCGAGTATGGTTGCGGTGTACTAGATCCACTTGCCTCAGATTGCTCAAAATCGGTCCAACGTTGAGCATATGTATCTCGTTCATCCTCAACAATCATATTATGTAATATGATGCATGACCTCATGATGATACTCAAATCGTCTATGTCCCACAAGCGAGCTGGTTCACGGATGATTTTAAATCGAGCTTGAAGCACTCCAAATGCACGTTCGATGTCCTTCCGACATCCCTCCTGAACTTTTGCAAATAACTTATCGGGTTCACTTTGAGGAAGTCTGATCGATTTGACGAAAGTTGGATAAGAAGGGTAGATACCATCAGTTAGATAGTATGCCATGTTATAGGGACGTTGATTCACAAAAAAATTCACACTTGGAGCCTTTCCTTGTTCCACATCATCAAACACTGGTGACCGGTCTAGAACGTTTATATCGTTCAACGTTCCCGGACATCCAAAAAAGGCATGCCAAATCCATAGATCATGAGATGCAACTGCTTCAAGAATAACTGTGGTGGTTCCCTTATCCCCCTAGCAAATTGACCTTCCCATGCTTTAGGACAATTTTTCCACTCCCAGTGCATGCAATCAATACTCCCGATCATCCCTGGGAACCCCCGCATTTCACTCACATGTAGTATTCTTTGCAGATCATCTTGGGTTGGTGCTCTCAGGTACTCTTGCTCATACAATCGTATGATTCCTTTACAGAATCTACGTAAGCACTCCAATGCTGTAGTACCTCCTATTTTGATGTATTCATCGACCGCATCTGCTGCCACACCATATGCTAGCATTCGCATTGCTGTGGTACATTTTGCTAACGGTGATATACCTTCTTTATTGGCTGCATCAACTCGTTGGGTGAAGTAGTTATCACTACTTGAAAGGTCCCCAACGATTCGAAGGAAAACATGTTTTTGCATCCGGTACCGACGATGAAACATTGCATCGTCATATGTAGGCTCATTGGCAAAGTAGTCGTCAATTAGTCTTTGGTTTGCCGCTGCATGATCTCTATTGAGATATTTTCTACTACGAGGTGCGCTATCTTCCAATATTTTGTTTCGACGCTCTCTGAATCGGCTGGCCATATAAGTTTCTTCCATTTCACATTTTTGTTTGTAGGCTGCGATATCAAAAGGATATTCTGATGGATCCATTAATAGTTTTTTGTGATATTTTGAAGTAGATTGAATGAGATTTGGGATATTGGTGATTCAATGTATGTATCTATGAGTCCCTATATACAAGTACATTAAGTGGTGGACATTGACGGATTCGAAATAAGTTATTGTATTGAGTTAATACTCAGATAAGGATTGGGTGAAAAGCAAACAGTGGGGACTTGATTGAAAGTAAATTATTAAAGCCAAAAGTCACGGACAGATAAGGATTCAGATTCGGATTCCAAACAGATAAGGATTCGGATTCCAAACATTAAAGCCAAAAGTCACGGACAATTATTAAAGCAAACAGTGGGGACTTGATTGAAATTTGATTGAAGCAAACACTGACATTTATTAAAGCAAACACTACAGCAAAAAGTAACGGACAATTATTAAAGCAAACACAACAGACATCACTGACAATTATTAAAGCAAACACTACAACCAAAAGTCACGGACAATTATTAAAGCAAACAGTGGGGACTTGATTGAAATTTGATTGAAATTACTTGATTGAAATTAATCAACGGACAATTTCATTACAGCCACAATTTGATTGAAATTACACAATAACTCATACATTACAGCCTAAAGCCACATACAATTTGATTGAAATTAATTATCAAACAGCTCTTGGCTCAACATATCCAACAACTTTTGCTTCCGATCATCGAGATTCTCCTCGGAACTTAGTTTTAGATACATTTTCATTTTCTTAGCATGAGTCTTTTCTTTCATCAATTGGTTAGCCTCCTGTTGCACTGACGCTATCTTGTCCAATCGTTCAAGCTCTTTCTCCTTGAATTGTTTGAATTCAGCCCACTCTTTATCCACCACCTCCAAGGCAGCTTCCTTACTTTTCTTTTTACCTTTTTTCTTAGCTGCCTCCCTACCCATTGGACGAGCAGTAGATCCTACAGAGTTTGAGCCACATGCATCACTGTCGTGAGATCTCTTGGATCCACTACTGCCTGAGCCAATATTTCCTACTTGACTACCATAACGTGGTTGATCACGGAGAGCGTGCCATTCTGCCATTAAAGTAAAATGAATATTCTTCCCACTCGCGTATAATTCCTGCGCTTTTGCCAAAATATCATTCTCCGACCAACCGCTTCGTTGCATAGCGCTTTCATAAGCGCCAATCCATTTATTCAGTATTTTGTTCATATAATTAAAACGGTTTCGGCATGCAACACCATCCCGCGGATGATCGAATGAGCAATGCTCATTACAATACTCAACAATTTTACCCCAATATGTTTCACCTTTCTGATTTCTCCCAACAACACTGCTTGTTCCATATTTAATCCACCCACTAATTAGTACCAAATTTTGTTCAGTGTTCCATGCTGGTTGCTGGGCTTTCTTGCTCTTAGGAGTTGAATCCTCTGGATTTGGAGTGACTTCGTGACCACTTGTCATGCCACCAAGAGTTATTTGTGTTGAAAATTCAGGAAATTCAGGTGCACCAACACTCGGAAAGTTTTCATTTCCCATTGGCATATAACCACTAAACGGGGGTGTTTGAGATGGATATCCCATCATAGATCCATAATATGGATTAAAGTTTGGAACAGATGATGGGTGGTTGAAATTTGGTGCAAAACCAAAATTATGCATGTTTTGAGGACGTTGGTTTGGAAATTGATTTGGATGTTGATAATTGTTGGGATTTTGGTAGCTAAATGGGTAATTAGAAGAATTCTGGGTGTTGAAATTATTATTATTGGGATCCATTTCACTCAAAAGAAGTTTAAAACTTCAAAAGGATAGCTAATAGAAGGATAGTAATAAGCTTAAGATACTGAAAAACTTGGTTTTTTTTTTTTCTGTGTCCAAATGAAATGAACCAAGTCTCTATTTATAGAGGAAAAAAAATCATGAATTTTGGTAATTTTTTTTTTTTAAAATTAATTTACAATGAAATAATTGAGTTGAAATTATTAAGATAATAAAAATCCAGCGAGCCAATCAGAAAATGACACGTGTCTGCCATTAAAACAAAAGCATCTTCTCTCTCTGCTTTCTGCGCTCACACGCCATTGTCTGCGCGTGTGGCACACGCGCCAGTTTGGTCCAATCTTCGCTTGCCGCGTGGCAGTTCGGACAGGTTTAAACACAGTTGAAAGCTTTAATCTCCTCTCTCCTCCAACTCATCATTCAACACCACAACATTTCCCATTGCAAGGCTTCAACAGTTTAACTTCCTCATTCAACACAACCATTGTAGTTGGTCTTAGGCAGCGTTTAGCCTGGGGAAGTAGAGTTCTTTCCCACCATGGGAAAGGCTTTTCTAACCCTTAGATTATTGAGGAACACGATTTTTATCATGGACGTTCTACACCAAATTTTTTTCCTTTCTCTTTTACACTCTTATATTTTTGTTTAGATCTGGAATACACGATTTTTATTATAAACTGCCTACACCATATTTTTTTTCTTTTCTCTTTTACACTTTTATATTTTTGTTTAGATCTGAAATTTTTTTCTTTTCTTGATCTGGAAACAATTGGTCGGATTTTCTCGCTCGCGCGCGCGCGCCCGTATTTTAAGAGTGACTTAGAAGTTGAATTTTTTTACGATTTTTTTCAGGCATGTTTAGGACATAAAAACAACATCGCCCACAAAAAACGAGAATTTTCCGACAAGGGACGGATTAAATATGAATTTTTTACGCGCCAAAAACTCAAGAACGCGAAACAACAAAACATGCACCTAGAAAACGAATTTTGAGCTGGTTTTTTGCAGATCCTCTATATGTATTTTTATAGAGGTGTCTGCAAAAAACCAGCTCAAAATTCATTTTCTAGGTGCATGTTTTGTTGTTTCGCGTTCTTGAGTTTTTGGCGCGTAAAAAATTCATATTTAATCCGTCCCTTGTCGGAAAATTCTCGTTTTTTGTGGGCGATGTTGTTTTTATGTCCTAAACATGCCTGCAAAAAATCGTGAAAAAATTCAACTTCTAAGTCACTCTTATAATACGGGCGCGCGCGCACGCGGATGCGCGCGAGCGAGAAAATCCGACCAATTGTTTCCAGATCAAGAAAAGAAAAAAATTTCAGATCTAAACAAAAATATAAGAGTGTAAAAGAGAAAAGAAAAAAATATGGTGTAGGCAGTCTATAATAAAAATCGTGTATTCCAGATCTAAACAAAAATATAAGAGTGTAAAAGAGAAAGGAAAAAAATTTGGTGTAGAGCGTCCATGATAAAAATCGTGTTCCTCAATAATCTAAGGGTTAGAAGAGCCTTTCCCATGGTGGGAAAGAACTCTACTTCCCCAGGCTAAACGCTGCCTAACTGTTATCGAGGCAGGGTAACTGTAAGATTTATTTCAAAAAAAGTTTAGGAAAATGCTGCATGTGACGAAACGAAGTGACGACATACGTGGCACACATCTTTCATTCGTCGAAATTCATGGGTGTTAGTGTCGTACGATATAGCAATCCCAAAAGGTTAACATATGTTTAACTCTAAAATATCAACGGTTTCGGGTTTATCTCCCGTAAAAATTTGTTTAGATTTTAATTCTGTAATTTGAAAATTCTTTGGTTTTGAACTTTCATGAATTTTGTCTGTACAAATTAATGATATAACAGTGGGTAAATCGAAATTCGCTCAAATTACATGGGGCGAAAGTACCTTAATTTTTGAAATTTGATGTCATAAAGGTCCAAAACCAAAGAATCTTCAAATTACAAGGTTGAAATCTAAACAATTTTTTTTTACAGAGGGATAAGCCAGAAACCACTAATATTACATAGGGGTAAACATATATTAACAAAAAAAAATAAGTATATTTAAAGAGACTGTCTTGCCCTTAAAGAAACGTGACTGATATTGGAACAATCATTTTGGAACAATAAAAAGTATACGATCAATGTAATGTAAGTATTGATATGAAAACCAAAATAATAGAGATAGTATAAATACAATAAAAATATGAGAGAAAGTTGTCTCAAAATTGCACAATTGATAAATTAGAGGGCCAAAAATGTAATTAAGCTTTTTTTCTTTAGGTAAAGAGTTAGGTTAAGACGATACCCAGAAAACATTTTGTAAGGAGTCGTTGGTAAGGAGGTTTAGATTGGAAAAATACAGTTAAAAAAAGACTGATTGCATAATGTACATGGAGAAACATCTTTTACATTAAATTTGAAGATTGCGCACAGGCAAAGGGGTTACAATAATATTATGAAAACCAAATGTTACTCAAATGGGTTTGAGACTCAATAATGAACACAATTGTCAAAAGATGGCAAACTTTATTAGTTTTTTTTTTAATGGAATAAAGGGCATATAATATAGAAAGCCTCCAACTTTACAGCTCTTGGTTTTTGAAGGTCACATATCAAACACAATTATCACTTCACCAGTGGAAACGGAACTGTATGCACAAACCAAATAAAGTTAAGTTTGTGAAGAAAAGAACTCGAGAGTCTATAGTCTATAGAAGAATCTTTATGAAAATGCACAGCAGATGTAACGTACCAACTTCTTCTTCTTTTTCTTCTTGTCAATTTGACCTTCAAGTTCTACTTGTCGAGTAAGGGCATCTCCTAGTGCCTAAAGTCCAATTAGGGAGTCAAATTAATTACAGATAACATAACATTTGTATTTTAATGAATGTTTGAATTCTCTAAAGCATATAAAAGTAATAAGTAATATCTAAAGTTATAAAATTCTTCGTATTTTAGCGTATGTTTGAATTCAGAGTGAATTTGTTAGAATCATGGCAAACCATTTTTATTTTGCAAAAGTTACATTTCGTAGCTTCAACAAAGTAATTTTGTCAAACCCTATGTGATTCTAAACATGCACTTAGCATTTAAAAATGATGAAAAATCATTGTATTAGTCTCTAGCAACAAAAAATAAATTGGAGAAACATTGACAATTTGAAGACTAAATTGATGGTTTATTCGTTTATTTCCCAAAATAAAATAAAGAAGCATTACTCGTACCTTTTTGGTTGCACCCAACTCTTGTTCAAGAGTACTGACCCTGGTTAGAGCATTATTAAGCATTTCCTCTTTTTCTGGAGGCATGACAGGCTTAACACTGAGAACAGTGACTTTCTCTTCAAGTTCAGCCATGCGCTTCATCATGGCCATATACTCATTGTTTGAAATGGCAGGGGCTTTCATCATGGAGCCATCATAATACACTGAGTTTCCACCATAAAGTGCTGCTTCTGTGATTTTCCTTGGCATGCTACTTGTCATGCGAATTATGGTCACAATTCCCATAACAAGTGCCATTATTCCACCAACAAATTGTTTGGTAAATCTACCAGAATTCATTCCATTATTGTTGGAGAAACAATCTGCAGCATAAGGATTTTTTTTTTTAATAATGGTAGAAATGAAAGAATAAAATGGTCTGTTTGAATTGACTTTATCTACCGATATAAACACTTGCGAGACTATTTATGATAAGCATTTATGCTATAAGTGTTAAGAGTCCCACATCGGATAGAATTTGGCCTGACAATGTGTTGATAAGTGGGGGCAATCCTCACCTCACAAGCCGGTTTTGTGGGGTTGTGTTAGGCCCAACCACGATTTCTAAGAATAAGTGGTTAATTAAGCTGTTTATTCAAACGTCTACCTTTCGAAAGCACGTATTTGTCATTTTGTATTGTTTTCTTCCACGAAGAATCAACTGCTTTGTCAAGTACTGGAACAAAGGGATCATACTGATAAACCTGCAACACAATATTTTAAAAAAGGTAGCAATGGAGTTGGAATTTTTTTATTTTAATTTCATTAACTAATGAAATTTGGTCTAATTCTGCTTGAAAAGAAGGTCCAATTGTGCCATATATCTTAAGCATTCATCTACATTGTCTCAAATTTAAGATACACAAACAAGGAAGGTAGTTTCCTAAAACTTACACCAATGGATTTGGGTTGCTCCAAGGGTAAACAATGAACATCAAGTGTCTCTGGAAATGAATCTTTGAATCTCTTCTGATATGCAGTTTCTTCTTGTTTGATTGTTTTCTCCTCAATCCCGGATAAAGCTTTTATTGTGTATCTGCCAACACCATTTTGAGCCATCTAATTCATCCAAGGAAATATAATTACCTTATTGTTTTTCTTTGCTTTATTAAAAATATCGTGTCACAAAGGAAATTCATCATTTTGACAACAAAACTACCTTCAAGATCTCTGGATCATTCCATGGACCCTTGTCAGATAGCATGCAACCACCTTTATCAGCACAAGTACAAGTACCACCCAAGAACTCTGGAAGTTCACTGGTAAATAAATTTACATTAACATATATCAGGTGTTATTCATTGTTATAAGTAGTCATCATAAATATAAAAAAAATCAATGAATTTTATAAGGAAGAATTAACTTTACTGACTTCTTAATTAAGTCACGCTAATTTTCAATGAGAAAGGAGATAAATTTTACCTGGCATCAATGACTTCAAGCAACTTGCTCTGGTATTTGTTACCTAAGACCTGGTCAATGAATCATTAATATGTTCATTTCCTTGCTTAACAAGTTAACTAAAAATGAACCATTAGCAGAAATGTATAAGTAGTCTGAAAATGCTTACATGGATTTTTGAGGTGGTCTTGGGATCTAGGAATGACTTTACGGTGTTCCACAATAGCCTAAATCCAGAACCAGCATTGATTATGAACATACGGTTCAGGGACTGTGTGGAAAGAAAAGTTCAATTAGGGTAAATTTGGAAGTCCATTTAAACTATTGCCATGCCTATGATAGAAGAGAAATGATTTTTCTACAACCAAGTTTTAGACAACTTTCATGAAAACGTAAATTGGACGTGGTCAACCATAGTTTTTAGGTGTTAAACTACATGTGGATTTGAACACCTGATAATGGTAGTTAATCGCATTTAAATTTGTGGTTAATGAAGCGCCGTTAATGGTTGATGAGTTTTGATACTTGATATATCCCTTAACTAACTATTTGAACTACGTTAACCATTTAGACCGTTGTCACAGAAGTTTTGTCTAATTTTTGTTCTTATAACACAACTGATGGATAAATCAGTATACCTCAGGATAGTTGTCACCATCAATCTTCTGAAGCCTCTGGAGGAGATCCCTTGCAGCTTTGTTCATACTTCTAAGACCCTAATTACCAATCATGCTAATTAGTAATTATGTGAAACTTATTTCCATACGAACATAACAATTGGAATGATATCTGTAACAATAACTTGTAATAGACATTGTTGTCTTGTTGGATTTGAACCTGGATCCTTTACTGCTGCATTACCATACCGCAACCGTAGAGGATCCAATTTGGTTAGATTTATGACAACTATCATTTAAGGTGTTAAAATAGTTTTTTCCTCTTATTGGTTATTCTTTAGGCATTGAAGAATTGAAAAATAAATTAGTCAGAATTTTGTACACACCACTCCTTGCACATCCAAAATAGTTGTGCTTTGGTCAATATGCTTCTTTGCTGCAATTGAACATGCAGGCAACTTAACGGCAAAAGCCCTCTCAAATTCTCGTACATGGTACTTGAGATAACGTTCCACTGATGTTACTTGCAACAACTTGTTACAATCAACCTGACCCAATCTTTCAATGTAAACAGGTCTTCCATCCTTATCAACTCCATGATGTCCTTGTGGATAGTATTTTAGAACTTCATCTAGTTCCTCGAATTCAAAGTCCTTATAAAAAAACAAAACAAGCAATTTATGATAAGATGCATAAATAAAAAAATTATGTAAAAGTACATGACATGAACATGATTTATTTTCTTTTCATTGGACTATACCTCCATGATAGTGTCAGCACCAAATTCCTTCCTCCACTTAAGCATATCTGTCCACATTTGTTTTGTTTTCTCTATGTCATACTTTCTTGCCCTCAAAAATCTAGACCATGGTACATTAACATTACAGGTCCATTATAGCATTGAAATCAAATCAAGGTATTAAATAAAGCTACTCATGCGATAATTATAAATATATGAATGAAAAATACACTATGCTCATTTTCGGTTATGTGGTGACCTTGACAAAATTTGATTTTGACTGAATTGATTTTGTAAAATTGATTTCAGTTGAAAGTAAAATGATTTATATTTGGATATATTCATAAAAAAGTGATTTTTAGCAATTGATGTTTGGATAGTTTGGATCAATTTTTTTTGTGTGTACATACATGCCAATAAATTTGAGAATCGATTTTGTCATTGCAGAAGCTGAAAATATTAGCTTTTAGATAGAATATATTTTGAAACTTGAACCAATTATAAAGTGGAAAGCTAACAATTCACGGACAAATCATATTTGATTAACTCAAACACGATTCTGAAAGATACAAACATGAAAGTAAAGTGATCTATATTTGAATATATTCATAAAAAAATTATTTTTATCAATTTATCTTTGGATAGTTTGGATAAGAATTGTTTTTGTGTGTGCATATCCATCCCAATAAATTTGAGAATAGATTCCATCCGCACATAAGTTGGAAATATTATCTTTTAGATAAAATTGATTTTGAAACTTGAATCAATAAAGAAAAAAGTCAAACCTAATAATTTACGGTCAAATCATATTTGACCAACCCAAACGTGATTCTAAAGGTACAAACATGAAACCAAACACAGTCTATGTCACAAATGTTACCTTAGCATCATATGAGGATCATCATGCTTTGAGGGTAAGAGCTCTTCTAAGATAAGTGTTTGTCGAAAAGCATCAACTGCTTGTAACTCTTCTGCATCAAAACTATCCTCAATACAGATAGACATAACCCTGCTGTGCTTCCTCCCCTTCTTGGTGAATGAATTTTTGAACTTGCTCGAGGCAGTCATTGCCACCTTCTTTATAGACCCAACCCTTTTCTTTTTTTCATCCTCAGAATTTTCCATCTCATGACCTTTGTTTACAAGAAAAAGAAAATTAATTCAGGGAAAGTTTTGGCAATTTTTTTTTGAATGGATGTTTTGGCAGAGTCCCACATCGGATAGGAGATGGCCTGACAATGTGTTTATAAGTGGGGGCAATCCTCACCTCACAAAGAGTCTCACATCAGATAGGAGATGACCTGACAATATATTTATAAGTGGGGGTAATCCTCACCTCAAGCCGGTTTTGTGGGGTTGTGTTAGCTCAATAGTATATTTTATTACCGTTCTCTGCTTTTTTATGGTACCACCTTTTACCTTATCAATAAAAACATAGAATGAAAGACAGGAATAGAGCTATATTCCCTGTAAATTTTATCCGCTTTACATTTTTATTATAGATACATTCTGTTAGGCACTATACATTAATGCATTGTTAATTTGTTTCATAACATTACATCAGATTAAAATGCTTCATTTTGATATAATTTTCTCTTTTCCAATCATAACATTAACATCTCACGTTTTAGCTAGTATAAAACAGAACCATATAGATTAGTGCATGATTAAAATATACCTAAATGCAAACAAAACCTGCAGAGTATGCATTTGATGAAACATAAAATTGAAGAATTTAGTTAGACTCACCAATTTTGACAGGTCGGTCAAGAGGTGCGGGCATAACGTCACACATGATTGATCGAATATTGCGAGATAACTGGAATGATCAAATACAGCCCTTAGGCAGGAGAAAATCAAGCACTAGCATACATCAAATCCCCACAATTGAGGCTTATGTGCACCTGTTAATTATATCACACGTGAATAACAACAACATTTTATTGTTAATGATGAAATGCAGATGAATTAAGGAACTAGAAATGCAAGAATAGTTGTAGATGAAGGTGATAGAGAATATTGATACGTACTACGTACCTTTGACACAGGAATGCAGCTAGGGGTTTGAAAAGGAAGACAAAAATGCAAATATATCATCCGAATAAATCTCAAACAAATGCGGCTATGATGTGATAGCAAGGTCAAAATGGTAAAGTCAGCCAGGTTGGTGTACAATTTTAGACCTTGCTGTTTTTGTTTATTCATTGTTTTCATTTAACATGTACATGACTATATTTCAGCTATGGTTGATTTGGTATTGGCGAAATGCAAGCCACTCCGTTCCTTTACAATCAAATTCCTACGCAATCTTACCAACTCATCGAATATATAGATAGACACTCCATTCACCACGAAAAAGATTTGGTGCAAGAGTTACATTAGGACCTTATAACCGTCCAATCTCTAATCGACAATTTTACTGTGTAAAATCGATTTTAAAACCTAAACCATCCGATCTTAAATTATTGGTTGAGATGGACTACAACATGAAACTGCATGTTTTTTTTTTTTTTAATTTAGAGGATTACATACAACAAATATCGTAATAACTTGTCTAAATTAACATTTTTCACAATTTTTTTTTAAGAAATTAAATGTTGGATAATTTTTTTTTACAATGATAAAAAATTTGTTAATGGAAAAGGTATAACTAGTGTGTATATAGTCTGATTTTTATTGATCTCTTGAAATTTAGCTGGCAATACAAGTCAGCTGGTATACATGTGATATGGTGCTCTACCACTAAGTTCGACTATTCATGCCTTTGCCTGCACCACGTTCACCAAAATGAAAACGCACATCCAACAACGTCGTTCACTACAGGAGAGGAGAGGGATTCAAAACACAACATTAATAAAAAAGAGAGACCTTGTCTCCGATTCCCTCCGATTCCCTACGACTACAACTTATCAAAATGTTGGTTTGATGTCGAACAACAAACCGTGGAGATGTGAGTTGTGGGCAACTGTAAGCACTCTAATTTATATGATAATGAGATGTAAAAAATGGATAGATAATGTTATATGCAAGTGTGAGTTATATGTCTCACATCAAATAGAAAATGAGGTTGATCATTTTATAAATAAATTAAACTCATTACCTTAAGGTTTTGGGTAAAAGTGTCGTGTCTCTCTCACTTGCGTGATTGTTTTTACCTAATATGGGTTATGTGTCCCAACATATAGTGTGACTTTTGCATTTGTGATGAATGGTGCCTTTTATAGACTTGGTTTTGGAGTTGTTGGTTGGTTAATGGAGACCGTTAAGAAGGAATCAAAATCATCTCTGTTTATTAGTCTCTCCATTTCTTCCATTTGGAGAGATAAAGATACAAAGAGATTTGAAAATAATTAATAGTGGGGGACCCACTACATATTTTTTTATATCTATCTCTCACCAAATGAC
This sequence comes from Medicago ruthenica, assembly GCA_018208015.1. Taxonomy (NCBI): domain Eukaryota; kingdom Viridiplantae; phylum Streptophyta; class Magnoliopsida; order Fabales; family Fabaceae; genus Medicago; species Medicago ruthenica. The sequence goes on along the minus strand of CM031374.1, from coordinate 29,782,634 downwards.
ATTGTCCATTTATTTTAAGCAAATGGAGAGGATCTTGACTCGTTACTAAGGGGCACACGATTAATGTTTAACTTCGTTTGTTACATGTTGTTGAGACATTACGGGATGGGTGAATTTAATTGGCCATTGGAGGCATTGATGAGATAGAAGGATTCAAAGTCTGTTGACTTGGTCCAATGACTCTTGTCCTTAAATATAAGGCCTCTTGACTTCCTCTTACAAAAAAAAAAATTTATCCTTAAATATAAGATCATCTACAAATTTCTATATGTATTTATGACTCTTTTTTTAAAATATAGTACTCTTTATTAATAATATCAATGTATCTTAAAATACGAAAAGTTAACATTGAATATATATATATATATATATATATATATATATATATATATATATATATATATGAGGTTCGCTAACTTAGACCAACAAAAAACATGAAGGTCCAAGTTAAAAAGTGCATCTTTTTATTTGGACAAAAAAACCAATATCCACTAGTGTAAACCAATTTAAAGTAAGGGATAACTTAATAAATTTCATTTAATTTTATTTTTCAATAAAAAAACATCCAACAACCGTTTCCTAGTTTTCTGGAAAAATTACTAAATTATCCCTCAAGCTATTTGTAATAAAATAAAAATGGGTCTAAGTTAGCAAATTTGTGCAAGTTAACAAACATGTTTTAATGAAAATTACTAAAGTAACCATCAAGCTATTAGTTTTAAATAATAAAGATGAATGATATTTTGTCCAAATGAAAATGTGCATTTTTGCTAACTTGAACCTTCATGTTTTTTGTTGGTCTAAGTTAGCAAACCCCTATATGTTAGGATCAAATGACACCAAAATGTCAAATTAAATATGACACCAAATCTCGTCCATTTAATTTGTTTAATCCAAAGGCTTAAAATAATCACTAGAACAATTAAAGCGATCAAATATTTCTTGATTTGTTTTGCGATATCTTTCCTTTAATGGTGGATTTTGCACTCAAGTATGAATTTAATTTCTCATATATGACCTTCATTTCAATTTCAAAATACTCACGTATTTTGATCACTTTCCTCACCACTCTTAATTTTTTAAATTGATATTTTGTACAAACTTTATTTGCAACAATGTTAATGTTCTTTTTGAATAACACAAGTTTTTTTTTTTTGATAAATTTGTTGAAATGTATTTATCACTCAATTTAATTTCACTATCCATTGATTTGCATTCACTATAAAGAAGTGGACTGAGATTCAAACACTTATAACTATATATAAATTGGGCTTAATTGATCATCCGTTCCCTTAACTTATTTTATGAAATTCCTGACAGGACCTGATTCTGAATGTAAAACAGAGTAGAACATAGTACGCAAAACAGCAGTTCAGAAGCAGAAATAAAAACAGACAGAAAGTAAAAACACAGGTTATTTGTTAACCCAGTTCGGTGACAAACACACCTACGTCTGGAGGCTACCAAGCTAGGAAGGAAATCCACTATAATAGTATCAATTTGAAGTCCTATGTGAACAGCTCCTGTGAAAAGCCTTCTCACTTAATCACTACCCGTGGTATTTCTACCTAGGAACTCCTAGATATAAGACCCCTCTTACTTCCTACTCAAGCAATCACTGCCCCAGTGATCTTAAACTCTAAACAAACAAAGATGAAGACACTCTTCAAAACATAAACAGTCACTTTTGCTTAAAAGCTTCAAGTGATTACAACTCAATAAAACAAACCAACTCTAAACAATTGAGTGGTGTACAGAAACAAAGCACAAAGCTCACAGACTCAAAACCTAAGTATGACTCTCTCTATAATGACTTCTGTTTTGAACCAATTTCTTCATTAACAACGTCCTCTATATATAGTCTTCAGCAGCAACAAATTCTTGAACCAAATAATCTTCAAAGATATATTTCCAAAATTCTTTAGAAACATATAGAAGCAATTATTCTTCAGAAATATATTTTCCAAAGATTACTTTGAAAATATATTCACAAATAAAAGAAACCAATCTTCAACAAATATCTCACGCAAAATAATCTTCCTTCTAGAAACAAATCCAACAAGGAGAATTCTTCAGACAAATCTTCAACAGATAACACGAGAAAATAAATATTCCAAGGTGCGAAAACAGAACGCAGAAAACCAGCTTCTGAAGGTACTTCTGAAGGTCAGCGTCTGAAGTTTTGCGTCTGAACATTTCAGCCTCTGAAGGTTGCTTCTGAAGGTCAGCGTCTGAAGTACTGTTCAGCGTCTGAAGGTTCAGCGTCTGAAGTATTGTTCAACGTCTGAACATCAGCTTCTGAAGGTTCAGCGTCTGAAGTACTGTTCAGCTGCTGAAGACCCAGCTTCTGAAGTACTGTTCAGCTTCTGAAGACCCAACTTCTGAGGTACTGTTCAGCTTCTGAGGATCAGCTTCTGAAGACGCACATCTTGCTTGTATATTTGATTTTAGCAAACATGAAGCCAACAACCAAATATCCAACATTTTATTTTTTTCACTTTGGTCCCCTAACTATTAAGTGTTTCAATTTGGTCCCATAAGTATTCCACCGTTTACTAATCTGGTCCCTTCTGTTAGTTTTGGTTTTTGAAAACTTAACGTTTTTGAAAAAAAAACTAACAGAAGGGACCAGATTAGTAAACGGTGGAATACTTATGGGACCAAATTGAAACACTTAATAGTTAGGGGACCAAAGTGAAAAAATAAAGGCTTAAATATGTGTTTAGTCCCTGCAAATAGGACTCATTTGAAATTTCGTCCTTGTATTTACCAATCTTTCCAAACTTGCCTTGCAATTATTAATCATTTGAGTTTTGGTCCTAATCTCATTTGATTACTTATGTGGCACATGATTAGTGAAAATTACCAAAATGCCCTCCCTTTTCTCTTTGACCTCCTTCTTCCTTATCTCGTCCTCTTCTCTTTCTCCCCAACCACCACAGCCGCCGCCGACCAGGATTCATGACCCCCTCCACCTTCTCCACAATCCATTGATGCTAACAATCTCAACCAGATTCATCGATGTGGTCGAAGCATGCTGTCGCGGTGATTTTCGGAGATCAAGCTATTGATTAGCGTTGACTCACTAATTTTAATTCATGACTGAACTTTTAATTTTTTAAAAGAAACGTGGAAAAAAGTTATAAATTACCACAATTTAAAAGATTTAGGGTTCGGGGGTTAGTTACGTTTAGGGAAGGTGTTAGCACCCTAAACGTTCGTAGTATTCTACAAGAACCTCTTGATTTTATTTATTTATTTTGGGCTATAACTTGCTTATTTTTTAAGAGACAGAATTAAAATAGTGAGAAAAGAAAATGTTTTTTTTTTTATATTTTTTATGATTTGGAAGGACAGGGTCCTCTGCCTACGTACCCGTGAGGGATCAAAACCTCGTAGTTCGGGGTAAAAATGACGTTTGATTTGTTTGATGTTTTTTATAGTCTTAAAAAAGTTTTAAAGATAAAATAAAAGCCAAGTGGCAAAATGGGATTGGTTTGTGTTTTTTATCTTGAAAATGATTAAAGTGTAATTAAAACAGGTTAATGGTTATTTAAAGAAAATAAAAGGAAAAAACGGACGCTTGATTGAGAATCAAGGTTTATTAGGAAAAGATTTTTTTGTGATTTTTTGATATTTGCATGTTTTTGTTATTTTGTTTTTAATTAACTAAGACTAAACGTAATAAAAGTTAAAGGCGAGGAATTTTCGTGGTGACGTTGGATCACCGCGAAATCCCTTTGAAACTAACCTAATATTTTTGTATTTTTTGTAAAGCAAGATGAATAAAAATAATTAAAAGAAAACATAAAGCGGAATAAATAAAGTGTGGTGTCGGTGCAAATTCTCATTTATATTTACATGGTACCTAAATACATTCTAATAAAATGGAATAAAAATGACGAAATGATAAACAAGAAAAAAACTAAATTGCAAATGCATGAAAACAAATATGCTAAAAATAAAACTAAAATGAAAATGCACAAAATAAAAGGAAAATAAAAAAATAAAAAAAGCATGATGTGTTAAAAATAAAGGCATTAAAATGCATGACAATAAATAAAAGCTAAAAAAATAAAAATAAATGCAAGAAATGGTAAAAAGAAATAAAAAAGAAATAAGAAAAGAAGGGGGGGTGCAGTAGCAGGAAAGGGGGTGCGAAGAGTAGAAAGAAAGCTGAAATGCAGAATAAGGAAAATGGGCCGTGTGGGCCTGGGATTGGTTTAGTATAAAACTAAAAAAATCAGATTTTTAACCCATTCTTACTCTTTCTTCTCTCTCTCTTCACTCTCCCTCTCCCTCTCCCTTCCTCTCACTGAAAAAAAGCACTGGCCGGAACAGTTCTCCGGCGCGGTGGCCGCCGGCGGCGCCACCGTGCCGGAAACTGAAAACTTGTTTTTTTTTTAAAAAAATTTGCTTTTCCGAATTCCTTTTCTCTTCCCGTTACGAATCCGAGCACGGTTTTAGTAAAAGCTTAACAAAGAACCTTAGATCTAAATTTCTCTCCTTTTTTACAAAACACAAAAAACTACCTCTTTGGTTCTGGTTTGTTTGATCCTTGGTTTGAGTTCGTTTGAGTGAGGTTGCGGCTGTGACCGTGTGGGTTTGTGGTGGAGGAGTGACGCGGTTGTGGTGGAGGGAGGAGTATGGTTGAGTTTTGCTGGCTGTTTGGTGGTTTGTGATTGGGTGTGAGGGTTGTTTGGTGGTTAGGAGAAGTGTGGTGCGTTTTGCGGCTGATGGAGGGGCGTGTTTGAGGGCGTGGCAGTGGGATGTGGTTGCAGGTTGTTTACTGGATGGTGAGGGTGATGGTGTTGTGTTGTGTTTTTTGGCCGTACGGTTGGAGTGAGGTAAGGAGGAGGTTGGATTTGGATGGTGATGGAGGGTGGTTGTTTGCGTGTTCCGAGGAGGCGTGGATGTGAGGTTGTTGTTTGTGTGGGTGTACGGTTTTTTGATTGTGTTTCGTTTGGTTTCTCGTGAGTTCCCCCCTCTGTGTTTGACTAATTCCCTTTTTAAAATACCAATTACCATCACTAATGCTCATAAAGGACAGGTTGACAAAATAATGGCAATAAAAACTCAATAAAAGACAAATAAGTGACAACATAAAACACATTAACTTTATGACAAAAGTCTCCTCCTCAAAGATAATGACAAATTAAGGACCAATTAAATCTCAAGCAAAGTCAGACTAAGAAATAAATTTTTAAAAAAGTAACTAAAAAAAGAAATAAATAAAAAAAACTAAATAAAAAATATCAACAAAAGTATTCAAAAAAATAAAGATAGAAATAAAAATAAAAACAAAAAGACGGACCCGGACGAAATAAAAAAAATGAGGTATTTTAAAATACCTCTCTGTCGAAATTTCGTCTGAGACGACGAAAAGTTCCGAACTAAAAAGACGAGTAAAAACATAAATTTTAGGTCAAAAATTGGGGTATGACAGATGCCCCTATTTAAGTCTCTTCGTCCGGAGATCTGAAGAGAAAATATTGGGTTCGACGGGTCGAAGGGACTTAAATACAGAGTACGCCAATTTTGGACCTAAAAGAAAAATGTGAGATGCTCGTGATGCAAATGCAAATGCAAGACGGCGAAGCTGACCCGACTGGGGGTAAAACAAAACCAAAGGATACCCGAGTTTGTTAAAGCAAGGGATCCGACTCCACTGGGGGATAACATAGTTTTACTGGGGAAGGAGTTGTCTACTACCGCACTAATTCAGAACGATAGCCTAACAAAGAGAATGACCGATGTTACCTACTATCGTGTATTGATAGCTTAAAAGAGGTAATATAAAAAGGAGACACCGTCTACTATCGTTGTATGGATAGCTTAAGGAAGACAGATGACATGTGTTACCTACTATCGTGTATTGATAGCTTAAGAGAGGTAATATAAAAAGGAGGCACCGTCTACTATCGCTGTATGGATAGCTTAAGGAAGACAGATGACATGTATTGCCTACTATCGTGTATTGATAGCTTAAAAGAGGTAATATAAAAAGGAGACACCGTCTACTATCGTTGTATGGATAGCTTAAGGAAGACAGATGACATGTGTTACCTACTATCGTGTATTGATAGCTTAAGAGAGGTAATATAAAAAGGAGGCACCGTCTACTATCGCTGTATGGATAGCTTAAGGAAGACAGATGACATGTATTGCCTACTATCGTGTATTGATAGCTTAAAAGAGGTAATATAAAAAGGAGACACCGTCTACTATCGTTGTATGGATAGCTTAAGGAAGACAGATGACATGTGTTACCTACTATCGTGTATTGATAGCTTAAGAGAGGTAATATAAAAAGGAGGCACCGTCTACTATCGCTGTATGGATAGCTTAAGGAAGACAGATGACATGTATTGCCTACTATCGTGTATTGATAGCTTAAAAGAGGTAATATAAAAAGGAGACACCGTCTACTATCGTTGTATGGATAGCTTAAGGAAGACAGATGACATGTGTTACCTACTATCGTGTATTGATAGCTTAAGAGAGGTAATATAAAAAGGAGGCACCGTCTACTATCGCTGTATGGATAGCTTAAGGAAGACAGATGACATGTATTGCCTACTATCGTGTATTGATAGCTTAAAAGAGGTAATATAAAAAGGAGACACCGTCTACTATCGTTGTATGGATAGCTTAAGGAAGACAGATGACATGTGTTACCTACTATCGTGTATTGATAGCTTAAGAGAGGTAATATAAAAAGGAGGCACCGTCTACTATCGCTGTATGGATAGCTTAAGGAAGACAGATGACATGTATTGCCTACTATCGTGTATTGATAGCTTAAAAGAGGTAATATAAAAGGAGACACCGTCTACTATCGTTGTATGGATAGCTTAAAGGAGGTGACATGTATTACCTACTATCGTGTATTGATAGCTTAAAAGAGGTAATATAAAAGGAGACACCGTCTACTATCGTTGTATGGATAGCTTAAAGGAGGTGACATGTATTACCTACTATCGTGTATTGATAGCTTAAAAGAGGTAATATAAAAGGAGACACCGTCTACTATCGTTGTATGGATAGCTTAAAGGAGGTGACATGTATTACCTACTATCGTGTATTGATAGCTTAAAAGAGGTAATATAAAAGGAGACACCGTCTACTATCGTTGTATGGATAGCTTAAAGGAGGTGACATGTATTACCTACTATCGTGTATTGATAGCTTAAAAGAGGTAATATAAAAGGAGACACCGTCTACTATCGTTGTATGGATAGCTTAAAGGAGGTGACATGTTTTACCTACTACCATTGTGAGGGTAGCTTAAAGAGGTAAGAGATAAATGTCAACTACTCGGGATGTAGCCGAACTGGTCAACTGACGACAAAAGACTGGATAGGAAAATGCACAAGCTACTCGTTAAAGAACTGCCACTGACGACAAGGAATAAAGGATAAATGCCAACTGTTCGGGTTGTTGCCGAACTGCCATTGACGACAAGGAATAAAGGATAGATGCCAACTGTTCGGGTTGTTGCCGAACTGCCATTGACGACAAGGAATAAAGGATAGATGCCAACTGTTCGGGTTGTTGCCGAACTGCCATTGACGACAAGGAATAAAGGTACGCACAAGCTGTTCGTTAAAGAACTGCCGCTTGGCATAAAGAGGATGACATCTCTGGACCAGACACACTGGGGATGACACTTGGGGAAAAAAGTTACAAATTGTTCATGATTGATTGACATGAAAAGCAAGACTCAGGGTGGTTAATGCAACCATGTATTGAATGATGTTATGTGCATGTTGTGTATGCATGAATGTATGAATGCATGAATGATAATGTGACTTGTATGACTGGCATGACTGATTAACTTGTGACTGTATGAAGGATTGACTGGTAAGATTGTACGGAAGACTGACTTGTATGATTGTATGAAAGACTGTCTTACAAGATTGGACGGATAAGATGAAAAGTGACCCGACGTCGCATCACAAACACTCGGCAATCTTCAATGGGGATGATGCCACTGGGGACATATCAAAACAATGATGGGGTAAAGCCCGACATATGCAGTAACTGGTGGGGAGTAAACACTTCCTGGGGGAATCGTGCTAATCCAAAAACCTGGCAGAAGGACCTGGTGCTTCTGTGGTCATGCTTTTCTTTTGTTTTTTCTTCTTTTTGAATCCCTAACTTTTGCCTGGACCGCCCTTTCGGGTTTTCAGTCCACCGGGAATATATTCTTTTTGTATGCCCCTAATTTTTGCCTGGACCGCCCTTTCAGGTTTTCGATCCACCGGGACGCTCATTTTTGCCTAAGCCGCCCTTTCGGGTTTTCGACTTACCGAGCTCTTTCTTTTTCTTCTTTTTTTTTTTTTTTTTTTTTTAAGCAATTGACCATGTTTAACCTGCAAAGTTTATCCGTTCTCAGGACAAGTGTCGACGCACACTTCACTTATTTATGAGTTCAAGGAGAATGTGTTTGTTGTTTATGCTTTCCAAAAATATAAAAAGATTTATGATTTTAAAAAAAAGTTTTGCTTCAAGTACTACCATAAAAAATAGAAGAAATTTTATAAACCGAATAAATGAGAATTCCAAATAAAAGGCACAGGCTCAAATTCATTTTAACAGAGTGGTGGCCCGCCAATGGCATTGCCCCACGGATCTCTCAAAAGTTTGGAAAATGGTAACTATAAGGGGAAGGTACATTGAACACAATAACCGTTATCCTCCCTAACAACTTTGAATTCCACCGTTTAGATGCTTCAGATTCAGAGTCTCTTTGACCGCTAATGTGCCCCAAGTGAGTCATGGCCAACCTGATACAGTTACTTTGTCTTTTGATCCTTAATTTTTGCATAGACCGCCCTTTCGGGTTTTCGATCTATCAGGATGATTATTTTCTGTTTCATGTCTCTAATTTTTGCCTGGACTGCCCTTTCGGGTTTTCAGTCCACCTAGACGCTCATTTTTGTCTAAGCCGCCCTTACGGGTTTTCGACTTACCGAGCTGTTCTTTTATTTTTTAGACAAAGTATTTCTTGACTGCATCGGCATTCACAGGACGGGGAAGTTCATCACCATCCATAGTCGTAAGAGTCATTGCACCACCGGAGAACGCTCTCTTGACGACATATGGTCCTTCATAACTAGGCGTCCATTTGCCCCTGGCGTCCGGTTGAAAAGATAGGATCTTTTTGAGCACAAGACCTCCTTCTTGGAACACACGGGTACTGCCCATGACACAAAGCATTCATGCGTTTCTCTGATCATATTTGTGTTGACATCATTCAGCCTCTGATAACTTAGGTTCCATTAAAACTCTCATTGATGGAATCTCAATCTCCACAGGGAGTACTGCTTCTATGCCATACACTAAAGAAGAGGGGGTTGCCCCTGTTGAGGTACACACTGAAGTACGATATCCATGTAAAGCATACGATAACATCCCATGCAAGTCCTTGTAAGTGGTTACCATCTTCTGCACAATCTTTTTGATGTATTTTCTTTCTTTGTTTGTTTTTTGCTTTTGTTTGTTGTTTTTTTTTTTTGCAGCCTCGATGGCACCATCCATCTGGGATTTGACCAGGAATACTGTAATGGCAGTTCTTCGGAACCCAAGCTAATCATTTCGAGTGCTTCTTCATGAGGCTGAATGATGTTCTTTTATATTCTAGTAACAGAGAGATCTTTTCGGGAATTCGTTCATCCTCCTCCTCTTCAGCTTCGTGAACAGGGAATTCAAAGTCGGGAGAGAGCATAGGGTTACAGTGTTCAACGGGCTTATTGATGTTCGGTCTACATGTGATTGATGATTGATTTTAGAAAATGAGTGAAAAATGCAGACCTTTTGAAATTGATTTAAAATAAAATAAATAAAATATATTTTTTTGGGTTTTTTTGTGTTACCATTTTCCAAGAAAAAGCAGCAAAATAAAAATAAAAAGTCGCGAAAGAAACGACAATTTTTCATTGATAGTGGTAACTTGAAGACAAAAGTAGAGCCCTACATGATTTCACTTTCGTATCGGGCGAAACGAAAGGATTTTTGAAAAGATAAGACAACTAAAACACATTCCATGGACCCATGAGTAACTGAGGGAATGTCAACAACGACCCAATTACGGCAAACCCTTCCTTGTATTTGCATGACCACACCCATTTCCTCTCTTTTGTCTGCACGAGTGTTGTAGGTGCGAGTGGATTTGTAATGAATGCGCGGGGCCACTTTCTTTGACTGCGGCAGATTGACCTTTTGTGATGAAACAAAGGATGACACTCGATTTGGAAACTATGAATGCGGTATGATGCATGATTATGCTTATGCAAAAAAGAAGAAAGATTTGTTATCGAAGGACTTTGTTGAAGTAATTGTAAACATCATGGTTTGAATATTTCATTTGAGCATCAAGGCATTACAAAATAGTTCTTTTTTAGAAACCAAGCCAAGAGACCAATTCAAAAGTTCTTTAGTGGAAGCTAGATTTTAAAGACTCCTAGCTTCCTTAAATTCAACAAATCAGGGCTCTTGAAGGTGTACTTCCTGGTGCTCCTCTATGATGTTCACAAAAACTTGTTTAAGTCCTTCGGTAATTGGATGAAAAAAATGTTTATGAATGGATGCATGCATGCATGGTTATGCTAAAGAACGGAGAAAACATGGAGAGGTTAAGTCCAATAATGTTGGAGTCAAGGGTAAACACGCCATTTGGTAAGGACTATGGTTTCATTTGTACCTGTATCACGGGTTCTACCAAGTTCCCAAAGTCCTCAACCCCTTCCAAATACCGTCGGGTTACGAGATTGACTCCCGATCCAATAATATTTGTAAGAAAGTCTCGTTTGAGTGTAGTATCGCGTATCAACTAATTCAAGATTACTCTTGGTTAGCCACCGCACTACGTCCTAAAAGGCCAAGATGGGTTAAAGGTAACTAAAGGTCCTCAACTTCATAGGTCACTTGAAAATATCAATGCCGGACACGACTTACTCATGCCAACATAATAATACTTCCAAGATCCCTCCTTTGAGCGGGGTTATCACATGTGTCACATCCGAAATTTACCCTCGGAAAGCCACTTTGATTATACCACCATCCTATCTTATGTTTCCCTCAAGTCCGGGTGTAGGACTTATCTCACCACTCACGTAAAAGGGAAAAAACACATATTCACATATTTACACTTCTTATTTTTATTTTAAGCAAGTTATAGCGCAAAATATTTAAATAAATTCAAGTTAGGCTCAACCCTCGGTTTCATCCCCAGTGAAGTCGCCATTTCTGTCGCGGTGATTTTCGGAGATCAAGCTATTGATTAGCGTTGACTCACTAATTTTAATTCATGACTGAACTTTTAATTTTTTAAAAGAAACGTGGAAAAAAGTTCTAAATTACCACAATTTAAAAGATTTAGGGTTCGGGGGTTAGTTACGTTTAGGGAAGGTGTTAGCACCCTAAACGTTCGTAGTATTCTACAAGAACCTCTTGATTTTATTTATTTATTTTGGGCTATAACTTGCTTATTTTTTAAGAGACAGAATTAAAATAGTGAGAAAAGAAAATGTTTTTTTTTTTATATTTTTTATGATTTGGAAGGACAGGGTCCTTTGCCTACGTACCCGTGAGGGATCAAAACCTCGTAGTTCGGGGTAAAAATGACGTTTGATTTGTTTGATGTTTTTTATAGTTTTAAAAAAGTTTTAAAGATAAAATAAAAGCCAAGTGGCAAAATGGGATTGGTTTGTGTTTTTTATCTTGAAAATGATTAAAGTGTAATTAAAACAGGTTAATGGTTATTTAAAGAAAATAAAAGGAAAAAACGGACGCTTGATTGAGAATCAAGGTTTATTAGGAAAAGATTTTTTTGTGATTTTTTGATATTTGCATGTTTTTGTTATTTTGTTTTTAATTAACTAAGACTAAACGTAATAAAAGTTAAAGGCGAGGAATTTTCGTGGTGACGTTGGATCACCGCGAAATCCCTTTGAAACTAACCTAATATTTTTGTATTTTTTGTAAAGCAAGATGAATAAAAATAATTAAAAGAAAACATAAAGCGGAATAAATAAAGTGTGGTGTCGGTGCAAATTCTCATTTATATTTACATGGTACCTAAATACATTCTAATAAAATGGAATAAAAATGACGAAATGATAAACAAGAAAAAAACTAAATTGCAAATGCATGAAAACAAATATGCTAAAAATAAAACTAAAATGAAAATGCACAAAATAAAAGGAAAATAAAAAAATAAAAAAAAGCATGATGTGTTAAAAATAAAGGCATTAAAATGCATGACAATAAATAAAAGCTAAAAAAAAAAAAATAAATGCAAGAAATGGTAAAAAGAAATAAAAAAGAAATAAGAAAAGAAGGGGGGGTGCAGTAGCAGGAAAGGGGGTGCGAAGAGTAGAAAGAAAGCTGAAATGCAGAATAAGGAAAATGGGCCGTGTGGGCCTGGGATTGGTTTAGTATAAAACTAAAAAAATCAGATTTTTAACCCATTCTTACTCTTTCTTCTCTCTCTCTTCACTCTCCCTCTCCCTCTCCCTTCCTCTCACTGAAAAAAAGCACTGGCCGGAACAGTTCTCCGGCGCGGTGGCCGCCGGCGGCGCCACCGTGCCGGAAACTGAAAACTTGTTTTTTTTTTTAAAAAAATTTGCTTTTCCGAATTCCTTTTCTCTTCCCGTTACGAATCCGAGCACGGTTTTAGTAAAAGCTTAACAAAGAACCTTAGATCTAAATTTCTCTCCTTTTTTACAAAACACAAAAAACTACCTCTTTGGTTCTGGTTTGTTTGATCCTTGGTTTGAGTTCGTTTGAGTGAGGTTGCGGCTGTGACCGTGTGGGTTTGTGGTGGAGGAGTGACGCGGTTGTGGTGGAGGGAGGAGTATGGTTGAGTTTTGCTGGCTGTTTGGTGGTTTGTGATTGGGTGTGAGGGTTGTTTGGTGGTTAGGAGAAGTGTGGTGCGTTTTGCGGCTGATGGAGGGGCGTGTTTGAGGGCGTGGCGGTGGGATGTGGTTGCAGGTTGTTTACTGGATGGTGAGGGTGATGGTGTTGTGTTGTGTTTTTTGGCCGTACGGTTGGAGTGAGGTAAGGAGGAGGTTGGATTTGGATGGTGATGGAGGGTGGTTGTTTGCGTGTTCCGAGGAGGCGTGGATGTGAGGTTGTTGTTTGTGTGGGTGTACGGTTTTTTTATTGTGTTTCGTTTGGTTTCTCGTGAGTTCCCCCCTCTGTGTTTGACTAATTCCCTTTTTAAAATACCAATTACCATCACTAATGCTCATAAAGGACAGGTTGACAAAATAATGGCAATAAAAACTCAATAAAAGACAAATAAGTGACAACATAAAACACATTAACTTTATGACAAAAGTCTCCTCCTCAAAGATAATGACAAATTAAGGACCAATTAAATCTCAAGCAAAGTCAGACTAAGAAATAAATTTTTAAAAAAGTAACTAAAAAAAGAAATAAATAAAAAAAACTAAATAAAAAATATCAACAAAAGTATTCAAAAAAATAAAGATAGAAATAAAAATAAAAACAAAAAGACGGACCCGGACGAAATAAAAAAAATGAGGTATTTTAAAATACCTCTCTGTCGAAATTTCGCTGAGACGACGAAAAGTTCCGAACTAAAAAGACGAGTAAAAACATAAATTTTAGGTCAAAAATTGGGGTATGACAGATGCAAACTAGTAACACAAACCGCCACCCACTTCCTCCTCCTCCAAATCCGAACCTTTATAGCACGATCTAGTTACTTACAGTGGTGGTGTGATGAGATCTCTAACCTCCGCATCGCCATCTCCATTCTGTTGACGCCGTCGTTTTCGTTTGTCTATGTTTTGGTTCGGAGTTTCCTCTCACCTTGTCGTGTTATCGCCCCTGCCATGCTTGGTGGTTTGTTAGGTTTGGTTGCTCGAAGATCCGCCGTATCTTGAGGGTTTATGCATCAGATCTGGTCTCACGATGGCGGTGGTTCATGTTCGCGGTAGCTTTTTTGATTGTGTCTTCTGGTTTCGTGGATACTTCGTCGCCGCTTTGTCGCCGGTCGTGCATTTTTCTCGCCGGTTGTGTTTGGTGTCTTTGGCTGCTGGCGTCTTCGATCGTTTGTTTATGTGCTTTTGTTGTTTCGTTCAGTTGATGTTTGTGGTTGTTTTGTGGTTCTCTGAACGATGGTTTGGTGGTGATGGATGTGGGTGGTGGTGATGGAAGAGATCAATGGTGTTGGTGGTGGTGGAAGAGAATGAAGGGGTATAATAGTCATTTTGCGTCTGTCTAGTTTCATTAAGGACAAAATGGTCATTTCATGTGTCATTTGTTGACTCATCCATGTCCTTCCCCAATCAGATTATGCCACGTCGTCGCCACCACACTAGTCATGTGCCACATAAGTAATTAAATGAGATTATGACCAAAACTCAAATGATTAGTAATTGCAGGGAAATTTTGGAATGATCAGTAAGTACAAGGACGAAAATTCAAGTGTGCCCTATTTACAGGGACTAGACACATATTTAAGCCAAAAATAAAATAAGTTAAGAGACCTGATGATCAATTAAGCCTATAAATTGAGAATATCATGCAATACAAAAAAAACAATGGCAAAAAATACCATAATTGATGATGGACGCAAGAGAAATACATGAGTATTTTAAAATTGAAATGAAAGGCATATGCGAGAAAATAAATTCAGACTTGAATGCAACATACACCATTAAAGCAAAGATATCACAAAACAAAAATTAAGAAATATTTGATCACTTTAATTGTTCCAGTGATTGTTTTAAGCCTTTAGATTAAACAAATTGAATGGATGAGATTTGATGTCATATTTAATTTGACATCTTGGTGTCATTTGATCCTAACACACACACACACACACACACACACATATATATATATATATATATATTTGATAATAATCATGTACAATTATGATAAATTTATTACTGCAACAACTTTTTATATTAGTCGTGATTTTTATAAAATGATCTTATAAGAAGGAGTATTAAAAATATAACATTAAATAGTTCAAAAAAAATAGTTAACTTTTTTTTAAATCAACTAATTTAGTGGCTAAAAATTTACTTTTGTAAAGTGAATAAGTGGGATGTTCTGGCTCGTTGCCAATTGACCAGGCATGGTTTTATTTCCGACAAAACAAAACTTTTACCGTCCCCGTAAGTTTTAGGGACAAAACTTTTACTTACCATTTTTTTTAGAGAACTTTTACTAACAATGTTGAGTAAGATTTAGAGTATATTTTGTTCAATTTCCTTCCATTTCTTAATGAATTTAGGGTTTTGTTTTGTTTAGAAAATTGGAAGTGGAATTGGAATGGATGTGAATACTGAATAGTAATTGAAACCCTTAAAATCGAATCCTATCGTCGTACCGGCGGCAGCTTCTCTCACCGTCGTCATCTCATTTCAAAATTTCGCGCCTCGGTTTCATACCGGTTAGTTCCTTCTTCATTCTCTACCTTTCGCTCTTTCATTATTTGTACTTCTTAATTCCTTCATATTAGATGCTTAATTCTCTCTCTGCATTTCCCTTTCACAAACAAGATTAATAATTATTAATTAATTTACTAATTTTTGGGTTTCAGATTGCACTGCACTTCCAAAAGAATTGGTTGTGCAGTCCTTATTTTCATCCGAACCAATCTTTAAGTTTGTGTCGTCGCTTTCTTAGTTCTATTATGGCTGGTGATTCCTCTGCAATCTTCAATGACAATGGCAGCATCAACCTACAGAGGACTTACCAAGTGGTTGTGGCTGCCACCAAAGAAATGGGCATTGGTAAGGATGGGAAATTACCATGGAGACTACCTACCGATCTCAAGTTTTTCAAGGAGATAACTACTATAACATCCGAACCCGGGAAGAAAAATGCCATTGTTATGGGAAGAAAAACATGGGAGAGTATCCCTCTTCAGTTCAGGCCTCTTCCTGGTCGTCTTAATGTTGTTTTGACTCGTTCGGGTAGCTTTGATATTGCAGCAGCAGATAATGTTGTTATATGTGGAAGTCTGTCGTCTGCATTGGAACTCTTAGCGGATTCTCCTTATCACACGTCCATTGAGAAAATATTTGTTATAGGGGGTGGTGAGATATTTAGGTATTTCTTTGTTTTAATTTTCCTTTTCTTCTCCTTCATTTTCATGTTAAGCTCTTTCTTTGCTATAGACTTATAGATCATTATTTCCATGTACAGGGAGGCTCTTAATGCACCTGAATGTGAAGCTATCCACCTCACAGAAATTCATCCAAGCATTGAGTGTGATACTTTTATGCCTCCAATTGAAACCGCTATATTTCGGCCATGGTACTCGTCCTTTCCTAAGGTGGAAAACAACATCCGATATTCGTTCACCACTTATGTGCGTGTAAGGAGTTCTGCAGCAGAGTCCCCGAGTCAGAATACTGATTCACTTTTTGATAGTAATTCAGCTTCTAAAAAATTTGAGGTTCAGAACTTTTCTTTTCTTCCGAAAATGATTTTTGAGAGACATGCGGAGTACATGTATCTTAATCTGGTTCAAGAAATCATATCTCAAGGTACCACTAAGGGTGATAGGACAGGGACTGGGACCTTGTCAACGTTCGGTTGCCAGGTAAAATTTCAGTTAGTGTGTTGTGGGTTGATGCAATTTATATGCCTAAGTCATCTGTAATAATTCCACAGATGAGGTTCAATCTGCGCAGAAGCTTTCCTCTTCTAACAACTAAGGTATGTAGCAGAGATTATGGTTTAAGATGTGTTAATACTTAATATACTGTGCAAACTAACTCTCTGTCTTTATTGGGGAAGTGAAATATCTATTTGTATATTTTGATAAAGAAGTTGAAATGATCTTTGCATTTGGTTGGTAGAGAGTATTTTGGCGAGGGGTTGTTGAAGAGCTTCTTTGGTTTATCAGCGGCTCAACAAATGCCAAGGTAATTATCTTTTGCCAATCTTATCCACACGTATATAAATCCTCACCTTTCTTAGTTTGGTCACTAACCAGCTGACTGGAGCCAAATATTGCGGAACTCGGGTCTGGGGTACTTCATGTTACTCGAGCTTACGTTTGACTAGCAGACCTATTGACAGCTTAAGAGCTTCCAATCCAAGCCAACTCAAATTTCTGTTATTATTTTTAAAATTTCTTTGCCTCTTGTGTATTTGAAATTACTGATCATTGATCAGAAATTTGTAATATGCATGGATTCTTGTTAATCTACACAGAATTAACAGCTCTTAACTTGTATGCTGCTGGGTCATATCTTTCACTATTTTGAAGGATTCCTAGGCTGGCTCTCTGCATGGTTGCAACATTAGATCCTTATGGCCGTTCAGGAAGTTAATGAAGATGACTTATTCTTGTTGACTGAAATATTAATCTAACTTTGATGCTATGGATTATAGAACATAAGACAATATGATGATAATAAAGTTTGTGATTGCTTCTCTGCTGTTTCTTTGTTAGCGTTGAAATAATTAATAATTACTTAAAGATTCTAGACTGAAGTTTCAATCACAATACTTAACCTGCATGAGAAGTTTTATTTTTTGTTGGTATAGTGAATATGAATTATTATCAAAGCATGTTATATAACATATATTTATACTTATATTGACAGGTGTTGCAGCAAAAAGGCATTCATATATGGGATGATAATGCATCCAGGGAATTCCTTGATAGGCGAGCATGTTTGTTGATTGTTGTAACTTTTAAATACAAATTGTACATTTCTCTTCTTCCGTTTATTGACTGGCTTTACATTTTATTACAGCATTGGTTTGTCAGAGAGGGAAGAGGGTGATTTAGGACCTGTTTATGGGTTTCAGTGGAGGCACTTTGGTGCCAAGTAAGTGGATTTATACCTTTCTCTAAGTAGGTCAATAGATTATTATGTTGTAGAATGCTCTTCATTCCCCATCCTAAATTTTATAGGTATACTAACATGCATAGTGACTATGCCAACCAAGGACTTGATCAGCTTTTAGATGTCATCAACAAGATAAAGCATAATCCTGATGATCGACGGATCATTCTCTCTGCATGGAATCCAGCAGATCTTAAATTGATGGCTCTTCCACCCTGCCACATGTTTGCACAGGTATGCAACTTTATTTGGGCTTCTCTTTGAAAACTCCCCTCCCTCCCCTCCCTCTCTAGTCTCTCCATCCTTTTTAATTTATATTCTGAATTTTAACTTTTGCAGTTCTATGTAGCAAATGGGGAGTTATCATGTCAAATGTATCAGCGATCTGCTGACATGGGCCTGGGTGTGCCATTTAACATTGCATCTTATGCCCTCCTGACATATATGATTGCTCATATTTGTGGTATGCAAATCTATTTAAATATCAGCTGTAAAGTAAAATATGTTATAATATGTCTGGTGTTGGTGTTCATAGATTTAAATTACACAACTTTTAATTTCCTGAGTAGGGGGGCCTGGGGTAAAATGGTTTATGAGCTGAGCTCAGCCCAATTTTGATTTAGTTTTTTTTTTTTTTTTTTTTTTTTTGTGAAATTGAGATTTACCGTTGGAAGTTAGGCTGTTTGGTCTGTTCAAACTGTTAGATGTGATATACAAACCATTCATGTTTTTTCACCTTACAACTTTAGTTTTTGGGATACTTGATTTACGATATGGTATCTGATGTTTTTAGTTCGTTTCTTTCTGCCCCTATTCTTCTAATAATTTCAACATATGGTAGCCAGCCTGTCCATACTTTAAGCCCAAAGAGCTCCCACATGAGGGGGCATGTTCGAGATATATAATAAAAATCATTCATGCATCTTCATTCTTCACTTAACAACTTAAGCTTTTTGGGGAAGTAGGTTTATGAGATAAACTCTTCATTTCTTTTTTACTTGAGTCATTTGTGGAGGTTGATACAACTACAATTCTATGTATCCTTTTTTAGTAACATGAATACTTTTGAGGGAAATACTTGGGTGCCATAGGCCTTTGGTGCCATTGGTGTCTTTGGTTCATTTTAGATGAGAGAGAATGATGAATGAATGATTAAAATAAATTATTTAGATGAGAGAGAATGAGTGGTTAAGAGAGAGATAGGAACAAAGGTACCAATGGCACCAAAAGCCAATGGCACCCAAGTGCTACTCTTATTTTTCTGCTGTTTCTCTTTCCAATATTCTATCATATAATTCACTTTTGAAGTTTTAACATTTTTATAGCCTTTTGAGTAGAATTGCTTTTAGACGAAATGTATTAAGCAGTTTTTGTTTCACTGGTGAAGGTTGGACAAAAAAGTTAGGGGTACACAAATGAAAAGTTAAAAATATGGAGTCACATTGTGGAAACACAATTTCCACCGAAGTAGAAGTAAAACAGAAAATATGGAATGCAAGTTTATCAAGAAGCACAAATCTTTATGTTAAGGCGAAAATTGGAGAATAAATAATGCCGCAAGTCTTGTTTTCTAAATACTTTGGGTTTATCGTACAAAGTGATGTGGACATAGAGTGAGGTGTCAACCATGAGTTCAAAAGGGGATTGATTAAACAAAAAATGCTTCAAGTTTTGTAATAGAAAATAAGAACTCTAGCTTGGAGGAGATTTTTTGGTTTAGATATAAGATTTGTAATGTTGTTTGCATGTGAATGTTGAGCGGTGAGCAAGAAGTAAATTTAGTATTGTACACGAGAATGTTACGAAGAGTAGTTGCACAAGACAAGGTAAGTGTTGTGAGCCCGACATTAGATGTGATATGGTTTGAAATTGTGTTTGTAAGTGAATGATATCCTTTGTCTTTCAAGCCGGTTTTGTTGGGTTGAGTTAGACCTAACCCAAATTTTAAGATGATATTAGAGCCTGTTAAAGATCTGTTGGATTATTCTTTATCAAGCCACTTGGTTCATGCTTAGATGTCCATTAAGAGTCCCACATTTTTTTTTTTAAAATTGGGGAAGAGGAAATTGTTATTAACGTGACACTAATGACCATTTTACAACTATCCATGAGGGGATTTGAACTCCGTTCCTTCCAGTTACAAGGTCCCACATTGGATGTAATATGACCTGAAAACCTTCCTCCATTGTAGAATGTACGACAGCCTTGTCTTAAGTGGTTTGGGTATGTACGGAGAAGGCTTTTGAAGAGGGCTGTTTAACAGATTGAGGATAGTTTAATAGCTAGAGTTAGAAGAAAACTACTGCCAGACCATTAAACCATTAAGAGACAAATTTAGGGGGTAAATGGTCTTCGGATCTAATACTTGGCAGGGTTTTTTGAGATCATTTGATCCAATCAGTGGTGGTTTTTTTTGTTGCTGTTGAATTAGGTTGGGTGTTGTTGGATTTTGGATTCAAAGTTTATTGGGTTGATAATATCATTAAAGATATCAAGAAATAATTTGAAATTGAAACCATTTATATTATTTCTTTTTCTTGTCAGAACTTGTTCCGGGTGATTTTATCCATGCTATTGGGGATGCACATGTGTACCAAACTCATGTGAGGCCTTTGCAGGAGCAGCTTCATAACCTGCCAAAACCTTTTCCAGTACGTGTATTGTTTAAGAAAATTATTGGCTTTAATGCTGTTAAGCACACATTTTTTACCATTTAGCCCTACTTTAGATTTGTGTTTGATTTTACTCCTTTACTTGTTGACCAAACTGACTCTAATGCAGACTTTGAAGATCAATCCAAAGAAGAAAGATATAGATTCTTTTGTGGCTACTGATTTCAAGCTCATTGACTATGATCCTCACCAGAAGATTGAGATGAAAATGGCTGTTTAAAATATGGGAGAGCTTATGCCCTACTTCAGGTTGTTTCTGCTGTTTGAAATGAGGCAAGTATGCAATTTAGTTCTGTTGGATATTCGTTTACCATTAAGGTGATTCAGTTTTTATAGAATGTGGAATGGTGCTTTCTTTCTAGTGGTCTGTGAGCTCAAAGCCTCGGTGAGTATGTATGCTCAAGTTCTATATGACATGTTTATAACTTTTTGTATTTAAAAACGGCTTACATAAGTCTATATAAGTTTGAATGGATTTGAAATTATTCTTATTCTGTATCAAATTTGGTCTCAAACTAGTTTATCATCAAAGGTTATTTAGAACATCTTGCAAGTCTCCAACTTTTGATTTAAATAGTTTTATTTATAGGCTAGTTTTAAAACTTTGTTTTAGATTTATTTTGAACACGTCAGAATTGTAGAGCGATTGCATTTATTCTATGAAGCATGGACTCCGATGCAGACACTTGACACCCCACACACACTCACACTGCAAATGTAAAAAACATAGACTCCAACACCAATAAGTTTTAGTCTTTCACCTATATGCATCCATCTACCACTGAAGAGATAAACATTATCAAATCAATATAAGGTCGTTCACCTCTTATTGATCATTATCACTGACGCACATTTTAATTTCCTCTTGAAAATATTGTGTAGTATTTTTTTGAAACAAGTTGAAGGTTGCTGTGAATTAAATCTAAATATTTAGCTAGGTGGTGCCATCTTGCTTCTCTTTAAAGAACGGATAAATGAATATGTACTTCAATTCATCTCATTGATGAAGATGAACAAGGTTGTGAGAAATCTCTAAAATAGTGCAATCAAACTACGCACTTTGAGAATCAAATGGATGACTTTGAAACATGAGATATGACTCAGACAGGGCATTGGATTGCAAAAAGAGAAGGCTCGATGAAACCCCTGAGCGCAAGGTGCCCTAACTAGCGTTTGGCATCTTGTGACAGATACAGGGTTTTGGGTTAGTACCTGCTACGCAAATTGTGTTTTTATTCCAAATGTTGTCTCTCTTCAAGGATTTTAAATTCAAATTATTACGATATATTATTTCATGTCTAGATGTGTTTATCCATGAATCAATACATTTTTGTGTTTGAATTACTGCATGAAGAATCAAAATTTTGTATGAAGAGTAATATCTCCTCATGAAATGGCGCATCATGTTCGATCAATATAACTCAAACATATGGCATGTGAAAGCTTATTAGGGAACCTTGATTTTGTAAAACACTATTGAGAGGGGATTTACTTTTCTTCTTATTGCATCCGGTCTGCTTAAATTGGTGGTGGTGACGTGAATATAAAAGCTTACTTTTGTCTCCACACTTTAGAATATTTGTGCAACCATTGTTATCGTCATGAACTTGCCACTGAGCTTAAGGATTAATCCTACCTCAATCATTTAAAGAGTCAAGCAATGAAGATGTGTACTACTCTTAGTCTAATGTTCAATTAATATATAGTGCACAACTTAAATCCCACATTTCGTATACTAGGTGGAGATGTAAAGTTTTCGTATTTGTTCTTTTCTAAACTTTATAGATAGGGCTGGTGAAAGATAGTATATAATCAAACCTTATGCAACCGATCACAAGCCAATAAAATGTCATTCATAAATTTAACATAATCTTTTGTAATAAAACAATCGATCACTATCACAAAGGGTGTTCAACGGTGCAGTTTGGATCAGTTTTGAAGTAAAAAGATATCAAATCCAAATACTAAAATCATATGCGGTACAATTTGATTTGGACGACTCTTTTAAAAATTTCGATCTGATCCAACTAAATGTGGTTTAGTTTGGATGGATTTTCGGTTGATCCAAATTACAATGGTAAAAAAATTCTATTAATACAATTCTAAACAAGTTTAATGCAAAATATAACATATAATGTACTAAAAACTACCATTATAAAACACTAACAATGATGAACTATAAATCATGTAAAATAGTAAAAATATAGATTAAATTAAAGTGTTAACGGCCAAAACATAATAAGATCTAATTGAGTCCCATACAAAATAAAAATATTTTTTAGTCCCTGAAAATAAATAAATGGGGATAACTTAGTCCAACTCTTGTTTATCGTTTATTTGGTTGATGAGTGAAATATAAAAAAAAATTAAAATAAGAGAAAAATAATAAAAAAAAGTGAGATCATCATTTAGTAGATATGAAATCCTTTAAAAAAAATCCAGTAGATATGAAAAAGGAAAGGGAAAAAACGACGAACGAAAAGAAACATGTATTTATAAAATGACATATACATCCTTAAGTAAATATTAGATACGATAAAAATAATTTTATTACATTAAAATTATCATTTCATCACAGTCAACACAAAATGACATGGAGTTGGGATAATAGAAGTGACATAAAGGACAAACTATGTCGATGGAAGATTTTGTGAGTTCTATTTTAGCCGAATGAGGGATTGTCGATTCTTTTCCAAGTCAATTAGTTAGTATGTAGATTTTGAAGACATCAAACTGAGTCAAAGCTAATTAGAACTGGACAATGAGTCATTAAACCCACACTCTCTATTTATAGTGCCATTGACCGCAAGAAGCGATGAGTGAGGAAGAACATCTGAGGAAGGACTGCACACTATGGACCTTCCAACGGATCACACCATGAAGTGGAAAACTGTTAGCCTAACGTGGGATGCCACAAACTCCTCAACAAGGGGAAAATCACGCACTACCCGCGAAAATAGCTGAGCAAGGTTAGAAACTGTAGGTCATGTCATTTTGCCTAATATGAATAGTTTTGCCTATAAAAATTACTTTGTACAATGTATTCGACACACATTCAATCAAATACAAGATATTTACACTATTTTATTCTTTTATCGTTCCATCTTTATATCTATTTACTTGCATTTTTTAGTCCAGTAGCAAAAACTCCAAAATAATCGTACTTAACACATTATTAGAGCAATTAAGGAATCCACAACCGAGGAACATAAATTTTTTCTCAACGTCAATTGCTTAAAGAAAGATAACTACAATTGAAAAACTGTCAGCCGATACCTTGACTAATCTCTAGTTCGACAACAATAAATAAGTTAAGGGTCCAATAAGATGACATTTAAGCCTAGGAAAAATATCACTAAACACCCCAATAGGGAGGGGTGAGCAAGGGATGGTTGAAGCTAGGGTTGGGAATAGGTCAGGCCGGCCTATAGGGGCCTATGACCTGACATGTATAGGTCTGACATGTTTATGAAAAAGGCTAGGCTTAGGCTTTTGAAAAAGTCTATTTAAGTAAATCGGTCAGACTTAGGCTATCAAAAAAGCATACGAAGCCTGATAGGCCGACCTATTTATGCATATTATTAAAATTTATTTTTTATTTATATTAAATATAATTTATATTAAACATAAAAATCAAGAAAAACTCAAATAATGGACATTTTAAATAGCTTTAAGGCCTTATAGTGAAATAGACTTTTAAGGTCTTATAGTGATAGACAAGTCTTAAAGTGAAATAAGCTTTAAGGTCAATTAGGCTTATTTAGAAGTAGATAAAATTGAATATTTATTGACTTTAATATGAAGTAGACCTGTAAATAGGCTTCCAGACCAGGTCAGACTTTTAAATTGGCATGGCCAGGTCAGACCAAAAAAATAGGCCTATGAAAAACCATAGGCCAGGCTCAGGCTTGCAAATTTTTTTCGTATGCCAGGCTCAGGCCTATCAAAATCTGGTCTGGCCTATTCCCATCCCTATTTGAGGCGTTTTTTTTAAGGATTGATGCGGGTTATTACCAAAATAATCATGTCCTTAATTTTGACTATACCATTTTGGAGACCCTAACATGTATCTAAGTCTGATAACTATGTGTCAACTTAAGACCCAATGTATTTTTTATGCAATTGAGGTTGATCAAAGAGAAATACTTGGTTCGGCACAACCCAAAGAGAAAATTAGTTAGACAAATACAATTATACATCATTTAATAATTTTAAAAATATACATTATTTGATTTTTTTTCTTTTTCTACCTTTTCCCCTTTATGTGTGTGTGCCCCTAAACAGAGAAATGATATTTGTACAACCATTTTGTAACAACTCTCTCATACTCATATAGTGTTCTTATCCTCCCTCCCTCCCTTTCTCTCCCCCCCTCTCTATTCTTTTTATCTCAAAAAAGAGAAAAAAAAAAGGTTGTCTCAAAAGTTATCCAAAAAATAGTTGTACAAATATCATTTCTCAACTTATCTTATTGTTGCTACCACTGCAAAATAATATTTAAGATTTAATAATTAAATTTAATGTCGAACAAAATTGTCGCCTTGCTTTAATTTATATATGAGTTCACCTAAAAGATACATAAATGTCTGCCAATTAGCTTCGTTATGAAACTTTTTTAAATTGTTTTCATAAATTCTCTCAAACAGTCTAACAAAACTTACATTAACGGGTAAGTTCTAGATAGGTCCAAAGACTTAAAATATCATTGTATAGTTACAAATGGTAATTTTTTTTGTTAAAGAAAAAAAAAGAGGGGTTGACCTGATGTGAGGAGGGCATAGTCAATGCTAAACAGAATAAGCTAAGAGTTTTAGGTCATTTTTCAATATATAAAAAAGGCCTACCTGAAAGAAGAAGAAAAAGACCTACCTATAATCGTAAAAAAATAAATCAGATACCTGAAAATGATGCTTATGAATTAAAAACTTCCATCACCTAACAGAGAATATATTCTAATTCGTTTTCCCCTTATTACTTTTTATTCTTGGGGAAAACTTGTAAGTATGCTCATTGTTTTTTCAAATAAAATAATAATCTACACCAATATATGGGAATACTTAGTTTTGGTGTTGTATTTTTTATTCCAACTATACAATTTATGTAAACCATTGCATTGATAATTTTATCAACTTTATAAATATTATTAAATTTTTAAATTAGTTAAATCTCATTGTAATAATATTATATTATTAAACTAGTTTATAATATTGTTAAATTATAATCACCACGTGAAAAAGTGTTATTTGCCAAGGATCTATGACAGGACCACTAACCCCTGGGAAATTTATGAGGGGTACTGCCAGGGACGGCCCTGGCAAATTGGCTATGGAAAAGGCGGGATTGGATGACCCAAAACCAGGGGTATGGCCCTGGCAAATTGCAAGAATTCGTGGCAAAGTGACCGGCGGGAAATTCGAATTTCAAATAGGGGACAAGGTGCAGGACGTGACAGTCATTTTCCCAGGGGTAATGCGTGGGACAGCCCCTGGCTTTTGGGGAATGGGTGCAAGGAATCAGATGACAAGATAGATCCCTGCCATAAAGCTGTAAAGGTATTTACCCAGGGGCTTACCCCTGGCAAATTGCATGAAAGCCGTGTCTTTTTTGCTGAACACTGCATGCTATTCTGCATGCTACGGCTACCACCAGGCCTATTTCGTTGACCTATTTATGCGAGGGGCTTACCCCTGGTTTTTGCACTGGCTTTCCTTTCCCTATATATTCATGCGCTGCTCACTCTCACTCTCACTCAGACTCTTAGAATTTTTTTTAGTTCATTTCCACCATAATCCACTCTCCACCAACACTAAACTCATTTAACTTGGTAAATTTTCTTCACTTATATTTTTTTGTTTCTAGTTTTTATTACTTATTTACTTATATATTTTTTTTTATGTTGTTTGCATCAGTGTCAAAGTGAATTCGCCTCCTGTGGTTCTTTGCTATAGCTTGGTCTCGGCCGGATTTATTCTTTGGAAAAGCTTTAACAAGTTAGTAGTTTCTACAGTTGAAAATGGTTGATGTTATACATGTTGTTTTATATTAAATTTTCGAATTTATTATGGGCTGAATTTGTTATATATGTTGTTGTGTATACATGTTGTAAAATAGATTTTTTTGAAAGATGATGTTAGTTAATATGACTGATTTTTCGAATTTTTTATTAGGTTATGTATAATATTTGATTTTTTTTTTTGTTTGGGTATGTGTATTTCTCTTATGACTTTGATTTTTTGTGATGATGAATATGTTTGATGTTGAATAATATATGATGTTTATGGACTATTATTATTTATATGTAGAATATATGTTTTTTTTGTCTAGATCTCTTGAATATGTTTTTTTTTGTCTATATCTGTTAAATATAAGTATGTTTGTAGATATGTTAAATATATTATATTGGAAAATAAATATAGTTTTATATTAAGTTTTTTTTAATAATAACATTAGGTTTCACTAAATTGTGTATAATGTTTTTTTTTAATTTAAAACCGTATTTTGATTAAGTTTAATTAGAGAAAATTGTTATTTATTCAAATATTAATTTTAATGGTGTAATAATTTTTTCAAATATTAAAACTGTTTTTTTATATTTTTTTTAAAAATTTATTTTCTAGTGTAATAAATTATAATAATGTGTTTGATATGAAATTGTTTTTTTAACTACAAAACTATTTTTTTTAATTATTAAAACGAAGTAAAACTGTTTTTTTTATCTAAAACAAATTATAATAATGTTTTTAATTTGGAAAAAAGTGTTTTAGAATAAGGTTAAAAAAACTTTTTTATTAGTTTGTAAATTAAAATTGTTTTAGAATAATTACATTTTTAATAAAAAAAAGTATACACAATTTAGTAGGGCGTAACAAAATTTCACGCGTAAAGAAATTTCTTTATTGGAAACTGTTTCGCGCGTAAAGAAAATTCTTTATTAAAAATAGTTTCGCGCATTTTTTTTAGTTAGTATAAAAATATTTTGCGCGTAAAGAATTTTCTTTATTAAAACTGTTTCTCGCGTAAATAAATTTCGCGCAATCACTTTTAGTTAGTATCAAAATATTTAACGCGTAAAGAATTTTCTTTATTAAAAATAGTTTTGCGCGTAAAAATAAACAGTATACACAATATAGTAATTATAGGTTACTTAGAACAATTATTTTTTTTAATCGTTACGTAATCGACTATTTAGTCTTGTCGATTGAACTTAATATTTTTTGAATTAGTAGCGCTACTAACACAAAAAATTACTAATCGTGAAATATGTCAACGTTATAGTTAAACGTGCAAAAGATGGAGTATTATCAGCATTATCGTAGTTGGATGTATGACAGAACGTTACCGGGAAGAAGAGGATTAAAACCCCATTTTGTGGAAGGAGTTCAAGGATTTATTTCATGGGCATGGGTACAACAAGTTTGTAAAGATGAGGGAGGGATAAGATGTCCGTGTGTTAAATGTACGTGTAGATATATAAAGAGTGACCCCAGAGAAGTCAAGAAACACTTGGATAAAGTTGGATTTATGCCTGATTATTGGGTTTGGGTTTATAACGGTGAAAAGTTTCATAATTTCGGGCAAGGAGTCAATGCACAAGCTTCAAGTAGTGGAACAAATGTGGAATACAATGAACAATTCAACGATGAACAATTCAACATGATGGATGATATGGTCGCTAATGCTTTAGGTGTGGAACTGTCTTACGCTGATGATGTTGAAGATGAACAAGGTGAACAACTGCCAAATGAGAAAGCACAAAGATTTTACCAATTGTTGAGTGAATGTAATGCCCCATTGTTTGAAGGGTCTTCGGAATCAAAGTTATCTATGTGTGTGAGACTTTTAGCTCATAAGTCGAATTATAATGTTGCTGATAAAGGCGTGGATGATGTTACGAAGATGTTGTTGGATGCGACTCCATTTAAAGATAATTTGCCAGGAAGTTATTATGATGCTGAGAGGTTGGTGATGAAGTTGGGATTAAAAGTTAAAAAGATTGATTGTTGCATAAACGCCTGCATGTTGTTTTATGACAATGAATTTGGGATAAATGACGGAGCATTGGAGGAATGCAAATTTTGTGGAAGTCCACGGTATCGTGTGGGTAGGCGAGGGAGAATTCCGAATAAGTCAATGTTTTATTTGCCCATAATACCAAGATTACAAAGGTTGTTTGCATCGATGAAAACTGCTAGTCAAATGACGTGACATCATTCAAATAAAATTCCCGGAGTCTTGCGACATCCTTCTGATGGTGAAGCGTGGAAACACTTTGATCAAGTATATCCTGATTTCGCAGCAGATCCACGAAACGTAAGACTAGGATTGTGCTCTGATGGTTTCACTCCGTATATCCAAGCATCAGCAAAACCATACTCATGTTGGCCGATCGTTGTAACCCCCTATAATCTCCCTCCCGAGATGTGCATGACAAAGCCCTACATGTTTTTGGCGTGTGTTGTTCCGGGGCCAGATAACCCTAAAGCAGACATAGATGTGTTTCTACAACCTTTAATTGATGATTTGAAGAGGTTGTGGATTGGAGAATGGACTTACGATATTTCAACCAAAAAATTTTTTCTAATGAGAGCATCTTTGATGTGGACAATTAACGATTTTCCAGCGTATGGCATGTTGTCTGGTTGGAGCACTCATGGGAGATTTGCTTGTCCACATTGTATGGAAAATACAAAGGCATTCGTGTGGACAAAAAATATAATGTTTAGGACCCGTTTATCATGGCACATAACGTTAGGCAAGTGTACTATGTTCCTATCCCCCAACGCAACAACGCAAACGAGGATGGTCAGTTGCAATCAAAACAAAGCCAAGGGGTCGCATTGAGACTGAAGAACAATTGATGAAGTTGAACAAATTGATGAAATTTCACATGTTAATGAGATAATTGAAGTTGAGCAAGTTACAGGTTGGCGTGATGCACAAGTTGAAGGGGATCATGTTGATCCTGCTGTTTTATTGACTCCTAATGAAGATGAAAATGATGGGGATGATGTTGATTCAGAAGAAACAATATTGATGAAGGGGATCATGATGAAGGGGATCAAGTCGATGAAAGTGTTTTTGGATTATAATTGATGTATTGTTGTATTGTTATAATTGATGTATTGTTCTAACTGTAATGATTTTAATTTCAAAATGGATGAATATGTTGTTTATTTGTGTTAATAAGTGTTATGATGATTTATTGTTTACATTATGGTTTTTATGTTATTGATAAATAGTCAGCCATGCCTCCGAGGATTGAGGATAAGAGCAAGAGCAAAGCCCGCAGGAGGCGGTATGTTACTCAAGTTGTGGACCCAGCCACACAAGCCAGATTAACCCCAATGCCTCCCACACCTACTGCATCTTCTAGCCAGGGATCGACTGGGTCCTCCCAGGCTAGTGCAGCTGCTCCTCCTATAGCTCCACCTTTCTCGTCACCATCTTTCTCGTCATCTCCTTACCTTTTCCCTCAGGGACCTCCAGGATATCATTTTGGGTCTTCACCTTCCTTTCCCTACCCTGCGGGCTATCCCTTCCCGTATCCAATCCCACCACAAACCCAACTACAAATACACACCACAACTACAAAAACCCACCACAACCCCAGCAAAACCCACCACAACCCGAGCAAGAAAATGTGGTCGAAGAGGATGGTGCAGGCCAGATGGATGGGTGAGGTGGTGCAGGCCAGTTGATGAGCCAGAAGTTTATCCCATGGATAATCGGAATCGCTTTATCTTAAAGCCTAGTGGGAACTCGTAAGTATTATCATAATTCGTACATAGTTCAATTTTAATAATTTTATGATTATTTTAAGTTTGATTATGAGTTTTTATTGTTTCAAGCTTTTCGCCTTGCAAACCCGTGGCGGAAGCTATCAGAGATATCATTCACAATTGTTATAATAAATTGTGGAAGACTTATGGTGATGTGGATGATGATGAGAAAGAGCGCTGGTTTAATCTCTTTCAGGTTAGTTTAAATATATACCATAATTTGTAATTTCATTTATATGCACATTTGTTATAGTATCCTAATTTTCTTTAATATGTTAACAAAAATGCAGGCTAAGTGTACTTGGGATGCCAGGTACTATGAAACAATGCGGCGTAATTTCCATATAAGAGCTGCTGCGCGTCTTTCAGATATGCTTCGAAACGCCCGTGTTCGTTATGAGGAGAAAAAAAGCGGCCACATTGGATCGGGAGGGAGTTGATGAGCCAGTTGGTTGACTATTGGGCAACTGAGGAGTTCAAGTCAAAGTCTGAGAAAGCAAAGAAGAATCGGGCGTCGGAAAAGGGGGGGTGCATTCACACCGGTGGCTGCATAAGCAATGGAGAGCATGCTGAACGTTTGGTAAAAATAATAAACCTTTAAATATTTAAATTTGATTGTTTTAAATCATTTTCTTTATATTAATAATTTTATTTCTTGTGAAAAATAGGCCAGGAGGCTTGGGAGAGAGCCGTTTATTAACGAGCTTCACAACGAGACACACAGACATAAATCCGGCCAATTTTGCGATGAGCGTGCTAGGAAAGTTCAGGTAATATTTAATAAGTATATCGTAATTATTCGTGTTACATTTTATTATTGTTGATAAACACTAATTGTTATTTGTGATTAACTATTTTGTTGATATTTATGCAGGAGGAGTATGATCGCCAGCTTGCTGAGGCTCTTCTCAAGGGTCGACAGTTAATCATGGTTTGAGCCTCCGAACCTGGACCAAAGTTGCTGGCGATAAAACTAAAGGAAAGTTATATGGTGCCGGTAACTTAGCCGCTAACTACCGCAAGGGTGTTGCAAGCATCCCTCAGACTCACCCTGAATCATGGTGAAGGATCCTCCCACCAGCCTGAGCTGACCCCTGAGATGCGTGAGCTTATTCAAAGGTTGACACAAGAGCAGCTCACGCAACAAATGGCGAGTCACCAGGCTGTTGTGCAAGATTTGCTTGAAAGACAACAATCATATGAGGAGCAACTGGCCCAATTTAGGCAAGCACGAGCTGAGAGTTCTTCAGGTGAGCAATTGCAAGTGGAAGACCCCGCCCACACAAGAGCGCCGATTCTGAATGACAATGACGACCCGTATCCAATTTATGGTGAAGATGAGGAGGTGGAGACCGAGGATGATGAATGAAGGTGGACCCGTTCATGTGCTTTTATTTATTGCGTTTTTATTTTTTTGTGTTTTGTAATATTTGGGGAAGTTTCCTATGCTTCCCAGTAATTTCTACTATGGATGTACGAGGAGGCCGACAAGGGAAAGGGCGGGCGGCGAGACCGAAGAGGGGAGGGGGGCGAGGACGGGAAGGGGGAGGGGGAAAGAGGGGGGAAAACAAGGAAGCAGAAAACAAGGAAAAACAGGGGGGAAAAGAAGGGAAAAGAAGGGAAAGAAGGGGGGGAAGGGAAAACAAGGGAAAAAGAGGGGGGAAAAGGAGGGGAAGAAGGAGGGGGAGGAGGGGGAGGGGGAAAAGAAGGGAAAAGAAGGGGGAAAGAAGGGGGGGAAGGAAAAAAACAAGGAAAAGGAGGGAAGAAGGAGGGGGGAGGGGAGGAGGGGAAAAGAAGGGAAAAAGAAGGGAAGGTAAAACAAGTAAAAAACAACTAAAAACGTTTTTTAAAATAATTTTAGAATTATAAGGAATTGTTTTTATTTTAAATAATTAATTAAAAAAATAAAAATCGTTTTTTAAAAGAATTTTAATAATTATAATTAATTGTTTTTAATTTATAAAATAATTTAAATTAAAAAAAACAATTAAAACACATTTTTTTAAAAAAAATTCGTCATGTAATTTCCCAGGGGTAACCCCTGGCAAAACTCCTGTCACTGTTTTGTCAGACGATGTGACATGTGACAGTTGCTTTACAGTGTGACAGTTGAGTCAGACATTTTGCCAGGGGCGTAGCCAGGAGAAATGCCAGGGAATGTGCCAGGGAATTTGCCAGGGATAGGCACCTCGCAAATTGCCAGGAGCTAAAGCCCTGGCTGTAGCATTGCGATGACCTGTTTGAGAGGGATCCTGCTCCTCGCAAAGGCCCCTGGCCAAATTGCTTTTTGCCAGAGAATTTCGCTTTTCCCAGGGATTTTTGCCCCCTGGCAAATTTCCAGATTCCTTGTAGTGACCAGAAGGACAAAGACCTACTTATTTCACTAGTAAAGCCTTACAAGGGCCGGAAACGAGATACCAAAGAATAGAGAAAGTCGATCTCGCATTGGTCGTAGCGGCCAGGAGGCTTCGGCAAATACTTGGACGCCCTGATGTCGCCGGAAGGATGATGAAATGGTCGCTCGAATTATCCGAGTTCGACATTCATTACGAATCCCGAAAAGCACTCAAAGCCCAAGTATTCACCGATTTCGTGGCCGAAATGACTTTTCCCTCCGAGGAAGAAAAAGAGGGCGTATGGACCGTTTACGTAGATGGATCGACTAATTCAAAGGGCAGTGGAGCGGGAGTAATCATCGAAAACAATGAGGGAATCGTAATCGAGGTATCGTCACGACTATCCTTCACGATGACCAACAATACCGCAGAATACGAGACTTTCTTGGCCAGCTTACGAATAGCCAAGGACATGGGGGCCAGAGTAATCAAAATATGTACTGACTCCCAGCTAGTTGCATCCCAAGTCACAGGCAAATACCAAGTGAGGGAAGAGCATCTACAAGAATACGTTCAGCTAGTTCAAACAAAAATGAAAGAGTTCTAGTCTGTGGAAGTGGTACACGTTCCCCACGAGTATAACGCTCGAGCAGACATCCTTTCTAAACTTGCTAGCACACGAACCGACAATGCAAACAAAACAGTAATCCAAGAAGTCCTTACTGAGCCAAGTGTCAAAAGGCACAAAACTCATATACTCGAAATTCATGCAATTTCAGAAATACAAGACTGGCGAGGACCCTTAATTCGTTACATCACTAACGGGGAACTCCCCCAAGATCCCTCAGAAAGAACTAAGCTCAAACGAAGAGCCTGCTCATTCTCACTAGTGGAGGGAATGTTGTACAAACGAGGGTTCATCACCCCACTAATCAAGTGCTTCTGACCGGTCGAAGCCCAAGAGGCCCTTGTTGAGACACATGAAGGCATCTGCGGGCAACACCTCAGAGATAAGGCACTCGCCAAAAAGGTACTACGAGCAGGCTTCTTCTGGCCTACCATGCTTAAAGATGCCAAAGAATACGTGATTAAATGCGACAAGTGCCAACGACATGGAGATATGCACATCTCCCCTCTGGCCAAACTCACCGCATTAGTGTCACCCTGGCTATTTGCATGGTGGGGAATCGACCTGTCGGGACCCTTTCCCAAAGCCAAAGGCCAGCTGAAATTTTTGGTGGTAGCAGTGGATTACTCTACAAAGTGGATCGAAGCTGAGCCCCTCGCCAAAATCACAGCAAAAAACGTACTTCAATTCTTCAAAAGGAATATCCTTGTAATGTTCGGAGTATCGGCCCTCGTGATTTCTGACAAGGGGACGCAGTTCATGGATCGAAGGTTCCAAGAATACCTAGAGAACCTGAACATCAAGCACAGTTTCACTTCCGTCGAGCATCCCCAAACAAACGGGAAAGTTGAATCAGTGAATAGGGTCATCCTTCGAGGAATTCGGCGAAGGCTAGACGAAGCTAAAGGTAATTGGGTGGAAGAACTTCATACAATTCTATAGGCCTATCGAACGACCCCCCATTCAACCACTGGCGAGTCGCCTTTCCGCCTCATGTACGAAACGAAAGCGGTCATTCCCTTTGAGTTAAACGGACTCAATTGGCGAACTGGCACCAACACGAACTTTCGAGCCAACGCTGAGAACCTACGAGAAGAACTCGAATTTGTCGACGAAATCAGAAGTGAGGCAGCCCTAAAAGAAGCAGCGCTAAAGCAAAAAATAGCCGCTCGCCATAACAAAAAAGTCATCAAACGAGAATTCGAAGTTGGTGAACTCGTCCTCTGAAGGAACCAAAAAGATCCGGATGAAGGGAAACTCACCGCCAACTGGGAGGGCCCCTACCGAATCCACATGAAAATGGGGACGAGAGCTTACGGCCTCGAAGATCTCGTCAGGGTCCTATTCCCAGGACTTGGAACGCAGAAAAGTTAAAAATATAT
This sequence comes from Medicago ruthenica, assembly GCA_018208015.1. Taxonomy (NCBI): domain Eukaryota; kingdom Viridiplantae; phylum Streptophyta; class Magnoliopsida; order Fabales; family Fabaceae; genus Medicago; species Medicago ruthenica. The sequence goes on along the minus strand of CM031374.1, from coordinate 29,747,985 downwards.
TACAGCTAAGTAACGAGCCTACAAACCACTCTATTCTGCTTATCTAATGCAAAGTTCAAACTAACGAACTAGACGCTCTCGCGAACGAGCAATTACAACAGAAGAGGAGACCCGTGCCTCTTCGAATCCAAAATCTTACAAGGATTAATGAAATCTACACGACAGATTCACTAAATCCACGATATGCTTGCTCTAAGCTGCGGAATCATCGCTCGGCATGTTAGGCAGAACCCCAGCTCACGATGGGAGATTCACGCCTCGGGGCATTGAAATTAAATTGAGTTTTTCGTTCGTCCACCGTTACTCGTTCGGGCACCGGATTCGAACACATGTTCAAATAAACATCTCTTGAACATGAACCCTTCTGACATATACCCCGCGTAAGGTTCAGAACTATCACGCCCGGATTCCCCCTGTATAAAAGACGCAAGTGCACGCTATCCATACGATCAAAGCAAACACTTGGGGGAGGAAAGGCAACATCTAAAGTTTTCAACTTTTTGAAAGATGAGCAAGTCCTTCAACATTCACCGTTTCTAACCCTCGCAACAAAGCAACGACTACGAAGGGTGGGCCTTACCCTCGACCCATTCAATTTACTCTTGATTAAAAATGCTTGGGTTATTCAGAACTTAAAGCTAACCCTACGAGCATACATCTAAAGTAGAAACAATCCTCGTCCGCAAGAATATTATCCACGCGTCGAATATAAAAGCCTCAGACAACAAGCATTCTGATCGTAAACTATACTCAGAAAATTAAACATGCATTTTCAACGTATAAAAGTAAAACACAAGAAGAAATGGAAAGCAAATAAATTGTACAAAATAAAGTGTGCTAACCACGAAGGGCACACATTGTCATGGTACAAGGCGGGTACACCAAAAAATTCAAATATTGCATGGCCATTCAGACCCGGGCTTAATCAACATGCCCATCATTTTCTGCTGGAGGAGAGGACTTGAGGACACCATCTTCGACCCACTTCAGAAGATCCATCCCTTCACTCGAGAGTTCAACCCCAGGGTTAACAATCTTCATTTGCTGGATGGCATTCTTGAAAGCATGACTGGTCACTCCCACGAAGCTGGACTCCAGCTCACCGATCCTCGTCACGAGGCCAACCCGATCCAAACCAATAGTGTCCTCGGCCTCTTCGGCGCTCGGGTTGATGGCAGCCAGGAGCTCCTTCCGGTCCTCCTCCCACTTGTGGTTTGCTTCCTCCAGCTCCTCCAGGTTGAGCAGACTCTCCTTCGCTTTCATCTCCCAGGAAGCAATCTAGCCGTCTTTCTCCTTCACCACAACAGCAAGGTCAGCCTCCAGCTTGGTCACTTTGGCCACCAAACCCCCATTCTCCTTCGCCAGCAGGTCCGCTCGGACTGCGTCCTCAGTGGAAGAGTTATTCAGGGCCACAACAATTTCCAAGGCCTTCATCGCAGAGATGATCCCTTCGGTCATCACCTTGCTCCGGCCAGCAGCACCTAAATCATGAATAACCTTCAACTTAGGGTCACTCAGGCAAAGGGAAGAATGTGCACCATAACGATATGGGTCAAACCATATGTTCGGCAGCATCAGTAACTCCCCGACCTCAGGCTGAGCAGATGAGGAGGTGGCGGGCACAGTCTGTCCCTTTCTAGCATAGACCACCCTCTTCCTCTTGAAAGACTCAGCGACCTCCTCCACTGGGTCATTCTCGAGCACCTGCACGGGCATTGTAGGCGTGCGAGAAGAAGAGCCCCCAGCAGCCCCATCGATCAGGTTATTTACACTGTGAACGTCACTCCGCCGGGTGGTCCCGCGGTTGCTAACCTTCTTGCTCGAACACCTAAGCAGCTCATTCATTGAAGACATTTTCCCTGGGAACAAAAAGAGCAGAACAAGTCAGTAACAGACTTAGAAAATATCAATACAAAATTGAATGCAAATTCTACAAAATTCTAATGAGCAACTCCATCGGGTTTTCAGAAAGCACGAGATCGTGCGTGTTGATGTATCGAGGCTCCGTCACCTCCTGTCCAGCGGAATCAATCAAAGGGACACCATTTTCCCTCAACATCTTGGCGGGCACAAAAGAAGATACGAAAGCCCATAACTTTTCGTAACTCTTCTTTTCCCCCGCACTCAACCCAGCGTACCCAGAGCCGAAGTCAGAGGGTTTGTGCCCGTAGTGGTCCTTGCACCAGTAAAAGGGAAAGCGGGGAACCCTGAAACGGTCTTCCCCCTACCTTCTCGGGTCGTCCCGACCGTCTTCAAGACGTTCTTCAAGGCAACCCGTGTCTTCGGTCGCACCAGGAAGAAACGGTCCTTGAAAGGTCTCACCTTGCCCACAAAAAGGGAGAAAAGTTTCTTCGTCTGGCGGAAAGAGACCCAAGCGTGTCCCCCGCCTTTCTCTGTCCCCCGCTGGACAGTGAAGAAAGTGAAAAACAGATTTACTGTGGGCTCGACCTCCAGATGCCGGCACACCAGTTCAAAAGCCCTCATGAAGGGGTAGCAATTTGGGTGGAGCTGCGAAGGCGACAACTCCGTCCACCTCAAAACTGATAGGACGAAAGGAGAGAAAGGGAGTCTGAATCCCATGTCTTTAAATATGACTTCATACATAGGGAATCTGTTCCCCGTGTAATGCGAGCATATCCTATCAGACATGCTCAGGAGGCAGACCTCCCAGTCCTCTTTGCGTCCAATATCACTGAACGGCTTCTCCGGCGCAAATGTCGAAATAGCTTTTAACGGCTCGTCCCCTATCCAGGACGGGTCGTACTCTTCGGCCTCGTTCCTATTTGGGTTTCCAGCCATGACTAAACCTAAAAAGAGGAGGAAGGAAAAGAAGTGAATTTCGCATTCAAATCCACCCTTCCTCCACCTCCAGTTCGATCATGGCGAGGAAAGGCCATCGTCCTCCCAAACGGAAAGATCAAAGATTTAAAAAACTAACAGTTTGGAGGGAAAATCCAAAAGACTGTGCAAAAGACCTCCGCATACGGAAGAACTACGCCACACACGGCGACGACAGGTTAAACCTCTAACAGGTTAAAAACCTGCCACCAGTGGCTTACAAACAAACACAGGTGATCATACATGGGATCATACATCCTAAAAAAGTGCAACCTACGACGGAGACAACCAGTCAACCACCATCTACGGTGGAATCCACTAAATTCTTACCGGTAGAACACTAGCCTACTCAAACACGAGAACAAAATGGCAGAAATACGAAAAAAGAAAGAATAATGATGAAGCAATCGTACCTTGTTAAACGAAGATGATGTTGTCGGTTGAACGTTGATGGGGGAAAGATTCAAACACGCTGGAACTTCACTGGAATGGTTCTTTGAACTTTTGGGAATCAGAAAGTTGCAGAGTAAAAATGGCAAAAGTGTTTCTCAAAAACACTTGGGACTATTTATACCTCCTTCGCAACCTTTCTGAAACATAATCCTTTTACTGCACCGACAGCCCATTTCTAATCAGGTAAGATAAAAAACATAAGTTTTTACTTTTGATCAAATAATAATTACATCACCTTTTATGAAAAAACTTGTTTAACATTTTCCATTCAAAATAAACAACAAATACGAGGGCAAAAAAACAACCAAAATCATCACAAACAGGCTTCCGCTTCGGTTTGTCGGAAGGAACATTGACCTGTAACTGTAATAAATAAACAAGTGTTTGGGAAATATTACAAGCAACATTGAGAAAAACGTGGAAACGAAAATAAGTAAGTTTTTTTTTTTTTTCCAAATAATGATACTACTGAACGAAAAGGAAGCATAGTGGTTCGATTATACCGAACACTGATTTCGATTTCTCACACACATACACACACACGCTCTCTCTTTCCCATATATATAAACAGTTACATAAAAAAAATGAACAAGAAAGCTTTATCAATTTTGATGCGCGCCAGAATGAAGAAGCCTAACCTTTCTCTCTCTCCTCTCCCTCTAACTGTATGCAATCTCTCTCTCTCTCTCTCTCTTCCAATTCAATTCAATTTCATCTATTCTCTTTATTCATTGATTCAATTTGATTCAATTTTGTTTTTGATTTTTTGTTTCTTTGATTGTGATGAATGCATAATAGAACGCAGCGGCGAGTAAAATGCAGCAGCAGAATTCACCGGCAGATGGAAATTCAGCTTCGAATAATCACTCCGGCAACTCCGAGAGGTTGTTATTTTGAATTTTCATTTTCAAATGCTTTGAAATTGGAATTTGCATGGTTATGATTTATGATAATTATTTGTTGTTGCTAAATATGCTTTTAATTTGTTTATTTGTTGGCTTCAATTATTTACAGTGAATTTAAACGTGTTCATGCATCAATGCACTCCGCGATTTCACTGAATAAAACAGAAGTTCTAGATGACGTGCTTAATAACTTCTCTGAGGTACTCCGATTTAAAGATTTTTACCGCGGTTAAATTTCTTATTTCATTATGTTATTACTGTTGCTTATTTCATTTCCATAATGTAATGAATTTAGGTAATTTGAATGGAAAGTAAAACTGAATTCCGATAGATGATGATTATCTAGAGTACTTTTTTGCTGTTTACGACTCTGTTTCACTGAATCTGTTTACTTTTTTTACATCGGATGAACTTATAGCGGATAATTGATAAACTAGCTAATTGAATTTGTAGTTTTGGTAAAATCTGCATTTGAATTTGCTTATAAATATGAAATGACATAAAAAAGATATGTTTAATTAATATTTATTTTTTCAATTAATATAACAAAAGGGATAAAATTGAGAGAAAATATGATACGTTATAAGCTACTTGAAGTAACTTATAAAAAATGCTATAAGCTAGTAAAAAAAAACCTATAAGCTTGTGAGAAAAAATTATTACCAAACAGGTCTATTTTGGTCGTATGAGCTTATAAGCTAAAAGTTATCCGCTATAATCTCGAAATTTTGTTTTGCCAAACAGATTCTATATACAAGTTTACTATAGAGTTAACCAATTAAGCTAACTTCATTATAAGTTATAACTGTCTACTGCAGCTATCAATTGCTTTTAACTGTAAACTAATTTCTTAATGATCTAATAGTATCCATAAGTGTATGTATGAAAAATATGATCCTAACACAAGCTGGTAATAATGTAGGGTTATTTTACTCTTTCTCATGAGAACCGTCGCAAGTTGCTCCTTGTCCTTGCTAGAGACTATGATCTCAATAGATCACAAGTTCGCGAACTGATAAAGCAGTACCTTGGACTTGAACTTCCTACTGGTAAGTGATTTGTACGAGTGTGAATGTGCATGGGTGTGTGCATATGTGTAACACTTTGCACTATTACTTTCAAAATTGTGTTGTGAGAGAACTTTTTATGTTTGGCAGACAAAGCTCAAGTGAGTGGATCCAAAGAAGAAGGCCTGTTTTCTTCTTTCTATCGCATTGAGTGGAATTTGAGGCACGCCATTCAGCCAGTTTATGAAGTTCTCTTTGATCGTCTCAACACTCATCCTGGAGGTTTGAGATTCTTATCCATTCTTCGAGCAAATATCCTGGATATTCTCGCGTAAGTTAATGGCTGATGCTCCATATGTTTTGTTAGAAAAGTTATTACGTCTCGTGAGTAAGTTATCTTACAATGATAGCTTGAGAAAATAAAAGAGATCTCAGTTAATTGTTGCTACTTCAAAATGTAGTGGATTGTTTGTTTGAGAATACAGATGCTGATTATCATACAGACTTCTGCACAAGTCCTTTTTGCATGAGGACCTTCAAATAAAAGCATAAATGTATAAATTTAAGTGCTTACAGTTGATGAAATTCCTACGGAAAAGACAAAAGAAAGATAAGACAAGGGTTCTACTTTGCTTTTCTGGAATTTTGAATATGATGATTCCTTTTCAATTACGCAGAGAGGAGAATATTGCTTCTTTGAGAGCATTGGATTCTTATTTAAAAGAAAAACTTAGTACGTGGCTCAGTCCTGCTGCCTTAGAGCTACACCAAATTACATGGGATGATCCTGCTTCCCTGCTGGAGAAAATTGTTGCTTATGAAGTACTTTTCTCCTTTTCATCTCTTGAATTTTCATATCATTTTGCTCTAGTCTTCTGTTGTGTGCATAATATTCAATATCTTTTGTAGGCTGTGCACCCTATAAGCAACCTTTTAGATCTTAAGAGAAGGTTGGGAATTGGCCGTCGTTGTTTTGGATATTTACATCCAGCAATTCCTGGTCAGCAGTTCTCTAACACTTTGTTACTGAACATGATTATATACATGGCTAAATCTGGTCCATCAAATTTGTTTTTGTTTGGTTTCTCTTCAAGTTTGGTTTGTACAGCTTGTAAGCAATGCAGTTTTCATAGATGATTTCTATTTAAAGACTTTTCTTACGATGCTTGATAGCAAAAGCATTTCAAATAACTATAAGCATATTTGATTGGGAACTAAAGCATTAAAGAGAAAATCGGGTAGCATTTATTGTGGAAAAGAAGGTAGATTCTCATCTTAAATAGTTTGACAAGTATGGAGAAGACCCACAGAAGCACTAATAAGGATGGTAGACTAGATAGAGGATAGTTCATTAGCTAGAGATAAAAGGAGAAAGAGGAAAAATTTAGACCACATTATTAAGAGATTTATTGGATTTTAATGGTCTATCATTAAACATGATTTATGAATCTATGACTGTACATTTTGACATTGTCTGATCTATTTAGTTGACTCATTTGGTGAGAAAAGGCTTTGGTTGTCGTATGAGCTTATCTAATAGTGCAATCTACAATTGTTACAGTTTTAGAGTAGTCACCTTTTAATTAACATCTTAGCGGACACTATTTAAACCTGGATTCAACATTATGAGTCTGCACCAAGTAAGCAAGTGACAAAAATACAAATAGAACAATGGTTAGCTTTCATGGTGATTGTATTACATGGACAGTCCAATCATATTTCATTACTCTCATGCCATGTAACTTGAAACATCATATTTGGCGTTGCTGTTTTTTATCGTTTACTCTTTGTACATGATTCATTTGACCCATTGAATTTCAGTGGTTGCCAATATTGTGGGAATGGATCTCTCCCATGTTAGATTTTCACCTGAGAAAGTCATGAAATTTTTGCGTGGATCTCTCTTCATAGATCACACATTAAATAGGTGGGATCCCATAAAAATGTCTGAATGCTTATGAAGAGAAAAAGGTATACTCAAAATTTTCACATGTTCCTTTCATGTGAAAATCTACTAACTTGAGAGGATCCATTCTTTTGAAGAGATAGATAGACACAATTTTCACATGTCCTGGTCATGCAAAACCCTTCTAAGTTCTAACTTGGGAGGGTACATTCCACACTACTATTGTATTACATACTTGTTCTCAAAATTTTATTTGTTTGTTGGAAATATTGATAGTGATCAGTGCTTAATTTGCGATTAGGAATTACGATAGTTAGTGTATCATTGAAAGGATTAGAATCATATGAAATCGTAATTTTTTTGCTATTGTTCTTGAAGATTTAACATGTATTTATTCTTTTACATATATCAATTTCAAGGATGCTGAGTGATTTTGCTTTGTCCCAAACAATTCACAGAACTTCTGTCTGACTTGTAAAAGTGTATTCTCAAAGTTTCTTAAGTGTGTTAAAGTTAAACTATTTTATGCGAACTGTTTTTATGTTTCTCCTCAGGTGAACCTTTAATTTTCATTGAAGTTGCACTAATGAAGAATGTGGCTCAAACTATACAGGTTAATTATGTTTTAACTTAACTGACACAAACCCTTTTTCAGTACCCTTTTTAATCAATATTTCTTTGTTTCATAGGAAGTTTTGTGGGATAGTCCACCTATACCTGAAAGTGAGGCAACAAGTGCATTGTTCTACTCTATATCATCAACTCAGGTATGCTATTTGTAAAAGTAATGAAAAGTTACAAATGGTGGAAATTTGACTATGTATCAAATATTTATTAATTTTATTGTTTCGTCATGGTGACATTAGGTAGTATCATCCCCAGTGAAAAGTACACCGGGCCTTATTCTTGGGTTTTTTTAATCCCTCTCTGGAATTTATTGCTACTTTTTGCTTAATTTTCCTTTTTTCTTCTTTATTCTGTTTATTCATGTATGCACCTTAGATCTGTTTGCTTGTGTTTATCCCTCTTCGGACTCCTTCAAGAAAAATAATGCTGGAGATAGTTTTATTCCTGATTTGCATAATTCTGAAAATTTTGCAGCCAGGCTTAGCAGGGATTAACTTGGGAAAGTTTCTTATCAAACGTGTTGTAAAACTGGTGAAAAGAGAGATGCCACATATTTCTGTAAGTGTTTTACCAATTTTGTGGAGCTCTCTGAATTTGAAGGGTGGAACCAGATGAAATTTATTGCTTCATGGAATTTGCGGACTTTTCACTACTTACTTTTTTTTTTTTTGAAGGTTGTGACTTTTTACTTATGTTTTTAACTCATAATTTTATTAATCTTTTCTTGGTTTTGATATGAATGGTATTGTTTACAACAAAAAGTGTGTCTGTTTTGATGGATGTTTTTTGGAGTACGATAGGACAACTTTCTGGTTTCATTTTTTTAAATTCTTGGCCTTGGACCTTTTCCTCTACCCAAAGCTGCAGCTTTATGGCTTCAGTTTTCTCAAAAGAGTACTAGAAGTAAAAGGAACATGGCAATTTCCAACAAGACATTTATATCTCAAAATGATATCTTGTTTCCATCATTCTAGAAGAGTAGAAACTGAACCTAGTATGTTTATTCCCAATAGTTGTTCGACTTTGATGTTGTGAAAATTCCTTGACAAAATATGTTTTTTTCCTGATGATACTACAATATCTTATATTTATTAAACTTTACTTTCGCCCTCCTGTATCTATGATTGCCGATCAATTTGTGTGTAGACCTTTGCAACTCTCAGTCCCATCCCAGGATTCATGACGTGGCTCTTATCCAAGTTGGCATCTCAAACAGTGCTTGCTGAAGGAGACATGTCACAACCAGTGGCCGAGGGATCTGGTTCCACATTCTATGAGAACATACTTAAGCCTGATGAAGAAGAAGCGCTTATGAGTTTGCCTAAGTAAGCCACATATTGTTTTATCTCATGGTTTTATATTACTATTCTTGGATATTCTTTTCCAACTCCATTGGTAAGCTATATGGAAGTTTAAGAATACAACCTTGTAAACTGTTTTAATACATGAATTACAACAATCAAACGTTTTCCCACTGTGTGGAAATATCATCATGGCCACTATGATTCCTTATCATGTCTGAAGTTCAAAATAGACAGTTGTTCTCTTAATATCTCTTAATAGTTTGAACCAACTATTCTCTCTATATATTGGTAATCTACATATATTTCGATTGTTCATGTCCAAGCAACCAAAAATGAGATTTATCCCCCCCCCCCCCCCCCCCCCCCCCAAAAAAATGGTAGCTGCCCTAATTTTCTCTCTAGTAATTGAGTTTCTAATCCTATTTTGTCTTGTTCATCTTAACATTCTTATCTCTGCTCCAGTTAGTTTACTTTTTTGTTTTTGCAGTACATATGTTTTTCTATGTCTTACTTCTTTCTTTTCTCCTTTAATGGTGAACACAATTGGTTCCCCTGTGTACTGAAGTAAAATTAAAATTAAGCATTTTATACAATGAAAAATGCCACATTCTAATTCGATCAATAATCACTAAGTTTTATTCTTTAGTTAGGAAGCATATTCTGACAGCACTACTCAAATGTTCCTTGGCTATTAATGATGACGAGTAATGTTTATATTAACTTCTATTTGCTTTGCTAATTTGTCTCTGATGTCATTCTCTCAAGTGACTAATTTCAGTATGTGTAGCAGAGATATTGCCACGGGGAAAAACGGAATGGAAGTGATGCTCAACCTGCTTACTTCTACAACCTACAAATGGATCCATTCACCGGAAATTTCGTCAGCATTAAAATCCCCTTTGATGCGCTTATGTGCCAGGTACTGCAAACATGTAATGAGAAATGAAAGAAACAAATGTTATTAACGACTTCTTCTAACTATTGCATTGGGATATGCAGCTGACTATACCCATAATTTATAATGTAATAATCAGCAAACTTTGGTGATACTTTTATTTTATAGATACCTTCTGAAAGAGAAGAAGAGAGGAAAAGCTTTGGACTCTGTAGCAAATTTTCACTTGCAAAATGGAGCGGTATGTCTTGAATCTATAATTGGAAATTGCATTTTGTTTGTGAAACCAACAGTTCCTGTCCTATATTAGGGGTTATTATCTTGGCATTTACTTCTTTCTGCATACTAAAATGGGAGATTTTATGCTGCAAAGCTCTGTCCTATCACAAATAACTCACAATTATAATTTGAACAAAATGGTATGAATCACTTCTTGCTTCTCAATATGGGACAGATGGTTGAAAGAATAAATTGGATGGCAGACCTATCAGAAAAAGGTCTTTCTCAAAGTGGAGGCATCATGGTGAACTATGTATATAGGTAATCATGCTCTTGAAAATTCTGGAACTTGTTTTGGTTTTACCCAAGTATGCTCACCATTTTATTTTTTTTATCTAAATTTACTGTTGATTCATTACATAAATGTTGTTTTTCTTAGTTTAAAATTTGTTACTCTACCCATTTTCTGGCTGTGAAGGAAAGAAATCTTTCCAATGGAAGGAGCAATGACTGTACTTGTCATTTCATGCTTCTGTGGTTACTTGTATTAATAATATCCATATGGATTGCTTTGAATAAGATGAATCTATTTCAAATTTTATTTTACTTTATCAAATCTGTTGCATATGCTGATGATAACACCTATTGCAGTCTGGATAACATAGAAGAATATGCTCATTCATACTTCAGCAACGGCGTAATCCAAGCTTCAAGTGATCTTCATCGCCATGTTGAGGTAATGGCTTTTTCTTAAAGTCAATTCTAATTTGATATAAGATATTCTTAAAGACGAGTTCTTAAATTTCGTATGTGCATGCAGTTTGAAACAATGATAGTTGACTGTAAACAGCCTTATTGCTATTAATGAGCTTTGCCCTTCTTACCTCTCTCAAGTTTTAACCTCTTTGCCATTGTTTGCAGCCACACAGCGACAAATAATCAAAATAATCTTCTTCTGAGAGTATACCTGATGGTTTTATCAAAACAATGGAACAAATGCATACAAGTCCGAAATTGAAGAACCTTGTACTTTTAATTGTTGATAATTTATGTACAGATAATACAAGGAAGCTGAATAGGTATATAATCCAATTCGTTGGTGAAATACGACAGGAGACAGAATCCTGAACTTCCATGTTATTCTGTCACCGATGATGCTAGTCTTACACGAGGTATGTAGGAAAAAAGCTAGGATGAACAGCTTGTGCTTAGAAAACCTCAACCAGTACAATGGTCAATGTGATATTTTGATGTATACTATACTGAAAACAGACCCTATCCCTCAGTGAAGAGTGTGTGACTGAAATTCAAATTTGGTTGGAGATCAATGAATGAAGTATTGGATTTTGCAGAGGAAATTTGTCCTTGAACATCCAGGATAGGGGTAATACTCGTTGCTTGTCTTATCTCTGTTTAGTGTTTTCCCTCTGAGGGAGAATAGGTTACACTCAAATTCGTCATAGCATTCTTCAAACTCAACCTTTAAAAATGCATCACTATATTTATGCCCCCTTTGTTAAAACTATTAGTTTGCTCACTATATTTGCTCAAAAAACTATTAGTTACTCATTTTTATTTGTGAAAAATGTTATATCGATTCACTCAAACTAAAAAATATCTTCAGAAAATTTCTAAAAGAAAGTTGAATCATAATTTTTTTTTTCTTTCTTCATAATAAACTTACATGTTATTGAAGTTTATCAAGTATCCCATTAAGTCATGGAAGTCTGTTGATTGTCAAATTGTATTACATATTTGTGCAACCATTTATGGTCGAACTCGATTTTTAATCATTATAACCATGCAAACACCGAGCTATGCAATTTATCGAGAACCATGTGAGTGAGTCTTCTGCGTTCTTTCCAATTTCCATACATATCACAAGCTTTTGTTTGATCAATGGGGGAACGAAAGGGTTTGCTTTGCTGCAGGACCATTCACTTCTCGGTTTCAGAACGACTGGTTTCCGAGACGTAATCCCTCATAAGCCTCGTGTTAGAGTCAGTGACCATCTACAAGAGGACAAGGCCAGAAACCGTCACATGTATTATAAAGCAAGTTGATTAAATTTAGTAGTATCAACACAACACACGTACACAGAAAGTTATTGGATTACAAACCTTAAAAGCTAGACGCTTCAAGTTGTCCCATTCAAAATCATTTTGGCAGTATGCTGATCTCACCTATAATAGTACATCATAGTATACTCAATCAGAACTTGCTTAATGCGTGATGGAAGAAAAAAACCAACTAGTCATCCATTTACCTCCATTATGCGTAGGGCTATTCAAGTGTGTCCATGTCAGAGCCACACATCAGTTTAGAAGATTTTGTTCATTCAATTCAATCACCATATAGAATAGTTGTTGGTTAGATAATAGACACTTAACTATTAAGGATTGGGAAGCTTGATGTCTGTCCTTACCTAAGTTCTTGTGTCTCGATGATTCTCTGAACATAGTGGCGCAGAACTTGTCACCATCATCTAACGGGTGTTTATCCACAAATTCCATTAGCTCAACATATGCTTCAGGATTATAGCTCTGCTCATGGAAATAATTATTACGAATGATATTTTAGATGCACTAAACACAGAAGTACTTGAGTTAATAATTTTGCCCCGATACACATGTTTTTTTTTTTTTTTTTGTTTTTGTTTTTAATGACAAAGTATATTAATTACTACGATAGTATGTCAGAACTTAAACCTTGAACTTTTAACTTCTCAACTCTTTTAATTCCTTAACTTCTTAAACCAATTGAACTACTCAACCCCCGTTCTGATAAACATGTGTATCATATTTTGCCTTATATAGTGTCATGTCGTAATATTACTTTTCTAAACTATCTATGTGGTGAGATATTTTACATTTTTTTATGTAATTTTGCATATGATTATGTGTTGCTGCATTGTTAATGTTAATGAGTTAAATAGCAAATTATTAGAGGTCCTGGTAAAACTTTCCTTGTACCATTAACCATGATCATTCTTTTAATTAAATTCATAGGAAAAACTGTTTTATACCAATAAGTTGAATTAAATAACAGAACTAGGTTGGAAATTTCAAATTAATAGAAATTAGAATCGATAAAAGCTAGTAAAACAAAGGCAAATAAAGGAGGGAGAAACCTCAAGTTGAGCAGCAACGATTTTAACTGCAGTGTAGGTGAAGAAATTGTGGAGGTTTTTGGCAGCCTTTGCTTCCGGGGATGCTTCTCCGAATCCTGCATCCAATATAACATAGCAGACTATTATTGATAATATCATATACAATGCAATATCACAAATCAGACCAACCCAGTACAAAATTGAAATTGTAAACCGACCAGGTACAAACATTTTGTTGCATTGCAACCGTGTGGATAATTGAGAGCTCCTTCTCTTGCCAGCTGGCCAAAAAGGATAGTTTTTGTTGGTGCTTGGGTAGACATAAGGAAGCTGAGAAAGTGTTAGAGCTGAAGATGATTCCATGGTTAACAAACTGAAATCGTATTTGTGTAGTGAACTGAAAAATGTTTTTTTGATTTTGTGGACGAACAAAATTAGAATGATGCTGGGTTATGGTCTCCACATATTGAAAATATCTATCTATTCACGTAGACAAATATCTTTGTGGAAAAAGTGGGGACTTTTACATCCAAGGTGGATCCCACTATTCTCAAGTAGAAATTTTCATTGAGAGGCATGTACGTACTTGATGAATCCTGCATTGATCCTCCTGACATATGGATGGATTGAATAAGTTTTGACTTGGATTATAATAGATGAATCAGAATATGCATTTGCAAACAATCAAAAATAGATTAAAAAAGAGTTTTATTCATCAGTTTAATAAAAATCAAATTCAATCTATCCATTAATAATTTCCAATCCATCCGGTAAATGACTTAAAGATTTGAAAAAGAATTTTTTTTTTATAAATCAGTGACATTCAGATCTTTGAGCATTGTTGTCAAACCATCAAAAGTCAAAACTCTGTTGTCGAACCATTGTAGCTTCGTCATCTGACCACCAGAGCTCCACCATCAAATTGTAGGACCTATGTTGTGGCCTGTGGGTTGTTGAAGAGCCTTCGGCAGTGACGGAACTAAAAAAAAAAGTTCGGGTTGACCACAAAAATAAACTAATACATATGTATACACATGAAATTTATATTTTAATAAGAATTAAAAACAAAATCGATCACAAAAAGTTCAATTACATATTTTAAATATTAAAATTAATTATTTACACTTTTCAAATGACTTAAAAATGTGATAATAACGAAGGCCGAGATGAAAAAGAGAATGCGCCACAACGTAATTTTATTAAAAGTCAAAGAAATTTTTAATAATTTTCTCGATATGGGATGAGCCGTGGTCCACTCGAGTCCTAAAGGGGCTCCACCACTGGCCTTCGATGAACCACCACAGCTAAATGGACTAGAGCCTTATCTTTTCAATATTTTTAAAAGATTGATTCTATTAGAATTAGAAATTAGAATATAATTAAACCATTTTACTAAATGGATCAATTATTTTTTGACAGTTATCAAATGGATCTAATGAGTTATTTTTTATATAGTGAATAATTAGATGAATTCTACAATGAATGAATGTATTGGAAAGATGACTTTTTTTTTATTAGCAAATTGCATTTAAAGGAGTAAAAAGTACTCCAGCCCAGAAAAAAACACTAAATCACTGCAGTCCAAAATACCATTTCACAAACTATAAAGACATACTAAAATAACAAATCCATTATGCCTCCCAACGGTATTCATAAACCAACCTTCAGATAGACATTTAAATTGACATAAATGACAAAACACTTGATAATTAGCTACTTCCCCGTTGAATAAAACTCCATTTCTAATAAGCCAAATACACTAAGTGACAGCCAACCAAACAAGTTTTTTCTAGCTGCTTTGGTTTCTTCCCCTTAACAGATTTTAATGTCACCCCTAGATTTAAAAGAGAATCAACATGGTGTGAAAGTGGTACAAGTAGTAGATTTTAGTGTCTTCATTTGATATATATCGACCTCTTAAATAGATTTCAGCTATCTCGATAGATTCATTTTTAAGATTGTGCACGGGGATACATTGATTTAAAAAAGAAAAAAAACTCGAATAAATAAGTGTGAATGTTTTAGGAAAAATGTGAGTTTTTCCTGCATACATTAGAAAGTGATATAATGAGTGATATATGTCGGGAAGTTCGAGGAGCGATAGGAGAGGCAATGGACTAAACGTCCAAGACCACTATAAAGAGACTTAGACACCACATCTTTATCCAAAGCCTTAAGGTATCATGTATATGTGTCCCTCTCTTATATATCTAATGTTTCCTTCGGTTCTAGTCGATGTAGGACATAATATAATTACTCACACTTGATTTCCAACGGTGTGTGTGTGTATATATGGTATAATGAGTGATATTTCACAATGACTACAACCTTTATTTTTTTAATCTTTAAAATTCAAGATTCGCCCATTTGGAGTCACTCTCATACACTTTTCAGGTGAAGCTTGGTAGTCACATTCTATAAGCTATCTCCCCATGGCAATGATTCGAAATAATAAAAAAAATACAATAATACAAATGACAATAACAAGCATAATGAAGAATGGTTCAACTCAGAAATAGTATAATAACTTTGATGTCAATATTAGTGATATATTATCATGAATATATAATTTGCATATAAAAATAAACCAAACTCCAAAGCCTCCTCTCACATGACATAACATCCTTATATATGCAAATGAACTATAATCATATTATAACTTCATCATCTCATATTCATCAAAACCATTTCCTACCACACCTTAATCACAAAATGATCACATATCAAATTTTCATATTAAACTTCCTTCTCTTTGCATTGTTGATCATGAAAACCGAGGGAAGCTGTAAATCTGGCTGTGACCTTGCTCTAGCTTCATATTACATACAAGAAGGAACAAATCTAACTTACATTAGGAACCTTTTCAACCAACCAACCTCAGAAATTCTAAAATACAACCCAAACATTAAAAGCCCCGATGCTATTCAAAGCCAAACAAGACTCAACATACCATTCACGTGTGACTGTCTCAGTGGTTTGTTCTTAGGACACACTTTCTCATACAAAACAAAACACGGTGACAATTACAACGCAATTGCTAACAATTATTATGTAAACCTTACTACTAAAGATTTTCTTATCAGAGTCAACAGTTATCCAGTTACTGATATACCTGATGGTTCTGTAATCAATGTTACTGTTAACTGTTCTTGTGGTGATAGACATGTTTCAAGGGATTATGGGTTGTTTTTGACGTATCCCTTACGCAACGGTGATAGTTTGCTGGGAATCGCGGCGGAGAGTGGTGTTCCGGTGGAGGTGGTGCAGAGGTATAACCCTGCAGCGGATTTTAATGCTGGTGAACTTGTGTTTTTGCCGGCCAAAGGTTAGTTTGGTAATTTCATTTTTCTGATGACTAAAATATTTAATTACAATTTATTAATTTTAACTATTTTTTCATTTCTTTTGAAAAGACTAATGAGTTATAGGTGCATTTTTTGTTTGTTTTTTCTGCTCGTATGTGAATAGAACGTAAACCAAATTTACGTACGCATCATTTAAAGTCTAATTTTAGACTTGACGTCAAAGGACGTATGCCTACAATGACAGATTTTACTCAATGGACAAAACTTACTGTTTCACCTACGAATTTTAGTCGTAGATATAAAGCTTAATCAGAACTTACAAATCCTCCGTGGGTATAGGTACTTGAGACTATATCTACGGTAAAAGAAATTTTATCTATTGAAATATACCGTTACTAAAAGTCAAGTTTCTAGGTAATTAGAGCTATACCTATGGTAAAAAGACTTTTACCTAAGGAAATTCACTGTCACTAAAAATAGAGTTTCTTTTAGTTTGAAGTGGGGGATCAAAAGTCATAAAAAATTGAAATAGGTGACCAAAAAGCTAGATTTTAAAATAGGGGTACGAAAACTTAAAAAAAAAATGAAAAATTAGGCTACCAAAAATGCATTTAAGGCTAAGTTATATGTATGATTTATTTAAATTTTGTATTGTTAACAGAGCTGTAAAATTGGACTAGATTCGTCAATGACCCATATCATAATTTATTTATTGAGTAGCAAGAACCTAGCTAACCCACTTATTAATGTCTCTGTCTCATACACTTGTTTTGTTTTTCTTTTTGACATAATATCGTATACTTTTTTTTTTTACGAAATAATCTCGTATACTTGTTTTTTTAGGGGAATCTCGTATACTTGTTGGATAGTGAAGTTTTGTAATTAAAAATAATGGAATACCTAAAAGATTCAGCATATTCCGCCCATATATTTGGAAATATCAACCCAGACAGAATTAATATAAAAGAAGTCGAAAGATGTTTAGTTTATTAAGGACAATTGGTACTATCTGGCAACAATATAATACAGACCATATACTTGGTTCATACATTGTCTTTCTTTCTTGTTTATTTATTTTTGGTTAAGTTTTTTGTCATTATTTTATCAGTTAGTTGTATCATGCATGTAGATGTCTAATTGCATTCTACCGTTGCCACAATATGCGATAAGTTGTGCCCAGGTATATAATATGGTAAATAGACGTGCCACACAAATTTGATGCTAAGATTTGATGATAAATTAAATGGTTAACACGATTTAAATATATGTTTAGTTACATTCAATAGACCATATGATTACTTAATATAACAAGATGACACAATTCATTAACTATCAATCCAACATAATTAATTTGAATGTCATTAACCACAATTTTCAAATACTTAAATATACATATATTCGTTAGGAGGGACAGACCCAAAATTTTTAAATAGTGTAGGCATTATTATTATTATATACACATACAAGACTTTGTATTAAGTTTTGTCAAAAAAAAAAAAAGACTTTGTATTAAGTTTGTTTAATAGTGTGGACCAAAGTCAAACTTTACCCTCCGATTTTGTAGTGTAATTAGTTTTGCAAAGCATTAGATACTATAAATAATTTTATTTTCTTTCAAAAGTAAGTGAGGGCCCCGACCCACATTCCGATACACATGGGACCGTCCCATTTCGTTAATAATCATCCAACTTATGTTCAAACTATACGTAATATTCATTTACCTCTTAGTTGATCATCAAATAACTATGACTCATTTTCTTTCAAAAAAATAAAATAACTATGACTCATTTCTCTTTAGCTTTAAATTTTTGTTTATTTGTATAGATTAAACATTTTTTGTTCACAGCAGTAAAGATTAATTTTTGAGCACATGAGACATAAATATGCTACAAACTCTGCCAAGTCTTTGAATGGCCTACAATATGAGTCTTAACTAAATATGTTTATGAAAATGTTATGGCATGTCTTAAATCACAAATAATAGTAATTAAGGTTAAATTGTTTACTTTGATAGATAATTAAGTTTAATTAGCCTAATTAGTTTGCTTTTTTTGATGTTTCATACTTTGAAATCAAATTTTGCAGATGAAACTGGAAAGTTTCCACCACTAAAGATGGGGTAAGCTTAAATTTCCATAACCTTGTATTTAAACATTTACTCTTCAAAATAATTTTCTTTTAAGCTTTCTAACTTCAACATCTATGCATGTTCTTTTCCTACCCTTTTGCAGATCAGGTGATGTGAACATTGTACAAATTACAGCTACATAAATGTTAATACATATGTATAAGAGAAAACGTGACATTACAAAATCATGGTAAGTTATAAATTGCTATGTGATGCTGACGTTGTTATCTATACCAATTTGAATAGGAATGCCCAATGGAGCCATTGCTGGCATAATTATTGGAGGAGCTTTTGGGATTTTACTTTTGGCACTCATTCTATATGTTGTGTTCTATAGAAGGAAAAAAGTTGCTGATCAGGTTACCCTTCTACCAGTCCCAGGAGGATCTGATCTAGATCAGTCTAGTCAACTCCAACATGGTATACCATTCTGCTGTAATGTTTTACACATTTATTTCTTTCCTTTTTAAAGCGTGCAAAACATTACCGGTGTTACTTGTGGGGGAGGGTCGTCGTTCTATCACTGCATAACACATTTTTTAGGAGGGGCAAAAAGCTTTCAGCTGCAACTGCAACCTAAGTATCCGAGCAAAGATTAGTTCCATAGCCGGTCCAAAAGACCGAAGCTTGTGGAGATGCTTTGTGGAGCCACTAGGGTGCTAAAGGTCTTAATTACATGCTTCTATGCATAGTAGACAAGGAAAAACATGATATAAGATGCATTTGGATAAATAGTTTAATTAAGAGCTTGTTGAATAAGTGCTTATCATATATACTCTTATGTATAAACTATTTTTATAATCAAAAAGAGAAAGTGGATAAACAACTGTTTTCATACAAAGTGTAAATACTTTTGATAAGCAATCTTAGGAAGCTTATTGAAACAAGCTGAAAGCAATTTATGAACATGTCATAAGCTATTTTTTCATATTCTCTCCTAAATACTTACACAAGTGTATATGTCGTAAGATAAGTGTAAATAAGCTCTTCCAAATGCACTTAACAGCTCTTTATTTTTTTAATGGCAAATGTTAGTAATTAGTTGTTAGTATTAGTTTTTCTCCTTTGTATGAGTTTGAACCCAGGACCTCCAATTCCGTATCCCTTAGCTCAAATTAGTTGAGCTACCCCCCCCCCCCCCCCCCACACTTAACAGCTCGTTTCGTCTCACAATATTGTAAACATATTTTGTTGTTGACTGCGGAGTGTCATTTTCTAGTTCTAGATAGAAGATTAAGTTTTCATATAAAATATGAAACTACATGAGTATCGTTTGTTCCATGGATTTAGGTTGTGGAAGCCGCATGGATAAGACATCAGAATCTACTACTGTTGTTTCTCCAAGGTTGACAGGTATTACAGTTGACAAGTCAGTTGAGTTCTCATATGAGGAGTTAGCCAAAGCTACTGACGGCTTTAGCGCGGCTAAAATAATCGGTCGAGGTGGATTTGGATTTGTATACTATGCCGAGCTTCGAAATGAGGTTCGTCAGGCTGTTTATAATCTTTGATCATTGTGACAAGAAACACAATTATTGAGCTCAATTGTTTCATGCAAGTAGCATATGTAATTTGATCTTATTTGAAAACAAGAAGGAATTTGTTCCAACATTTTGGAGCTTTAGTTCACTACTATTTGACTACCATTGTCCTGCAAACATAATATTTGATTTAGTCTAAGCTTTAAAAAATTACTTATCCCTAGCATTGGATTCAATTTCATCCAAGTTTGATGATAACAATCTAAAACAGATCTCTTGCAAGAAATGGAAATTCAATTTGTTGCCAAAACTTGATTTTTTTCCTTTTTTTGTTCTTCCTATTGCTTATTGCAGAAAGCTGCAATAAAAAAGATGGATATGCAAGCATCAAAAGAATTCCTAGCTGAACTAAAGGTTCTGACACACGTCCATCACTTGAACTTGGTATGACATTTTCCCAACCTTGATACTTTTCGAAATTTGAAGCTTGATACAGACCCGAACACTAGATACCGACATGTAGACACTGATAATTAAAGAAAACGGAAGTGATTGAATGTAAACCACATGTGTCAATGTCAGACAACGGACACGCTTTGAATATGAAGTGTCGGTTCACGATCTTATGCTAGTCATGTAACAACTAGCAACTTACTTGCTTACCAAGATATTAAAATATATTTTGTAAATTATTTCCAAAATGATGATTCCTTGCAAACATATATTCTATGCAGGTGCGGCTAATTGGATATTGTGTTGAGGGCTCTTTATTTTTGGTTTATGAGTACATTGAGAATGGCAATTTAAGTCAACATTTGCGTGGCACAGGTTAACATTAATGATCATAACTTGACTAAGAATGCTGCTTGCATCATTTTAATGATTATAAGATTCTTAAGATATTTGCTTTATAGGTAAGGATCCGTTATCATGGCCAGCTAGAGTTCAGATTGCATTAGACTCTGCAAGAGGATTGGAATACATTCATGAACATACAGTTCCCGTCTACATTCATCGAGATGTTAAATCAGCAAACATTTTGATAGACAAAAACTTCCGTGGAAAGGTTTGAAAATGATCATTTAAAATGAAAATTATCATAAAAAGTTGAGTTTTGATGAGTCTAACTTTTCTTTCACAGGTTGCAGATTTTGGTCTGACAAAATTGACCGAATATGGTAGTTCTTCGTTACAAACACGCCTTGTTGGGACGTTTGGCTATATGCCCCCTGAGTAAGAAACATACTAATAAATAGACATTATAAAGTCTTGACAATCCTCCTCTTACAAGCTGTTTTTGTATAGTCGAGTCGGACTCAAAATCCAAAATTTTATTTTTTTTCTACCAAGTCTCATGCTATGCTTGTTTGAGAGCACCTATAAATATATAATAATATATTTTCAGTTGTTTATTAATTGAAAATGTAACAATATTTTAGACCATTTTGTCAAAAAAAAAGAGACTATTTTGACCAAGTGTAGCAATATTTTTGTGCAGATATGCACAGTATGGTGAAGTTTCTCCCAAAATAGATGTATATGCATTTGGAGTTGTTCTGTTTGAGCTTATATCTGGGAAGCAAGCTATTGTGAAGACAAATGAGGCTAAGAATGAATCAAAAGGACTAGTTGCACTGGTTGTTATTCCTCACCTTTCTTATAGCTCATCCCACTAGTTGTAAACTTACATGATTAATCACTAGTAGTTCTTAATATACTAAATATTAGGTTGCTTGATGAATTAATGCAGTTTGAAGAAGTTCTTGGTCTTTCAGAACCAAAAGAAGATCTTGGTAAACTTGTTGACCCTAGGCTTGGTGAAAATTACCCTATTGACTCAGTATTTAAGGTGCTTCCTACTTCCTTCTCTAATCTTATCTTGTTAACTTCAAAGCTAAAGAGGTCTAGCTAGTACACTAGTGAAGCAAATGGTTGAGTTAATATTAAACTCCTTCCTAACATCTTGATTAATATGAATTCAATTTTTTAAGGTGAATAAGTGGGGTGTCTGGCTACAAACCTCGGCCCCTGCATATAATACAATGTCCCTACCAATTGAGCTAAACTCTCAGAGACAATGTTTAAGATGTTTTTGCAAAGGTTAAGAAATGATAATATTTTAATTAAAAAAATAATTTTACTAATTTATCTTTGTTTATCATTGAACTATTAATCAATATCATAAATCAAACATAGTGGAGTGTAATTGTGTAATGCTTACAATATTTATTTGAGGCAAAAGAATAAAGAAATTATCCTAAATGTCACTTAATATGATTATTATTATTTTAAATGAAAACATCCATTAATATAAGAAGAAGTGAGTGCCTAAAACTAATAATTTGTTGCACTTGCAGATGTCTCAGCTTGCTAAAGCTTGTACACATGAAAATCCTCAACTTAGACCAAGCATGAGATCAATTGTAGTTGCCTTAATGACACTATCATCAGCAGCTGAGGATTGGGATGTTGGCTCCTTCTATGAAAACCAAGCATTAGTGCATCTAATGTCTGGAAGGTAGCATAGTTTTGCTAGCTAGTGGTTTATTCCTCAGCTTGAACCAAATTCTTGTGAAGATACACTCCCAGTTTTCTCAATGCATGAATCTTTCATGTTTCAACTGTGAATTTGTGAATAAAAACAATAATTTTTTTTGAAAAAAAAAAAATATCATCTTTCATGTTAAACTCTACATAGACTAATTTTCCCATGGGTGGTAAATTACCAAGACTAATTTGTCACATTTTAAATTTCACAGTAAGTAATTTCTCAACACAAATAATTTTTAATTTGATTAAATTTGCAGTAACTTCACATAACATCAAGAAAGTTTAAAAACATCAAATAAACAACATCCATTAAATCATAAGTATACAGTTGAATCTTTAACTAAGGACCTCTATATAAACAACATTCCAAACCTTAGAAAAGATAATGAATATGAATATGTGTGAAGGCAAAGTTGATGGACAGGGTTGAATTTTTAGTTAAGGACTATGCAACAAAGGGGTGTGGAAAGAGTTTTGAATTTTTAATGAATGAGATGAGAATTTAGGTAGAAAAATGATTGATGAAATTTAGGTAGAAAAATTTACTTTTTGTTGTTTCACTGTGTTGAATGCACAATTTTTAAGATAAAGTTTCTATTTTAAACTTCTTAAACATTTATGTAGCATAATTAAACTAATATCTTATAAACAAGAGACGCATCATTGATAACAATGATACGATTCAGAATGAACTATAAGTAAAATTTGGCTAAATTATGCATATGAAGCTCGTGAATTTGTAACTATACTTTTACGAAAAGTCGAACTATACTTTTTTTAATCAAATTAATTCCTTGTGAATCGAACTATATCAAATTGCTATTATGAATTTGTAATCAGGAATGTTGAAAAAAAAATCGAAAAATCAAATTAGTTCAACACCGGATTGTAACAAATAGTTCATGAATGGAACTGATTCAAATTTCATTCATAGTTTGGTTTTTTTGGTGCATCCTGTTTGATTTAACAAGTCATTTTTGTTGTTGTTAACGGTCCTCTTTCCGAAGTACTAATCACTAAATTAACAAGCTTTAATATCAAGAAATAAATCATAATATTAGTCCGATTTTGATAAACTAAAAAACCGTATCAAATCTAATATATATTTATATCTAATATATGTTGATCTAATCTAATATCTATCTAATCTGATCTATCTAATCTAATCTAATATAGATTTAAGAAAGAAGATGCTAGAAAAATTACTTAACTGTCCTTTGAAAATCAATTGCCACCTAAGCAAAAATGAGGTTATATTAGGCAAAAACTTTTTTCCAACATCTTTTCACATACGATATATAATCTTCCCCTAATACACAATTTACACACACACACACACACACACACACACACACACACACATATATATATATATATATATATATATATATATATATATATATATATATATATATATATATTTTGTAGTATTTTAATTGATAGAAGACACACTTAATACAAGGATTAAAATTATATAATCATATTGTAGTGCGAAAGTCAAATAAACATATGAACATACATATAAATTATGATCTAAGATATATTGTCTCTTCTCCTTGTCTAAAGAGTGGTTAAGACTAAAAGAATTCAGGTTAAAGAAGAAGCACAACCTAATATGTGTTCGTCATCCACCTACCTATCTCTTTAATGTTGTAGATCATTGTCATGAGAGACTACTAAATAGGAATTTAGATATTCCTAAGATTATTTATGAAATCGAGTGAAATATTTATATCCACATAACAAAAAAATAACATTGCATCATAACATGCACATTTATAAATTACTTCATTATTTTTTCATTAAGAAAAAACAGTTTTATTTTAAATTTGCAAACAAACATAAGTACGTCCGAATTGCTTTAAAAAAAACAAGATGGCTAAAACAATTACTGCATCAGTGCATCACAATATGTCACGATTTCTTTACTCTTTATTTTCTCTTATTCTTACATCTTTTATAAAAAAATATAACACATAATTTTATAGTTGGTTTTCAATTTCTTTCATTCAGAAAAATGTCGTATGACTCATCTCTTCCATTCTTGATTTTGTAATGTAAGTTTTTTTTCTCTTTTGGACATGGATAAGGCATATGTTTCAAAATCTAGATGATAAATTTGTGAAAGATTTAACCAAACCATCTGAAGAAAAAATGAAAAAAAAAAGTTTGAAATCAAGAAAGTAAACTATAACAATAATACCACATCAATCTTTGTCATATATTAAATTAACTGTCAAGCAAAAAGAAAAAATAGAATCAGATGAAAAAAATCAAATAACTAAATATCTCAAGGAGATAAAATACATCAACATTATCATTCAGAGATCACATGCTACATATGATTCCTTAAAAATTAATACGTGTTAAAAAAGTATGAAATCAAACAAATAAATAAAATTAATACCACATCAATTTTTTTCATATGTTACAATAATAGTGAAGCAAAAAAGGTACATCACACGAAGAAGAAAAAAAATCAATGGTATTCCATCTGAAGCAAACTAAATCAAACAAAGAAACACATCCAATATAGGATACAATTTAAAGGGACAATTGGCAGCTTTGTCTTTGAGTCTCACCCCCTAGTAGACCTAGTAGAGATGTATTTCCCTGCATAACGACCAAATGAAATGTTTAACTTTTGGTGGAATATTAAGTTTCCAAATCAAGTGTCATGGACCACTCGTTTTAAAATGAGAAGTGTCTAACAACTCTTGTACACATAGGTGATATGTAATCTTAACAAAATATTATCCGTTATTTTCTACATGTAAAACACATTTATCTTCCAGAACCGAATTATACAGAAGAGTATTAAGATTTTAGACATAAACTCCCGATAAAAAATTGAGGCAATAAGAGGAGAATTCCAACTCTTATTATCCAGATGCATGAGGTCAGACACACACAAATTAACATTTGGTAACTCCTTAATATTTTGAGGAACTAGCACCGAACCATTGTCAAGCGAACTCTCATTCCACACTCAAATCATCCATTTGTTTCATAGCTATATGTTTATGATCCAATGAGGAGTCAAGCAAGTTGCAATAGGGAAAATATTAAACTTTATATATCTTAGATATAAGAAGATCAAGATTTGTCATGATTTTCCATCCCAATTTTTCCAACATATCCATATTAAAAACATATAAATTTTAAAAGCTCATACCTCCGTCCTCTTTATGCATCAAGAGCTTATCCAAAGAAAGCTAGTGTATTCCTCTATTTTGAGCACCAAAGTGACCCACCAGAAATAGTTCATCATTTTCTCAATATCAGCACAAAGAGATGATGGTAAAGTAAACATGCTCTTAAAATAAATTTGGATAGATTGAAGCAGAAATTATATTACAACCTCAAGTCTCTATCTGGAAAGACTTTTACTACTCCAATAATTAATTTTCTTCCAAATTAGATCTTTGATTAAGCTAAAAGTGGACTTACTTCTTTCTATCATCGAATGAAAACCCAAATACTTACATGTTCCAAGTACAACTTGAACACCAAGAATAGTGGAAATATTATTTTGTTCAGGATGTGGAACATTTCTACTACATATGATCTCTGACTTATGAAAGTTAATAGCTTTCATGAAGCTGCTTCATAGATATTAAGAATATTCTTCTTTCTTAGAGCTTTCGTTGAATTGGCTCTAAAAAATAAGAAGCAATCATGTGCAAATAGAAGATGTGAAATAATAGGAGCATTACTACAAACCTTCACCCCATGAATATCACTGCTCGATTGATTTTCGAAGTGTGATTTGAAAATAATAATCTCTCTATCTAAAAAACGTATCTTCTCTGACTTCTCTCTAACTACACAAACCGCCTTACCTTTCTTCCCCAAATCCGATCAATTTTCGCAAGGATGTAGCTACAGTGGTTGGTGGTGCGATGAGAGACGCTTGTCCTCCGCACCACCATCTAACTCCAACGGGTCTTTTAATAAAACAAAGGCGACGGTCGGATATTTGAAGACTCGTGTTTGTGGTTCTTGTAACGGCGATCCAAAGCTCACTTTGTGGAGGGAAGGTTCGTCGTCGGTTCAGTTGATGATTTTCATGATCTGGGTTTGTTGGTAGCTTTAGATCTGGGTTCGCGAAAAACTTATGGCAGCGGACACATATTTGTTGTCGGAGTTTCATCACACAACATGTTATTGTGCTTCGCACTAATTCACGTATGTGCTTTTCGTTTTGGTTATGGAAACCACTGTCGGCGCAGCCGCACGCGGTGGTCGGTTCCTTGTAGATCTGTCACTTCACAGTGGTGAGTGATGATCTGGATCGAATCGGTTGTCGCAGATTTCTTCTGTTGTTCATTGCTACGGTCTCGTTTGGTTCGAAAGGGCTGTTAAGCTGGTTGTTTTTTGTTACGACGGCTGTTGGTTCTTGAATCTGTCCGTGTTGGCGGTCGATTCATTTGCCAATTGCCATTCCTTAAAAAGATGGGTTTTCAAACTCGTCTCTGGTTCGATAAGATGCTTGCCGATTTTTACTTGACATTTTCTTTTGCAATTTGGTTTTGGACCCCGCGTTGAGTTTGTTGGATTGTGTTGTTGTGTATTTTTTTTTTTTGGATTGTGTTGTTGTGTATTTGTCTGCTACACATTGGGGTTCAATAATGAATTTTGGTCCCGTTGGTTTTTTAATACCACTTTTGTTAATCTTTGATGTATTACCCGTTTTGAGTTTATTTGTGGTTGTTGAGTTAGGTTTATGCCCCCTCAAATTTTGTACTTTCTTTTCTATTTATTATATTTTCCTTTACTTAAAAAAAAAAATATCACTGCTAGATTCAACTTGTCTGATTAAGGAAGCAAGTCCTTCAACACAAATGATAATCAAATATGGAGATAACGGATCTCCATGATATAGTCCTCTACCTGAAGTGATACGACTTGCAACATTACCATTTACGAGCATCGAGTAATCAACTATTTATACATATAGTATAATTCACTTTTGCGAGAATCTCATTTTGACCATGACCCCACATAAATAGTTCCAATTAATTATATCATGAGCTTTCGTAATTTCTGCTTCAGAGCCACATCAAATAACTTCCCTTTGACTTTAAATTTGATATTGTGCACTAGCTGCCATTGCATTATATTAAAAGAAGCTCATGTATGTAACCAAAAAAGAAGCCCATGCTCTATTTCTTTTACAAATAAAAAAAATGGTTCCCTTGGATTTGAACACAAATTTGGATTACCCTATTTTCTCTTTATGTGTGTGTTTATTTAAGTATGTGTTGACCACTTGCCAATAACTAAATTAAAATTATAATAAATCATTCATAAAAAAATTAATTAATCATTTTAAGTCCTACCCTCGTTGAACCCTAGTCAAATCTTCAAACCTTCAAATTGAAATTAAAATTCAAATAAATTTGATATAAATAATTTAGGTTGCATTTTGTAGAATCTTTTAAGAAAAGCATAAAATATTTTGTGGTTGTTTTACATTGATTATCAATGTTGCTTGTGTACCTATAGAAAGTTATACAAAAAAAAATCTTATTTTGTTTCTTCAAAAGAAAATTAAAAAAAACTTTTCATTTCAGATATAAAAATGATTTCTTGAAAAAAAAATCTGAAAAAATCTTACACACAAATATAAGAAGAAAAATAACTATGATTGAGATGTCACTTATTCGCATGAACAATTGGGCTCATGAGTATATATCAATTGACACGAACAATGTAATTTATAGGGGTCAGAGTTTGAATCTGGAATTTTCTACTTATTCGCTTCAACATTTATTAGTTTTATTCATAAAAAAAACATTTATTATTTTAGGTTAACAAAAGAGAGATCTTTATTTTTGAAAGGAACATAAAGTCATATATTGAGGTTTATCCCAATGGATCTCATTTACGCTAAAAGGAGGAATGTCCTCAAGCCAAATCTAATTGGGCTTTGAAATTACATATTGGGCCAACATATGGGTCAATCTATAACCCAATATACCTATGTGTTTGAACCCAATATCACTAAATGACCTACATTTATCTTGGATACCTGAAACGAAATTTCCTACACATAGATTTGGGATTTTCTTCCCAAGAAGAAACCTAATCACAAAGTGCTCGAATCACTGAAGCAATTCATACTCCAGGTCGCTGCGCCTAGCACTTCACCTTCTAAATCTCTACATATCACACTTAATCCTCAGGTATTCTCTTGAGATAGATTCACATTTGTGTTGATTTTGATAGACCTTGCATTGAGATTTTCCCAGAATGTTTAGTGATGTCTTCTAGTAGATCTATTTATAACCCTATCATATATACACGTTGTCTTGTTGATAATTGTGTCACATTGAACGAAATCATATTTTATTTTTTATTTTTTATTGCATTAGCTAGAGTGTCTTCTTCTTGAATATTGTGTTTTGAAAAGAAAAAAAAAATCATATTCCTAGAATGCCAAATTCTATAGACTATAGAAGCTATATGAGTAATTGTTTCATCATCAGTGTCCATAGTAACATATTCGAGCTAGTCTTTAAAATCAAAGTTTGTGCTATCTGGAAATTTTATTGTTAGTTCGAGTCAAACCACACCTTTCTAGCATATTGACCGTCCATGAACACATGGTTAATTGTCTCAACTTTGTTGTAATATCTAATAGCACATAAATTCATTAGGTATATTCCTCTGATTTGAGTTCACTTCTAACAGTAAAGTGAGTCATTCATAATTCTCCAGATTAAATCTTTATGTCATCATCACAAGAAAAATTTATTTCATTTTTGTGTTGAGATTCAAAAATTTGGAGTCTGAATTTGCTCAATTTATCTACCTTGATTTAATGTCTATTTATGAGAGAAACAAACATAAGTAAAAGAGTAATGCGACCACCAATAGAGTTCACTTGTTAAAATGAGTCTTACTAGTCTTCTAGTTGTATTTATCCCTCTTGCAATGTAATAAATAGATGTATATAAACAATAAAAAACTTGAAATCTAACCCTTTCTCTACATTCAATCCATTCAATCCAAATTGATGAAATGATTTTATTTACTGGAAAATTAATTGTCCTAGTCAACAGTCAAATCCGTTGATACACCACACAAAAAAAAGAGGTCATAAATACACTCATTAAATATCATAAGGTATATATAAAGTTTAAAAAATATATAAAATCGTATCTTTCTTCCCAAATTGACCAAGCGGTATTATATTTGCTGATTGAATTTAATTTTTTTTTGGTAGTTTTTTTTTACCAAATTTTTTTGGTAGTTATTCAATTAAAATCAATTCTTTTTTTTTGACCAATACTCTTTGGTAGTTAATTGATTAGATTCAATTCTTTGTTTAAAGTAGTACATTGTATGAGTTACCTGGTTTTTCTTATTTCCTTTTTGATAAAAGTTAGCTGTTTATTCAATTCTAGCCTTCATGCTTATCTCTTATGATATCTACTATCCTATATTATGATAACTCACAATAAATTTATTAATTTTATATTACAACAAACACATCATTTTGTTTTCGACACTCTGTGGATTTTTCACTCACAATAACTTTTAGGTTAGCTTAACTTTTTTTTTTTTTGCTGTTTTTTCTTTTTATTGGTTTCTCTCGTACATTGTTTTTGAACATGTTGTATTCACTTTTCAAGCATAAAGATAGATGTGGTTCAATTGAAAACTTTTGTTTGTTGTTTGTTGCAAGGATTGGCGCTCTGCTACTGAACTCAGTTTGGCTGTTAGGTGTTTTTTCTAGGTTTTTCACACGGTTTCTTCTGGTTTTTTTAGTTCCCTTAGGCTACCATTCATAATGATGTGTCTACTAAAATTTAAATAATGTTAATAATAATCATTGATCCCTTGTAACGTAGAGTTTACAATGTCATGCTTATGATTGTAGTAGTGAAGAAACTACAATGGTAGTAATATGTGTATATGTACCATAGAGTTTACAATTATTAATTTGATTTCATATTATTTTCACAGTAATAATGAGTATTGTATTTGATCCGGAGAGAATGAAGATTAAAATTTCAAGAGAAGGAAACTCAAATCAACAATCTGAGTTTTTAAGGAACTCAAGATCAGGTGAAGAAAGACACATTCTACCTTGTGTGAAGAAGAAGAAGAGTACTACTGCACTAGTTGAAAGAAAAGGTTCAGCTTCTGCAGCAGAATCGTCACAACAAAATATTAATGATACAAATCAAAACAAAACATCAACATGCTCAAGAGATTCTGCAAATTCAAAGAAGAGAAGAGTTGAAAAACATTGTAAACTTGATATTACCAAATCAAAGAACTATCGTACTACATCAAAACACAAGAAAATAAAACTTGAAGACCATAACAATTTTGAAGATGAGGAAGTTATATTTGTTTCAAAGACAAATTCAAGAAGCAAAGGAAAGTTGGATAATATAATGGTTAGTGTCTTTCTCGATGCTTATTTTATTCCTTTATGACAACTATTTTGGTAGCTTAAGCATTATAATTTATACCATAGCTTAATTAAATGCAACTTGTGTTAAATAATTACAGGACACCGAACAAAATATCAAAACATGTCATCAGTGCTTGAGAAAGGATAGGCCACAATTTGTACCTTGTACAAAATGTCAGAAAATGTACTGTTTAAGATGTATTAAACAATGGTACGTTTTAGATTACATCTAAATAACCATTCCAAAGTCATGTATTTGTTAATATAATTTATCAAATTATAACTTTGCAAAATGTAATTATTTTTTTCCATTTTTGCACATAGGTACCCCAATATGTCAATTGGAGATATCGCAGAGAGGTGCCCCTTTTGCCGTAAGAATTGCAATTGCAATGTTTGCTTGTGTTCAAGAGGAATGATCAAGGTTTAATTTATCTTAATGTCCCTTAAATTTGTTTCTCTAATGAAATGTGAGTATACTTTTCAACTTAGTAATATAATTTTATTGTTACATGCAGACATCTAACAGGAACATCACAGATTGTGAAAAAGTTCATCATCACCGATATATGATTAATTTACTACTTCCATCTCTTAAACAAATTTTTGAAGAGCAATGCCAAGAACAAGAGATTGAAGCTAAGATACAAGGTATAACTTCAGCTTTCGTTTGTTTTTAATTATATATAATTATTATTTTTAAGTTGAAACTTATCACTAACAATAAGCTCTCATATCAGGAAAATCATGTTCAGAAATTAAGATACCACAAACTCCATGTCATGATAAGGAGCGTATCTATTGGTATGGCATCTTTACTTTTCCTTTTATACTTACTATATAGCTTGACACCGACATTTGTAATTACATTCAATTATTTAAAAAAATTCAAACTATTACTAGTATTGACGTGATCGTGCTGTGTCCGATGTATGTGAGTGTTTTATAGTATACTTAGCTCATAATTCTTTTATTATGATCTTTTTTTTTATCTTTTGTATTTTTTTTTTGGAGCAGTGATCATTGTGCTACTTCAATTGTTGACCTTTATAGAAGCTGTCCTAAATGTTCCTTTGAAATATGCCTAAGTTGTTGCAAAGAAATACGCAACGGAAGTATCACACCACGCTTTGAAATGAAGTTTCAATACAAAAATAGAGGTCGTGAATACATGCATGGTGGTGATCCTCTACCAATAACTTGTGATACAAGTAATTTAGAGGGCAATGTAGAGATATTTACCAAATGGAATGTTAATAGTGATGGAAGTGTTGAATGTGCTCCAAAAGAACTAGGTGGTTGTGGTGGCTGTGTCATGGAGCTGAAACGCATCCTTCCAAATGGGAGGATATCTAAATTGGTAACAAAAGCTCGTCGTATGAAGAAACATTTTTGCAAAATTGAAAAACAAAAGAATGTTGAGAAAGAAAGAATTTCAAGTTGCAAGAATTACAATGACATATACTGTCCAATGTCAAGTGACCTTATAGATAAAAATCTATTGAAATTCCAAAAGCATTGGAAGAATGGTGAACCCTTAATAGTACCTGACGTTATCAAACAAGGGACAGGATTGAGTTGGGAGCCAATGGTTACTTGGAGAGCATTGTGTGTAAATTCATCTTCAGGTGTCAGCTCAGATGTTAACTCAAATGTAAAGGCTTTTGATTGCTTGGCTAGTTGTGAGGTTTGTTTTCTTTGGCTACTTTTGATGATTTTTTTCAATACATAACTAGTATCATATAAAATAGTTGAATTTGAATGTGTAGGTCTAAGGGTATAAAGGTTGATCAAATGTACTAATAATAGGAGGCCTAAAATAAATATGTATTTGGGAGGAAATTTTTTCTACTCGCATTTCTAGAAAATCACACATGTTTTCATATTGTAATTTCAGCTAGCACAAAATCTATGTTTTTTTAATTAGATGCGTACATTCAAAGTTATGTTTGGAGTGGAAAAAGTTCCTCCTTGTATATTTTGTGAGGTCTAATTTCCCTTAAAGCAAATATGTTTGGATTGCATGAACAAGAGTGAGTCTTTCAACGTTGGAGGCCCAATGTGACATATGCTGTCAAACTCATGCGCAAATAAATCTCTAGTTTTTTTCATAGTTACATTTCCTTTGGTGATGTTAGTTCTTACGCTTTAGAAAAACATGTAGCTTGAATTGCCAATTCGTTCTATAATATTTTAGTACTTTAACTCTGTATGTCATGTATATATACTAATTCTAAAATTTAGACTAATATTTATCTCTCTATATAAACCTTTGCAGGTAGAAATTGACACTCGCCAGTTTTTTGAAGGTTATAAAGAGGGAAGAAGATATATAAATTTCTGGCCAGAGATGCTCAAGCTAAAAGACTGGCCACCTTATGATGAGTTTGAAAATCTCTTGCCGCGCCATTGTGACGAGTTTATCCGTTGTTTGCCGTTTCAAGAGTATAGCGATCCTCGATCTGGAATTCTCAACCTTGCTGCAAAGTTGCCACCACATGTCATAAAGCCTGACTTAGGTCCAAAAACTTACATTGCTTATGGAATCAAAGATGAGCTTGGCAGAGGAGATTCTATTACAAAACTCCATTGTGATATGGCAGACGCAGTATGCTACATTATATTATAACTTGTTATGTACTTTCAACGTTATATTGGTGCGACAAGTATAAGATGGTACTAAGTTTACTTTATTGTTCAATAATTTTGGCAGGTCAATATTTTGACTCATATAACTGAGGTGAAATTAACAGATGAACAACTTTATGCTATTAAAAAAATAAAAAGAGCACATAAGGCTCAAGATAAGAAAGAGGGTCATGTTCAAGATAATGGAGGCCCTTTTGAGATCAAAGGAAAGCTATTTCCAAATGAAGTTCCATCAATCACAAAAGATACATCAGAAACAGCTGGTGCACTTTGGGACATATTCAGAAGAGAAGATACTGCAAAGTTAGAAGCATATCTTAGAAAACATTCCAAAGAATTTAGGCATACTTATTGTTCTCCAGTAAAAGAGGTATTATATTATCACATATAATCAACATTTTCGCTTATCTTTATTTTTACATGTTTGAGTCTCACTAACTTCTTTGTTGCTTAGGTTGTCCATCCTATTCATGACCAATGTTTTTATTTGACTTTTGAGCATAAGAAGAAGCTGAAGGAAGAGTTTGGTTAGCACATAGCATTTCAAACTTTCTAGATTAATATAATTCATCATGTGATTAGTTATTTACAAGAATCTTAATCAATTACAGGTGTAGTACCTTTGACTTTTGAGCAGAAACTTGGTGAAGCAGTATTTATACCTGCTGGATGCCCTCACCAAGTTAGAAATCTGAAGGTGAAACATCTCTTATCATATAATCCTCTTTACCTAAATTTAAGTTTAAAAGTACATGTATCTTGTGGTTATTTGACTGAATCTATAATTAATAACTTTAATCACTATATTGTAAAATCTTACAGTCATGCACAAAAGTTGCAGTAGACTTTGTGTCACCAGAAAATGTGGATACATGCATGCTTTTAACTGAAGAGTTTCGTCGCCTTCCGAAGAATCACAGGGCAAGAGAAGACAAACTTGAGGTGATTTTAATTAATATTCCTTTTTGTCTTCCTTTCTTTTGATGTGAATTTCAAACTAAGAAAGTTGAAAAGGAGAAGATAATTGTAGACAACTACTTTGCTTTATTTTGGTGTTTATTTATGGGGGTTAATTGTGATATTTTTTATGAAACAGTTAAAAAAGATGATAATCCATGCTGTTGACCAAGTTGTTCAAGATTTGGAAGTTTTCATTAGTTGCTCATCACTGGGCTGAATGTTTTTATCGTCAGAACATGATAGTTCTAATTTATTTGGAGTGAAAAATAGAGGATTATTGGTATCATTATTATTAGACATTTATTCTCTCGTTATTCCGTCAAATATTTGTGTATTTTCTTTTTTACACACATTATTTCTCTTCACTGTCAGTGGTTGTCCCTTATTGGTACAAAAGCAGCTCCAACAACATCATACAATTGAGACATTAAAATGCACATGACATGAAGAAATTCTATGGCACCTTAGCTAAACTCACCACTACAAAGACCAGAATCTACATAAAAAAGACTTGACAAAGCATGCATGTCTTCCACCAACATCCCAATGAGAATAAAACATCTTCTGTCATAGTGCTACAAGCAGCCTCTAATGCACTATCACACACCACCATCATATAACCTCTTAATGGTGCTTAGATGGACCATGACTCCTTTGATATCCTTATAGAATATTGTCAACGATAACAAATAAAAATGCCAACACAAATTCCACAGCAATAGCCAACACTTCTCCTAAAAAGATATTCATAAATATAAATTTTAATAAAAAAAACATTAATAAATACATTTCACATATCAATAAAATAATAAAATATGGTTGAGACAATTATCGTTGATACTAAAAAAATATTGAAAAAATATTTTCACTAAGAAAATACAAAAGAAAAAAACATTTAATTATATCTGATTGATAATCACAAAATAAGATAACTTCATTCTTAAAAAAAAAAAAAGAACATAACTTCAAGAAAGTTGCAAAATATTTATTACAAGGCATATACCTACTTTTCAAAAAGTTACACATTATAAAGATTGCTTCTTTTCTAAAAATAATTTGCCTTTGTTTTTTCTTTATCTTTTTTTTAGTCAAAAGAAAAATTATATTATAGAAAAAGAAATAGATAAAGAGACTGAGGACATTAGACCTGCCTTAGGTACAACCCAAAACGGGGATACAACATAATAAATCAGACCAAGTAGATCGACTCTAATCTATCCTACAAAAAATCTAATCACGGATGCAACCCAACGAACCCGTATACGGGAGCGAAACTAGGTTACAAAAAAATATGAAAAGTGAACATCTGTGAATAACAATTAATGGATCAACCGTCAACATGGTGACAAAATTCAAGTGTCAGCGGCTCCGTGAACAAATCAACAAGCATAAAAGCTCTTTCGAGCTTGAAGAAGCAGAGTATAGCAAACAAGACACCTTGAAACCTCAAGATCTCAACATATTTGGAAACAACAGAGAATCAAAGAAGTCAGGCCACCGTGTCATATTATAAAATAATATTTTTTATTGTTATATATTATTAATTATTATATCTTTTAGAAATATGACTATAAAAAACACTGAAAAATGATAAATGTGTTACTAAATAATATAGTTGTACAATTCATACACGACCCTCAAAACGGCATCTTTATCAATAATGAAATCTTTATTAATTTTAATATTTTTATATATTTTATCATGGGCAAATTACTCTTTAAAAAAAATCATGGGCAAATCACACTAACCTCCCTTTTAAGGTTTCTTAAATAACACAAACACCCGCTCTATTTTTTTAACTAAACACTAATCTCCCTTATTTTTTTTTATCAAATTGACAAGCACTTCCCTTATAATATAACATGGTTTAAACTTTGTTACTTCCATTTTTTTAGCAATTAACTTCTTCATACGAGTATGAACTCACTTAATTTTTGACCATTTTTTCTTTCCATTTTTCACTTAGGTGATTTTTCCCAACTTATTGTTCCTCAGTCAAGGTGGTTTAATTTTTAAACTCTAATGTAATAAAACGGATATATCGAATATTTTTCATTGATCAACCACAATTTCCATCCACCAAATTTTTTTTCATTTCTATATTCTCTTTTGATCTCTTCTTTAATTGAAGATGTTTGATTCTATTTGGTGGTAAAAATAAATGTTGTTATTGTTTCTCCAATGCAAGAAAAAAACTTCATTTAACTTAATTATGAAAAGAAAAAACAGAAACAAACAAACCAAAATGACTGAAATTAAATTGTATATTGAAATAGATAAAATGAGGGGAGATTGATGTGTTTGGAAAATTAGAAGGGGTGTTTATGTTATTTATGAAAATCTTAAGGGAAACAATGTAATTTGCCCTTTTATCATTAACGTCGATTTTATCATTACCTTTTTCTTATTTTCTCAATTCATATAGTATTACAATGCGTTTTGATGCATAAGTCCTCCGTTTCGAATTAGCCCGTGCGAAGCACGGACCACGGGTTTGTTAGTTGTAGATAACCAAAAAAAAAACAGAATCTAACCCTTTCGCTACATTAATTCAATCCAAATTGATTATATGGTTTTATTTACTGAGAAATTAATTGTCCTAGTCAAGAGTCAAATATGTTGATACACCACACAAAAAAGTCATAAATACACTCATTAAATATCGTAAGGTAGTATAAAGTTTAAAAAATATATAAAATCGATTTTTTTTTCTTCCCAAATTGACCAATCGGTGTTATATTTGCTGATTGAATTTAATTCTTTTTTTTTGACCAAATTATTTTGGTAGTTCGTCATTTAAATCCAATTCTTTTTTTACCAATATTTTAAGGTAGTTAATTGATTAGATCCAATTATTTGTTTAAAGTACATTGTATGAGTTACCTGGTTTTTCTTATTTCCTTTTTGACAAAAGTTAGCTGTTTATTCAATTCTAGCATTCATGCTTATCTCTTATGATATCTCCTATCCTATATAAATAATGAACTATAGCTATATGATGATAACTTGTACATATTATTAATTTCATAGCACACCAAACACATCATTTTGTTTTCGAAACCACGTGGATTTTTCAATCACAATAATTTTCAGGTTAGATTAATTTTTTTTTCTTTCTGCCCTTTTTTTTTTCATTTTCACACGTACAAATGAATGTGTTTCAATTAACACAATTGAAAACTTTTGTTTGTTGTTTGTTGCCATGTCTCAAGCGGGTGAACCATATTACTTGTGATAGTCTAACACAACTCACTTGATGAGGTATCCATTCTTGAGATTCTGAGCAGCAGACTATGTACCAAAGCCTTTACGCACGGCACAAATGAACTATTAAATTTGTGGACAAGGAGGTTTGTATCTTCATAATTTTGTGGTTTATTTATCTATTATTGATTTCTCACAAACTTCCTGTAAATATTAAATGGACTAACTAATGTGTATTTAAACCTTTTTTTGTTCTGTCAACTTTCACCAGTACAACCATTGTATTTTGAAATTTATTCGTGTGCTTTCCGTTTTCATTTTTTGTAATCACTTGTTTAAGAAATGTTACATTGTTTTCTATATCTAGAGTTTCGTATTGTTTTCCGTAGTTCCTAAACAAATTTTTAAAAACCAGAAATGGAATTGTTATACTTTTGTAATTAATAGTAAAGTTGATTTTTATTATTTGTTTTTTTGTTACTTTTTCCTCATATGTTGGATTAATCCAATAGTTGACAATAGGGCATGAGAGATGGTGTGTGAGAACACAGTAGGAGGGGATCCAAATCCGTTCTACTGTAGGTTCAGCCCTGAAAGGGACAAGGACGCACGGGTCAGTTTCAAAAAGGCCCATTTGGGTTATTTTCATTTTTTTTCTTTAAATGGAGCAAAATCAGCTATCAAACTTTTGAATAACCTAATTTAGATCCACAACCATCCCTAGCATATAGTTTTAGGTCCTCAGTCCTATCCTCCTACATGCACTTTTTGTATTTTTTTCTACCTAGTCAGTGCTTCCAAGTCTCTTCTCTATTATTCTATGTTTACGGTCCCCTTTCTTATTTGAAGACAGTCCCCACTTGCCCTCTCTTTCTGTTGATTTGTTGTTTTAATGCTACTCTCATTGATTTATTATTTCAATCTTGAACTATTTTGAAATTCATATATGTTGTATGAGCTTATAAGTTTTTGCGTATGTTCCTTGTTTTCACTTCAAATGTCGTTTTTATGATTCATAATAAGATTTGATTTATGAGTTAGAAAATAGTTCTTTTGATTCATGATTTGAAAACCTCAGCTACGCCGAATTATTATTTAATGAATGGACAAAAGATTATATGCATAGATCGTGGGTGGATCGACTATGGAAAAAAAGATCTTGCGTGGATCGACAATAAAAAGAAAAAAATAAGATCTCGAGTGGATCAATATAAAGTCCCAAGAATAATAACTAAAATATTATTCTTTGTTGAATTTATTCAAAAAGTGCTTTGCCTGCTTAAGTATATTCATAAGGTTTGATGTTTAACATTATTATGGTTTATTGTTTTAATATTTCTTTGATCCTTTTTTGAATGTATCAAGTGCTAGATTTCTAGGAAAATCAAATGCATTGTGCTAAATTTTGGCTTGCACCCAAGAATCAAGTCAATGACCTAACATGCTCAATTTTTCCTAATAATTAACAAAGAAATCTTCTATATCATATATATGTTTCTTCTCCTTCTTCTTCTTCAGGTGATGAAAGTGACCTCTCTAATGATGGCACACCTAAGAAGTCAGTCCTTTATGACCCTGTGACAAATGGAAACAACCGAAATCAACTTACCCCTGATCCTCTTTGGTGTAAACCTCCAAGTTCAGCTCCTAGAGTTTTGCCAATAGTTTGCACGTTCACTATTCAATGTGATTCCTGTTCTAAATGGAGGTTCATTCCAACAAAGAAAAAATATGAATAAATTTGTGAACATATCCTTCAAAATCCTTTTGTTTGTGATAAAGCTCGTGAGTGGCGACGCGATATATCTTGTGATGATTCAGAGGATGTTTCTCAGGATGACAATATGATTTGGGTTATTGATAAGCTAGAAATGCCACCTGATACAATTGAGATGAATTTTGCAATGATATAAATGATTAGTGAAAGAGATAGATTGACATAATCAGAAGAATGAAATACATTATTTTTAATGCAATGTCGGAAGATAATATCCCGAGAAACATCATCTGGATCATCACAAGATATATCACGTCGCCACTCCCGAGCTTTATCACAAGCAAAATTATTTTGAAGGATATGTTCACGTATTTCTTCATATTTTTTCTTTGTTGGAATCAACCTCCATTCAGAACAGGAATCATATTGAACAGTGATCACGCCAACTATTGGCAAAACTCTAGGAGTTGAACTTGGAGGTTTACACCAAAGAGGATCAGGGGTTAAATTGATTTCAGTTGTCTCCATTTGTCACATGGTCATAAAGGACTGACTTCTTATGTGTGTTATCATTAGAGAGGTCACTTTCATCACCTGAAGAGAAAGAAGAAAGGATCTGGAAGACTTCTTTGTTGATTATTAGGATAACTTGAGCCTGTTAGGTCATTGACTTGATTCTTGGGTGCAAGCCAAAATTTAGCGTGATGCATTTGTTTTTCCTAGAAATCTAGCACCTGATACAATAAAAAAAGGGATCAAAGAGATAATAAAACAATAAACCATAATAGTGTTAAACATCAAATCTTATGAATATACTTAAGCAGACAAATGCCTTTTCTTGAATAAATTCAACGAACAATTTTTTTTTACATTATTCTTGGGACTGTAAATCGATCCACTCAAGATCTTTTTTTTTTCTATAGTCGATCCACTCAAGATCTTTTTTTTTATAGTCGATCCGCCCAAGATCTATGCATATCTTCTTTTGTCCATTCATTAAATAATAATTAGGTGTAGATGAGGTTTTTGAATCATGAATCGGAAGACCTTTTTTCTAACTCGTAAATCAAATCTTGTTATGAAATCGTAAATACAACATTTGAAGTAAAAACAAGCAACATACACAAAAACTTATAAGTTGATACATCGTATCTGAATTTCAAAATAGTTCAAGATTGAAATGATAAATCAATGAGAGTAGCAATAACATAACAAATCAACATAAAGAGAGGGCAAGTGGGGGCTATCTTCAAACAAGACAAGAGGACCATAAACATAGAATAACAGAGAAGAGACTTGGAAGCACTAACCAGGAAGAAAGAATACAAAAATTGCATGTAGGAGGATGGGAGTGAGGACCGAAAACGATATGATAGGGCTGTTTGTGGATCTGAATTAGGCTATTCAAAAGTTTGATAGCTGATTTTGCTCCATTTAAAGAAAACAAATGAAAATAACCCTACTGGGCCTTTTCGAAACTGGCTCGTGCATCCTGGTCCCTTTCTGGGCTGCACCCACAATAGAAAAGATTTGGATCCCCTCCTTATGTGTTCTCACACACTATATCTCATGCCCTATTGTCAACTGTTGGATTGATCCAACATATGGGGAAAAAATCTAACGAATAAATAGATAATAAAAATCAACTTTACCATCAATTACAAAGGTAACAATTCGATCTATTTATGGTTTTGAAAAATCTGTTTCGTAACTAGTGAAAACAATACGAAACTCTAGATACAGAAAACAATGTAACATTTATTTAACAAGTGATAACAAAAATTTCTCCCTCCAGTCCTATTTACAAGAAACAATTGACTTTTTAGATACATTGTATAATTTATGTATCTGGAGAGAGTAAAACGGAAAGCACACAAATAAATTTCTAAATACAATGGTTCTGATGGTGAAAGTTGACAGAATAAAAAAGGGTTTAAATACACTTTAGTTAGTCCATTTAATATTGTCTAATGTTTAGTTATACCTCATCTTGTGCATACATCAAAACATTGATTAGGAGCAGAACATAATTTGCTTTAACTCAAGAATCTTATTGGTTTGTTAGAGCAAAGTAAATAACTAAATCTTACTTATAATAGGAATTCTGCACAATTCTGTCTCGTGCTATGTACTTTAACATCCTCATACCCAATGCTATATACTTATAATAAGCTGATTAATGGTATCATCATTAGACATTTATTCTCTTGTTATTCGGTCAAATATTTGTGTACTATACACAAATAAATTTTCTTTATGTTGTACCCAAACTGATCAAATCACATAACTTTTTTGTGGTGAAGGTTAGGATACACAAGGGTTTTGTAACTTAATTTCACAGTTTTTGTAGGATAAATTTCACAGTTTTGTAACTTAATTGATGTATGACTACTACTACAAGAGTTTTTTTTTTTTAGAGGAAACTACTACTATATGAATTATTTCCTGGTAATGAATAAATAACATAATACCCAAAAGAGACTTCAATTGCAAATCCTCAATCTACTTTTTTTAGTGACAATCTACTTGATAAAAGGAAGTTCTAATTATTTTGTAATTCTCTAAATTATTTAGTGTGTGTTTGGTTTGACGGTGACTAGAATTGATTCTGACATAATTGATTTTGGTTAAAAGTGAGTTGAGTGTAAATTGATTTGTGTTTGGATACCTTTATTTAGAAGTGATTCTTATTAATTTATTTTGTTTGGATAGATGAGATCAAAATTGCTTTTGGAGGTATAATTACCAAAAGGGGTGTATTTAGACAATATATTTACAATTTTTTTGTTTCAATTTAAACTATTTAAAATATACAACATAAATTTAAATAATTGTCCAAAAAGAAATAAAATATTAAATCTATATTTTTTTTCTACTATAGATAATTATTTAAATTTATGTTGGTATAATTTTTTTCATAGAGTCGTTCATTAATTTTTAAAAATTAATGAATTCAAAAAAACTTAACCAAAATGTCTATATATAATATATTAATGTTAAATAATATTATTATAGAGTTATACTACAATTTTTTTTGTTGGTAGAATACAAAATAATTATTAGAGTTATATTGCAAAATTCATGTGTATGCGAATAAGCATTAAACTAACAGAACATTAATTTCTTTTAAACAACGTGACAATAGTTGCAGGATCTATTTGATTATCAGTCAATGGGCAATTAAGTAAAAGGTAATTAAGAAAGATATATCAAGAGATCAAAGTTATGGCAGAATTGATTCTCTTAAACTCAAAAGCTACAAATTGGAGTGTTGACTAGAATCAATTCTAATAGCAGGAATTGCTTCTCTCTAAAAGATCCAAACATCTTTTTAGCACAATAGAAGTGAGTTTGAAATGAATTGCCGTGGTTTTGAGGGTGCAAACGGGCATCCAAACATAGACTTAGAGGTTTTGGTCAAACAAAAATAAATTATTTAGAGGTTTTTAAATGAGTCATGAATCTGGATGTGTTTTTTTTATAGATGTGTTGACAACAAGTATCAAACTTACGCATTGTTTGGTCTGACTTTTTTACCGTTTAAAGCTACTTTAAAACAAAGTTAAAATTAAGGACTTTAAGAAAGAAGTTAAAGTTGTTTGGTTACTTTTTTTTAGTTTTAAATTTATTTTTAAATTAAAAGTTGTTTGACAAAATATTGTACGAAGCTTTGAATTTATTATGAATTAACATAATAAATAAAAAAATGTTTAAAATATTTTCTGAAGGGAAAAAATGTGTAAAATATTTTTTGTGGAGTTGTAGAATATATCTATAATGTATATATATATATATATATATATATATATATATATATATATATATATATATATAATTTTGCACTTTCATATTGTAACAAACTATAAATATTTTTTTCAATGATATATACCTACAATGCAACAAATATAATATAATATAAATTCTTATCTTTTTGAATGACACCAACAATATAGCATTCTTATAACCAAAAACTCTTTATATATATATATATATATATATATATTAGACATAAATGGAGTAAAAATGTCCAACATGAATAAATAAAATTAAATGGAAGAAAAAAATGAAATATAATATTAAAAAATAAAAGAAATGGTGTCAGCGTGAATTGAAGAGGATATATGAATGGAGAAGAATTCAAGTTTGTCGTGTTAAGTAGATCTAAAATTCCTTTAAATAACTTTTGATCAATTTTATGCATTCTAAAAAAAGTACTTTTTTTAGTAATAATAGATATTGTGTTTAACCTACTTTCTACTTAAAATTGTAGAGAAGTAAAAAAAAAAGTCGGACCAAAACTTATTATAGTTACACCTTTAATAACCGCTTATAGAACATGAATTAAATCAATTTAACCGTAGAATTTAAAGTTGTAATTAAATACATCATACATACATATAGAACATATACTAAAACATTGACAATTTTTTTTACTGGAACTAAAACATAGACATATAGAACATATACTTACACCTTTAATAAGGTGAAGGTTAGGATACACAAGGAAATGTTTTTGGGTACCATACAAAAAGTTTTTTTAGCCATTAGATTAAAAGGAACATTGATCCTTATTATAGTCTCTCTATACTATATCTTTTTCACTTGCCTTCAACCTCTTCACCCACCACAAGACTACAACCTATTTCCATATTCCCTTGTGTATCTTCAGCACGTTTCAACTCACCCTCAACTTGATCTTCTTCATCAATATTTCTACCTCTCTTCTTAGCTAATTCCTGCTCAATATACTTAACTCTGTTCATTTATTCATTCATATATCAATATTCATTCAAAATCAACAATTAAAAAAACTGAAATTCAATAAACTCATACATATTGGGATCTTCGTCCAAAATAGCAGTTTCTTGAGCAAAAGTATCTTGAAGTACAAGATCATCCTTATCACCGCCGGCGTCGTTCTTATCAACGGTTTTAGCAACTAAACAGCCGAAAATTCCAGACTGAGATTGTTGTACAGTTAGGGTTGCGGGGATGCCTGATTTTCTTTCTCGTTGTTTCTGGAGAAGCTTGATTTCTTCCAATGCAACCTGTTACACGTTAATTTAAATAATCATTGGTGAAATCAAAACCCTAATGTAAAAAAAAAAAATTGAAGTGAAAAAGAAAAACTTTTTTTCACTTTCGTCATCAGATTCGTTGTTTTATTGAGATTGTGGAGGTTGGTCGTGTTCTTCTGTTGGAGTACTTAAATCCTTTTTGAATTTCTGGGTTT
Source organism: Medicago ruthenica (assembly GCA_018208015.1). Classification (NCBI taxonomy): domain Eukaryota; kingdom Viridiplantae; phylum Streptophyta; class Magnoliopsida; order Fabales; family Fabaceae; genus Medicago; species Medicago ruthenica. The sequence goes on along the minus strand of CM031374.1, from coordinate 29,703,064 downwards.
AGGTGTTGAAGTTGTGATGAAGATGATGAAGGTTGAAGGCAGGTGAAAAAGATATAGTATAGAGAGACTATAATAAGGATCAATGTTCATTTTAATCTAATGGCTAAAAAAACTTTTTGCATGGTACCCAAAAACATTTCCTTGTGTATCCTAACCTTCACCCTTTAATAATAACTTATCAACTTTTACTAAAACATATACTAACAAATGTCTAAATTGTTTAATGTTTTGTACACATGATCATCTATATATATGTATATATATATATATATATATCAGGGTTAAAAAGTGTTTACCCATTGCTATTTGGGTGTGTAAGACCCCTAATTTTAAAAATAAATTACTAATAATCTATTCTATATATAAAGAAAATAACCTCTTTCAACTCTTTTGTGTTGCCTGATTTCTCTTTCCAAAAATGCCCTCAATTTTCAATACAAATAACACATGTAACAAATAGATAAAAATAAATTTAAATAAAATGTAACAAACACGATATATGTCTGGTTTTTTTCCTTTATCATCTAAAAAGTGTAACAAACTAGATGAATATATTTATACTTACTTTTTCATTATCCCAATTATACCCTTAAACAACTTTTTCTATAATAAAGATTGTTGGTGGTGTTATTAAAACAAAAAGAATTTAGATTATATTTTTTTGTTATATTGTTGGCGTCATTGAAATAGATAATCATGGTTAGTTCCCTAAAAAAAAGATAATTATGGTTAGTTTGGTTTGTTATAACTTGAAAGCAACAAACGTTTATATTTTTGGTTTTAATCAAAATCAAAATTTCATAAAAAAAAAATCAACATTCATAATTTTCAAACGTTAGCGTAATAAAAATAGCGGAAAGACGGACACGTGAGTGTCCGTCTTTTCACTAGTATAATATAATGTTACTTCGTCTACTTTAATTTATGATAAAAGAAAAATAAATAATACCTTCAACGATGAATTTTAATCGCTGCTCGAATATTTTAGCGTCTTTGTCGCGATAGGGACTCATAGTAAAAATTTTGGAATTTTTTTTATGAAACTTAATTTTCAATGTCTTCGACAAATGAAAATTTTACCGCGTTAGATTTTTGAAACAAACTCTGTTTACCATGAAAATTTTCGTATGGACTCACAAAATTATTTACGATATATTTATGCAATAAAAATAATTTCCCCATCGAAATTTTTTTCATCATAACACGTCGTATAACATTAACCAGATTAAAAGTTGTCTTATCGGCAGAAATGATTTCGGACATTTTTACTATTATCATGTACTGTTGTCAACCGCGTCCATTTGCAGCGAAAACTAACTTGGTGACCAATTAATAATGAATGGCTAAGATTTAGAGCACATGTACTTACTATTTCAATCCAATGGCCTACGTTTAATCCGGTTTTATTTAATTAGAAATCTTGGTGACCTAGATTGAGAGAAAGGCTAAGATCTAATCAACATGTTTACACTATGATCCAATGGCTTGGAATTGTTGTGGTTGTCTTTATAAGTGAACCAAGCAAACCAAATTCACATCCTCTCAACTCATTCTTCTTTCTTCTATCTCGGTTCTCTCTCTCTCCTCTTTCTCCTGGTCATCATTCTTCTCTCTTATTTCTTCTCTCGTCACTCTCTCTTCTCTCTAGTAGTTCTCTCATCTTCTTTCTTCCTTCTTTTCTTTCTCGGTCCTCTCTCTTCTCTCCCCTCTCTTATGTCTTTGTTCATCACTATTCTATCTCCTTTCTTATTACTTCTTCTCTTTTTCTTTGTTATTTTCTATTCTTTCTTCTCCTTTTACAAAAGAAAATTCCAAAACTCTTGAGAAAGATAAACTCAAACATAAACTTCTAATAAGGATTTGAATCAAATTATGTTGGAACATTGGTGTGAAGTTGGAAGGAAATTGAAAGATTAAACACTAAGTAATAAGACTTTGAGCCAGTGTGATTTGAATTGAAAAAATAGAGAGTGGGGTTCCACATAAAATAGAACACACATTAGTAGTGTTTAAATTGCGGTATTTAATTTTAAATACTTGATATTGATAAAAATAATAGTAATTATTATTTTTATTCATAAATATCACTTCCCATAATTTTAGTTTATGTTGGTTGTGATAAGAATAAAAATTCAACTCGGTTTTCCATCTTTCCTTCATTCATATCCAATGAGGTGTTTCCTCCACTTTTGTGGATTTGTTTCCTTTTGATCTTATCCACAAGTATTGAACTGATCAGTGGTTGAATTTCCTTTTGATTTTATCCATTAGAGTAACTGCTGCCGTAATTTTAGTTGAAACAGTTGCAAAATCTCTATATAAATAGAAGACTTCACTTAGTTCAAAAAACACATCAAAGAGTTCTATTGAGTTGTCGAGAACTCTTTCTCTCTTCTCCCCCCAACTTGTGTTAACGAGCTATTCTTCTTCTTATCTCATTTTTTGTCCCTTCAAAATTAAGAGTGTTCTTAAGATTTTAGTCTCTATTTTGTATAACGTCCATTCAGAATTAAGAAAGGTCTTAAGAACATACTCCATTCGATAATATATGTCCCTTTAGAATAAATAGTACTTTTAAGATCATAGTTCCTTTTGGAATAATAATGTCTCGTCGGAATTAAGAATGTCTTAACGGTATATATAAATATTCTTTCGATATTTTGCCATTTTTGGAGAAGTTAAAAAGTTAGAATGATGGTATCACCATATTTGAGTGATCGTAGTATCATATTGATATTTTAGAGAACTTAACGGTTAGAAATGATGATAACACCATATTTGAGTGGTCCTAGCACTATAATATAGTGGTCAGAGTACCATATTAGAAAGTGGTTTCAGTATTATAGAGTGGTCTTGGTACCATATTGAAGGTGTAAATCTTGAACGGTTTTCTACAATGCAGTAGTTAACTGCACAATTGTAGCTGGACTTGTTTTATCCTGGAGGCGGCGTGGTTGATAGTCTGCCTTGCACAATTTTGGGCAGTGCCACGAAACGTCTTAAAGAGAGCGACCTGGTCGTGACTCAACCTAGTAACAACTTCGGTAGATATTCTTTTTCAAAATAGAATTTGGAAATCCAAATACAACAGTTTGGAAATCAAAAAACAACAATTTTAAGACGTTTCCTTCTTCCATGTCTACCGAAGAAATTACTAACGCGAATTTTATTGTCCCTAAATACAAGAAGGATAAAAAAAAACTATAGAAATACATCTTTATACTAAACACAATGAAGTGCTCGGTGTTATAACAACAACACTGAGAAATTCACATATGTGATTTTGGATTTGTTTAAAAACTATTTCCAAAAATCAGAATCGTACTTTGAATAAATAACTCTAATTGTTAAGAGAATAGGAACCACAAAAAGGTCATATATTGGAAATCTGCAACCACCATCAAGAAATGACAATGGTTCATAATTTTTTTTAATTGTGCGAAACCAAGTCATATGTCCCATAAGTATAAGAACATGTCAAGTGTTGCTCGGCAACGTAACTTGACTAAAGAAAAATTCACTGTTATTATTAATATAATCAATCTAGTTGGTTGAAGTGAATGGTGGGTGGATGCATATTAGCGCCCCACGCTTTATCTACTAAGATCGTGTTCTGTTTAAAACATATGTTATTGTTGAAAATAAGAAAGTGTTGTTAGAATATTCAAAACACCACTAAAGTTGTTGGCATTAGAGATATGGAGTAACCATTCAAGTCCGAAAAGAAAATTATTCTCTAGGACGTGATGCATGCTCCAAAAATAAGAAAGAATCTGAATTTCAGATTTCTACTAAATAAGACTGAGTTGACTCAGACTAAAAGAGAGACTTGTGCATCATGCATTCTTGTGGAGAAAAGATTGCACCTTTGATAGTATGTTCAAAATTAAATTCTCCTTCTATTTTATAAGTTGTGTGATTTTAATATTTGACATGCCAAAATTTAAAATGTGAACAAGCATTTAATTTTAAACTTAAGTAACTTGAATTTAATTTCAAAGTTATATGATAAGAAATTTTTATTTTTTGCAATCAAGATAAATGAACCAAAAGTTCATATAAACCAGTGTTTAGAGAATTTGAACCTCTAAACTTAATAAATTATGATATGTGCAAACTTGATGGCACATAAACTAGAAATGCTAAAAAAAATATTTTCTCTTATTTATTGATGACTGTTTTGAAAAATAAAATTGATACGCTTGATATGTTCAATTTTTATAACAAAAATTTAAATTTATGTTGAAGAGAGTACCCAAGTCTAATAACAAAATTTCTAATTAAGAAGTTTTGAGAAATAACAACTCAACTTGTCTTATTTTTTGAACTTGGGATTGTCTAACTTATGTTCGGATTTCAGACCCCAAGAGAGTCACTACAAGAAAACAACGTTTTAGCGTCGAATTTTAGCGTCGGCCGCCGACACCGACGCTACTAGCGTCTGACTAGAGTCGGCCTAACCCACTCTACTTCAATTTCTAGTTTTCCTTTATTTTTAAAAAGATTTAGAGTCGGCCTAGCCGAGGCTAAAGGTTAGGGGACCCACGTATGACATTTTAGACTATATTTAGAGTCGGTCTGTCCGACTCTATTATTTTAATTGATAAAAATTTAATATAATAAAATTAGAAATAGATATAGAGTCGGCTTAGCCGACGCTAACATATTGGATCAGCCAAATTAAAACACGGGTTCCCTTACCCTTTCCCTCATCATACACCATTCAAACTTTTCATCTTCATCTTCTCTAAAAACCTAACCTCCTAAAACTTCCAAAATCAACCAATCTTCATCAAAACTTCACCAAACCTCATCAAACACAACCCAAATCAATAACCCACAACCTATTAAGCACATTCCAACCTTCAAAATCACAAATCACCTACTACCAATAAAAATCCCAAATTTCGTATAAACCAAATCCCTAAACCAAAACCTCCAAAAATCTTCACAAATCCTAACTCAAACACAAAAATTCATCCTAAACCTTAAAACCCACCATCAAAACAACTTTTCCCAACCAAAATTTTCACAAAAACCAAACATTTCATCATGCACCATGTTGCAAAGGATTTGAAGGGAGATCAAGTAGGAGGAGTTGCATTGATCTATCATCAATTTGAGGTGGTGTGTTTCCTTATTCCTTTTGTGTTTTTCTTATTCGTTCCTTTTCCTTTATATAATCCGCTTATAGCTTTTTCTTATAGCTTCTAATTGTTCTGCTTATGCTTATAGCTTTTCGATTTCTGCTTCTGCTTATTGCTTTCTGGTTCGTGTTCTTGATGTTAATAAATGACACTAGTTATACAAGCTTATTGATGAATAATTGTGTTTTATATCAATCAAAACTTGAATTAAAGCAAATATCATTTGTGGCTATACAACTTTATTTAACAACAAGGTGCTGCCATGATATTGTAGCGTAATGAAATTCCTGTGTGCATATCTTTACCAGTATGGACTTTTATAGTCTTTTGTAATGAACTTCATAATGTCTGTCCATCGATTTGTGTTCTCTGCCTACTAATATCCTCTTAATTGTCTGTTCTCTACGATCCATTCTATAAGAATAATATTGTATTTTTGATGGTAAAGGTGGATGGTTCCTTTCATTAATTAAGTCATAATCTCTACTTTCAATTATGGGTTTAAGTGCTTTTATGTTAATTGTGACTTTTGATGATCTTTGATGATGAATTTCGTGCTCCTAATTCATGTGAATTTGTGGGTATGATAAACTTCATGAAATTGTTGAGTTATATGCTTAAACTTCAAAGTTGTTGTTATTCATAAGTTGTTTTGATGATTGTGGATTAGTTGGGTGCAAATCATGAATTGATGTATGATTGTTGTTGAAACATGTTTGATTTCACTTCATCAATGTTATGTATGATTGTGTGTTGATGTGGTTTGAATTGGTGTGGTTGTTTATGAAGTTTAAATATAAAAAAAATGTGAAAATTGTGGGTTTTGGTGAAAAATGAACATGACGATGATTTTTGGCGTTCCGGGTGGTTGGGGGCCATTCTGGACATCCCTAAGTGTTTCTTTTGATGTGTTTAACTACTGTTTCGCCTTCTAAACTTGCTGGAACATCAATTGGATTGACTTTAAATGTCGGTGAATTATTTGGAAAAAAGACGATTTTTGAGAAAATAGACGAACTTTGTGAAATCTCAGAATTAATTGGATGAGCTATGATGTTGATATGTATGAGCTACTGTGATGTTATGTAATATATGAAAATGCTTTGTTGATGTGTTTGAGCATGAGCGTCTCGTTTCGGTGAACTATTTGGAAAAAGACGATTTTTGAGAAAATAGACGAACTTTGTGAAATGTCGGAATTAATTGGAATTGAGCTATGCTGTTGATATTTATGAGGTATTGTGATGTTATATAATATATGAAAACGCTTTGTTGATGTGTATGAGCATGAACGTCTCATTTCGGTGAACTATTTGAAAAAAGACGATTTTTGAGAAAATAGATGAACTTTGTGAAATGTCGGAATTAATTGGAATTGAGTTATGGTGTTGATATGTATGAGCTACTGTGATGTTATGTAATATATGAAAATGCTTTGTTGATGTGTTTGAGCATGAGCGTCTCGTTTCGGTGAACTATTTGGAAAAAGACGATTTTTGAGAAAATAGACGAACTTTGTGAAATGCCGGAATTAATTGGAATTGAGCTATGATGTTGTTATGTATGAGGTATTGTGATGTTATATAATATATGAAAATGCTTTGTTGATGTGTTTGAGCATGAATGTCTTGTTTCGGTGAACTATTTGGAAAAAGACGATTTTTGAGAAAATAGACGAACTTTGTGAAATGTCGGAATTAATTGGAATCGGCCTATGATACCTATATGCATAAGCTACTGTGATCATATGTGAGTAGTGTATGTGCTTGGTTGAGGTGTTTGATCAAGTTTATCTTGTTTTGTTGAAATACTTGGAAATGTAGAAAGTGGTGTAAATAGACGAACTTTGTTGAAAAGTGATTTAATGACCGGATAAATTGCAATTTGTTTTATGTTCATGATGATATGATAGAATAAAAATGAATTGATAATGATTGGTTGATTGTATGGATGTAAATTTAGCAACTATCCAAATTATACAAGTTGAATAAATAAGCTGATAAATTCAAACTCAAATTAAAAATTTTAAGTGCATGGCTATCATGACTTGGTTCATTCAATACTCCAACATCTAGATCCTGAATTTTTGTACATTTATGTTATTGTCAGGCACATGCTAGTATCAATACACCCGAGATAGAGTCAGAAATGCAAGAACTTGTGCAATTAGTGCTTCAAAATTCTCCAGATGGCTTGCATTCCAATATCAAGAATTCATTCCTCGCAATCAGGTAGGCTTCTACTTGACATAATGATTTCCTGTTTTGCTAATTGAATATGATAATGGAATTTGGCTTATGCTTTATATTTAGAAGCTTCGGTTGTATTCGTTGTCCAAGATACAACTAGATTTAATTTTGTTTTGGCATGTGATAGTTTAGCATATTGCATTATCTGGACGATTACCATACCTGCAACTGTTTTTTGACAAACTTATATATAACCTAAATTCATTACTTCCTCAATCTACTTCTTAGTTACTAGTTTCTTTAAGATAGGAACTTATGTGTAGACGTAATTCAAATTTCACCTATGATGATCTCATATGACATTAAGACTGAGCCATGACATAATGCCACCAATTTTGAATGATAAAAATTACTGATAAATGGAATCAACTGACATTTGTTGTCATTGGTCTTCATTTATGATGCCATATTTTGCGGTCTTCCTTTATTAAACATCTTCTGTCTGCATATTTAATTAATTTATGGGGGATATGTATCACAACATTTAACTTACATGATCTGATAATTCAATTGAATATATGCAACTAAGTCTTGGTTAGTGATCACGTTTGTGACCTGGCTGATTAATTTTTATTATCATCTTTTCAGTTCAAGATACTGTATTAAAAGATTGCTCGAGTTGACCTTCCTGATTCATAGGTTATTGCATAGAACATATTAGCAACCTAATAGTTCAAGTCTGTCCTGTTTTGTTGTGCTGCTTTCTGAGTTCATCTCGCGAACTTTTGCTGTTGTAGTGGTTTTGTTTGGTGTTTTGTAGGTGCTGAAGGGTGATGGGTTTGATTAGGTTTTACGGTAGCTGTCTGGGTCTTCGTTCAAGTCAATTGGAGGTGTTTTGGCTTGTTTAACATATTTTAGACATCCATTTATGCCTTGTGAGCTAATAATTACATTAAGCTTTTATTTGTATTGTAAATATTGAGTTATCAGTTATTATGTGCTCTTGTTGTCTCAATCAAACTTTTATTTCTAGTGCTCTTCTAAAACCATATAACTAGTCATTATGTAATTAAGTAGTTGTGATGTACTAATAAATTTTGAACTTAAGTAAGTTGTTTAGCATATATTTAACTTCTATTATTATTATTAGTAGCAACATTTTGTATTGTTATTTTGTAGTTTTAGACTATTTTGTAGTATCACAATAATCGTAATACTGACTAAACATTAATCTTTTTCTCTAAAGCTGACTGTAGCGTCGGCCTAGCCGACTCTAATATTTAGTTGACTTGTTTGATTGTAGAGTGGGCTGGCCGACTCTAAAAGATTTAGTTGACTGGTTTCGAAGTTGACTTTAGCGTTAGTGTAGCCGACTCTAAATTTTATAATTAGCGTCGGTCTGGCAAACTCTAAATTATTTATTGACTTTTTTTATTTTGAATTTAATAGCGTCGGCTTTTGCGAAGAGTCGGTTTTAGAGTCGGATTAACCGACGCTATGTTAGCCTCGGAGGGCAAATAGCCGACTCTACCCAGTAACTTCGAATTTTTTAGCCTTCCCCCGACCCCGACGCTAATCCGACGCTAAATCTGTGTTAGCGTCGGTTTTAACCCTGTTAGAGTGGGTTTTTGGCCGACGCTAAATTGCAGTTTTCTTGTAGTGAGTTTAACTCGCTAGTAGAGCATATGAATGTGTATTCATTGGGTATGTGTTAGGCGTAAAATTTGGTACACATTATAAAAGGATAGATTCGACTAGATCGAAGAGTCGAAGTTCCCATAGAAGCAAGATTTTTCGAGAAGAACGGTTGGAGCAGTGGGCCTAGTGGATTACGGCCCAAATAGCAAAATCCAGACCCAAGATTTCGAAGCTTGGCGCGCGAGAGAAGAAGATGCTTCGAAGAAATGGAGAACGTGGGGAACACGTGGAAGAATCCAGAGCGTAGGATCGAAGCGGCAGTTTGATTTTTGCCTCTAGTATATATAGTGATTTCTTAGAAGAAATCAGGGTCACAATTTTCATATACGAACCTCTCCCAAGATTTCTGAGTATTCATGCGATCGAAAGAAAGGAACTCCAAGGAGAAAATGTATGAATTGTGAACCGTCTTTTATTGTAATCATTTTTACATTCAATGCAATTTATTTTCATGTTATTTACATGCTTCTTCTCTACAATTCAGTTCTTTTATTACGAATGTTAGTTCGACTTTGAGGCGATTCGGAGTTGAAACATTCTTCTTTTTAGTTTTCTTAAACAAAAAACCATAATCTGTATATCATCTTGATGAACGTAACAAGTTTTCTGGAAAAGCAAAGCACAAAATTGTCTTAAGATTTCTAGTTGATCTTGCAAGTGTAAAATACTTAAACTAGCGGTTGTTTACCAAATCCCAGCGTAAACAAATTGGCACGCCCGGTGGGACGGTTTTGTGCATTGTTTTTTTTTCTAAAATTTGTAACTGCTGTTTTGGGGTATGGTTAGAACTGTTCATATTCACAACTCAACGAACGCTCAGAATTCTAGTTCGATGAGTAGTGAGATGAGTCCTGGTTCAGGATCTCCTAATAATACTAGTCCTGGGGCCAGTTCTAGTGGGTTTTTATCTAATTCAACCACGACTAGTATACCAGTTGTGTCGTCTGTAACTAACCCCCAAATGTCTAGTTCGTTTGAACTTCACGCTAATATACCCACGCCAACCATGGCGTATTCAACAGTGTCACCTGTAACTTCGGCTTTCAGGTCCTTTAATTCGAATTTCATTACCAATCCTTTGTATGGGCCTATACCTCCACCTACACTTGGTTTTTCGACCATGCCACCATTTGACCCAAATAGGTATAGTACCTCTAGGATAAACTCTCAAGCTTTAACTAGTTCAACTGTGATGTCTTTGAGACAACAGATGGATGAGAGTAACCATGAAATGGTCAATATGTTGACTCAGCAAATTGAACTGTATTTAACCCATTAATTCAGAGTACTAACGACAGTTACCAAATGTTGGCACATCAGATGGGTCGAATCGCTGATTTTTTCGGCACACGTCCCCCTGCTCCGCCTAGGCTAACCCAGCATGCACCTCAAGTGATAATGCCTGCCATGTCTGCCACACCCCAGAACCAAGGCCAGGCATTTATGGCTCATGAACAGCCATTGAACCAAGGCCAGGCGTTTGTGGCACATGAGGAGCCTCAGTACTAAAACGATGGCCCTCAACCGCCACAAGTAGTTTTAGTAAATAGAAACCAAGATGCTGATGAGGTAGTTCGAAATGTCCAGAACAATAATTTTGCTGGACATAATAATTTGACTAATCTCGTTGAGACAATTTTAGCCCAGAATGGCCTCAATGTAGGATGTCGAAGGCCAAATTTTGTCTCCGCGTTGTCTGAGTATGTGTTAGAAACTGAGTTACCGAGGGGTTGGAAAGTCCCTAAGTATACTAAGTTCGCTGGGGATACTAGTGAGTCTACTGTCGAACACATCGCTAGGTTCTTAGCTGAGTCTGGTAATTTAGCCAATAACGAAAACTTGAGAATGAAGTATTTCCCTAATTCTCTAACCAAAAATGCTTTTACTTGGTTCACAACTCTTCCTCCTCATTCGATTCATACTTGGACTCAGTTAGAGAGGTTGTTTCATGAGCAATTTTACATGGGCCAGACTAAGATAAGTCTTAAAGAATTGGCCAGTGTTAAACGTAAAACCCAAGAATCTATTGATGACTACTTGAATAGATTTCGATTGCTTAAGGCTAGGTGTTTTACTCAAGTCCCTGAACATGAACTGGTCGAAATGGCTGCTGGTGGTCTAGATTATTCGATTAGGAAAAAACTAGACACCCAATATCTTCGAGATATGTCTCAATTGGCTGATAGAGTTAGACAACTCGAAAAGCTAAAAGCTGAAAAGGTTAGAAATTTTAAGTTTCAGAAAAAGAAGGAAATCACCTTTGTCGATACTTATGATAGTGATTATGAAAATGATATCGAATATTCTGATGCTGATGATAATGGAGTTAATGTGGCTGAGTTAAAGCCAGGGCCTCCATACACTTGTAAATTATTGAGGCCTTCGAATGGAAAAAATCCAATCGAACCTAAAAATGATAAATTTGTTGCAAAAACTTATACGTTTGATATAACCAAATGTGATGAAATCTTTGATCTATTGGTGTCTGATGGCCAGATAATTGTGCCAAAAGATTTGAAAATACCGCCAATAGAACAAAGAAAGAAACGAGGTTATTGCAAATATCATAATTATTTGGGACATACAACTCATCGATGTAATCTTTTCAGGGACTTGGTTCAAAAAGCGTTGAATGAAGGTAGGTTGAAGTTTGCAGACAAGGCCAAACCTCAAATGAAAGTGGATACAGATCCATTGCCAACTGCTGATGCTACTTATGTCGAAGTTTATGACTGCAACATGGTTGATGTGGTTGATCCTGCACCAACGAAGGCTTTCCCTGAAGAGGAATATAAGAAGAAAGTCGAAGAAGTTTACCGTAAGGCTGGAGAAGAATTGATAGACTTCTTAAATAGGTGTAAACTCAGTAACTCTGAAGTTATGCTGTGCCCAAGGTGTAGTGCAGTGTGTGATAAGGAGGCCACTGCAGGCCTCAAAAATGTTGTTCCTTATGTTGACAACAAGAGAAAATGGTCGAACACTAAGCAAAAGCAAAAGGGTTGGCCATACCAAAAGGCTGACTGGAGCAAGTATGCTGCTAAGAGTCCTTCGATCCATCAAAGGTTGGGGCCTCAACATACCTTTAAGCCATCGAACAAAGCGCCTGTGAATAAATGGGTGAGTGGTCAGCATGTAGCTTTTGACAACAGATCGATGGAAAAGGGGAGCTCAAGCAATGTGAGTGTGAAGATCACTGCTGAAGCCAAAGATACAAAAGTAATTGCTGGATCTCAAAATGCGGGAGGCAATAAGTATGCTTACAAGAACAACTACAAAGGGAAAAATCCTATGACCCGCACCCAGTGGCGTAGGTTTCAGCGGAAGAAGAAGCTTGCTACTCAAAAGGTAAGTGCTGGGGGCAATGCAACTGCAGTGCAGAAGGTTGATTGGGCTGTGAAGCCAGCAAAGGAGAGGCTTGCTCCAATCGTCGAAAGAGTAAAGGCTGAGGATGGAAAAAATGAGGAAGATGAGGAAGATTACATGGATGATGATGATCTCCTTGATGATGAGCCAGATTTTGATGTTTTGGTTAATGTCATATCTATTCTTCCAGCGGAATATGATGTCCCAACTGAAGTCAACGAAGAAGAAGAAGACTTCGAAAACTTTGACATGGCTAATCATAAGCCAGTTTGCTACTATGTGATGGGAAATGGTTGTGTTGAAGAACAAAATGCCATGTTCGAAAAGCCGCACCTGGGTATGCAAAATCATCTAAAGGCCTTATTTATAAGAGCAAAAGTGAATGATGTAGGTATCAACAAAGTCTTGGTTGATGGTGGGGCTGTGGTGAATATTATGCCTCATTTTATGCTGAAGAAACTAGGTTTGTTCGATACTGACCTTCATTCTCACAATGTTGTGCTAGCTAATTATGAAGGAAAGACTGGTTATTCCTTGGGCGCTGTTCAAATAGAGGTGTGTGTTGGGAGTACAGTTCGAAAAACTCTCTTCATGGTTATTGCTGCTAGGCCTAATTACAACCTACTGCTGGGTAGGGAATGGATTCATGGAGTTGGAGCTGTTCCATCAACCATGCACCAAAGGTTAATTCTGTGGAGAGAGGATGGTTTGGTAGAGAATGTTGAAGCGGATCAGAGTGCTTACATTTCAGAAACTAACACTGTCACTCTCCAAAATTTCGACAAGAATTTGGCTGCCATTGCTCCATGTGGTGACCAAAATGCTGCCTTCAATCCAAATAAAGTGGTGTCCGAGAATGTTTACCACTCTGTTAAATTACATCCAACCCATGGTTTTTGCTGGGAAAGGGAAGCTATTGATAGGCCCTTGACAGAGGATGAGTTCCCATCACCTCAGGGATGGGGTGACCTTGACAGTTATGATGATTAAGTCTCCAGCATGGAGTAGGATTACGGCATATGCTGCCGAAAACAGAATGAAAATGGCTATGGGAGCCATTGAACTTCAAGAAGACATGGTTGTTGAGGCCAATTTCGATTCACAAAAAGAGTTGTCTACAAAAGCCAGTGATTCGAATCATGGCAACAAGCAAAGGTTAGATTGCATTTATGATGATGAACCTTTGGGTTTTGAGAAAGATCCAATTAGTTCGAATCAAAAAATGAGGGCTCAAGATCCTTTGCAAGAGATTGATATTGGAGATGGCTCTATCAAAAGGCCAACATATATCAGTACCAATATTGATTCAAGCTTGAGAATTAGAGTGGTCGAATTGCTGAAAGACTACAGGGATTGCTTTGCTTGGGATTATGATGAAATGCCAGGATTAAGCAAAGACTTGGTGGAACATAGGTTACCTTTTCGACCAGATAAAAGACCGGTGAAGCAGCTTCCAAGGAGGTTTGCTCCAGAAATCATGACAAAGATCAAAGCAGAGATCGAAAGGTTGCTCAAGTGCAAGTTCATTCGAACAGCCAGGTATGTAGAATGGTTAGCTAATATTGTTCCTGTTATTAAAAAGAATGGATCTCTTCGAGTTTGTATAGACTTTAGAGATTTAAATAATGCTACGCCAAAAGATGAATATTCAATGCCTGTAGCAGAAATGCTAGTTGATTCAGCAGCGGGTCATGAATATTTAAGCATGCTAGATGGTTATTCTGGCTATAACCAAATCTTCATTGCTGAAGATGATATATCTAAAACTGCTTTTCGTTGTCCTGGTGCTTTAGGCACTTATGAATGGGTAGTGATGCCCTTTGGCTTAAAGAATGCTGGGGCAACATATCAAAGAGCAATGAATTCGATCTTTCATGATTTTATAGAGATCTTTACGCAAATTTATATTGATGACATTGTGGTTAAATCTTCATCTGCTGATGAACATTTAAGTCATCTTAAAAGATCTTTCGAAAGAATGAGAAAATGTGGATTAAAAATGAATCCACTAAAATGTGCTTTTTGTGTACGTGCAGGAGATTTCCTTGGCTTTGTTGTGCATAAAAAGGGCATAGAGATCAACCAAAACAAGACAAAAGCTATCATGGAGACCAAGTCTCCAGCAACAAAGAAACAACTTCAATCATTGCTTGGCAAAATAAATTTTTTGAGAAGGTTCATTTCGAATCTAAGTGGAAAGGCTCAACCCTTTTCTCCATTGTTAAAACTCAAGAAAGATGATACGTTCAAATGGGGAACAGAACAGCAAAAGGCATTTGACGAGATTAAGGCGTATTTGTCAAATCCTCCAACTTTGATGCCTCCCATTCGAAACAAGGAAATGAAGTTGTACATTGCAGCGTCAAATTCAACCATTGGGAGCATGCTTGCTCAAGAAGATGAAAATGGTGTCGAGAAAGCTATTTATTTTTTAAGTAGAGTTCTAAATGATGCTGAAACTAGATACAGTGTAATTGAAAAGCTTTGTCTTTGTTTGTATTTTTCTTGTACCAAACTCAAGCAATATATAAAGCCAGTTGATGTTTATGTTTATTCCCATTTCGATATAATTAAGCATATGTTATTAAAACCAATTTTGCACAGTAGAATTGGGAAATGGGCTTTGGCTTTAACAGAATATTCACTGACTTTTAAACCCTTAAAAGCTGTTAAGGGTCAAATAGTTGCTGATTTCATTGCTGATCATTCAGTAATCGAAAGTCCAATGAATTGTGTTGAGTTTGAACCTTGGTTAGTGTATTTCGATGGGTCCCGACATAGGCAAGGTACAAGAATTGGAATCTTGATAATTTCACCATCGAAAGTTCCAACTAAGTTCAAGTATAAAATTAATGGGTCTTGTTCTAACAATGAAGCAGAATACGAAGCTTTAATTGCGGGTTTGGAAATTCTCCTAGACTTGGGGGCAAGACACATTAAAATAAGAGGTGATTCTGAATTAGTTGTGAAACAATTAACTAAGGAATATAAATGTGTCCAAGAACACTTGATGAAATACTTCGTTATTGCGTTTTCTTTGTTAAAACATTTTGATTCCTATGATATTCAGCACATACCTGTTAATCTAGGAAAGTAAGTATCGTTTTTATATCGTTCCACAGGGATTAATGTGATATCATAAACCGTTCAACATCGATTATCGTCTTAAGTTAGGGTTTAACCATTTGTTTTACTACACTACTCATTATTTTAAAAACATAATAAATAAATAGTAGAGTAATAGGACATAGAAGGTGCTAGGATTAACGTTCATCAATCAAACATCGTTTGTATTCGATTGATTATAAATACGGATTCTAGCTTTTTCTTATATATTGCATTATTACGTATTGCTCAACAACTTCATTGATTTCCCAAATGAAGTCATGAGATCGATTGTGTCATTTAATCGATGATTTCTCAATCTATTAAACGATTCAAAAGCTTTACGATCCAATACTATAATGTAATTATCAAAACCAAATCCCATTTCTAGAATTTCTTATCTTGATAGAAAATCATTCTAAACCTAGATTCAAAAGTCTTTTTCAACAACATTTAAATCAAACATAAGATTGAAAAGCAAGAAGAAATTCAATGGTATATAAAAATTGCTAGAATCATATATTGAATAATCAAAAGTTTACAACATGGAATGATTGATTACCTATTAATCCCAACAAAGGAGATTAGTTGATCATTGTCATGACAACTATGGCAAAATAAGAAAGGAAGATGAAGATATATGAGAGCTTGATGTCTCAAAGCTTCTTAAGATCTTCTTCAATCCAAATCAAATTGCTATTTGAAGTTCTTCTCCCTCTATGCCTATTCTCTCTCAAAGATAACAAGTATTCTAAGCTCTGGAAAATATTAAAACTCAGAAAAAAACTATATCTCTGAAATGAGCTTAAAAATCTATAAATATGCTGAGAAAAAGCACGCTCGCTACAAGCGACCAGCCTGTCGCTTGTAGCGAGGACATCAACTGGCCAATCATAGAGCTCCACGTCACCATCAGCATTAAACCGCCCCTTTGGTCGCTGTAGCGACAAGGTCTGTCGCTACAAGCGATGGATCATTGAAATTCCCTGCCTAGGCTCGCTTCAAGCGTCCAGTTCATCGCTACAAGCGATGAACTCTTGAAAATCCCTGCCTAAGCTCGCTTCTAGCGATGGAAGCTGCGCTTCAAGCGATGGTACACTGGAAATCCCTGCCTATCCTCGCTACTAGCGATGGCTTCTGCGCTTGTAGCGATGGCATCAAGAAAATCTTCATTCTTTTGCATCAATCAGGTTCAAGCATGTATTTCCTGCATAATCACATGGGGTAAGGATTAGGATCACAAATATTGCATTTCTAACACAAATATGCCCTAATCCTAAGGTAACTTGCAAAACAAGTAAACATAAGTGCCCTAAATTGTACCAAAATATAACAACTTTTAGGCACTTATCAAACTCTCCCCAACTTACATTTTGGTTTGTCCTCAAACCAAAGACTTAAAAAGGAAATTTTCATAGCTTAAAAACCACAGTATTGAGCAATTAGCAAAGGATTCAAAAGTGCGAAGAAATAAACATCAAGTGAGTGATTCAAATGTGATTGCGCAAACTAAAGTTCAGTTTCTCATTAAACAAGATACATTCTACAAATGTGAACTAGTTCTAAACACAAGGAATCAAATCATACAATCCTAAACAAGCAACATGTTTAAATTTGAACCAAACCTAACACACTTCTATATAAAGTAAATGAACAATTGAAATCATTTGTAAGGGTTATGAACACTCGTCCAACAAACATGATAACATACAATCAAATTATGTGTCTATCTAATTATCAATTCCAAAAGCATAAAAGGCATTGATCAAAAGGTCTTTAAGGGTTGTAATTGGGCTAGGTTACAAAAGAATTGTCATATGTGGGATATTTGAATTCAAATGGCCAAGCAAAAGGAAACATTCAATCTAATTACAACTTCCTTCTTTTTCCAATACAACACTTGGTGAATTTGGTACTTTTCTAATCTTGATTGATCTTGACAACTTCTTCTTTGAATTCTTGCAAACCTTTTCATTTTTTCTCTTTTCTTTTTCTTGGTTTGCTTTTCTTTCTTTTTTTCTTTTCTTTTCTTTTTCTTTTCTTTTTCTTGTTGTCAAGATCAATTAACACATTCACCCTAATATTGACATAAACATAACCTCCCTTTCTCCCCAACTTATTTCAATGATACCCTAATCGAATGTTCCTTTATCATTATGGCAAAGGTCAATAAAAACGATGGATAAGGGTTCAAAAGAAAACAACTATCAGAATTTATTTAAAGAGTTAACTATGAACTGAATTTTTTTACAAACTCCGGCAATTTAAATAAGCAGATGAGCTTATTAAATTGACAGTCCACAGTTAACAATTCTGATTCAACAGGCTCAGATGGGTTAACAGATACTCACACATCTCACAGGGTAGGTTCATTTGGTCAAGTATTTCACTCAATTTCAAAAAATTGCCTTGATCACTTCAATGCTTTTATACAAATTAAAACAACAACATATTTAACATAAAATAACTGAGTTAAACATGATATTGGTCTCCTGCATATATATACAATGGTTGAGGATTCCTCACATTTTGGCTAGTTCTATATTGGTTCAAAACTAAACAAATGCTTGCTTGAAAACTGAATAAATTAACTTGTGTGTGTAAAGAACTTATTCACATTCACGAATATACCTAGAAAAACAAGAAAACGAGTACCTTAGCTGCGCGCTTTAACACTCATTCTATCATTATCACTCATTTGATTCAAAGATAAAGCACTGGCTTTGAATCATTCATCTTTCTTTCAACATTTGTTGGGATAATTTCAAAAAATTTATACCAAAAATAAATACTAAAGCATAAATAAAATATAACTATACTAACATGTAATACCCAAAATAAATAACATAAACATAATGTAACATCATCCATGGTACAAAAGAAACATATCCAAAGTAAAGTACAAAACATAATAAAAATGTTATAAAAGTACAAAGCTGAATAAATAAAACGAAAGAGAAAACAAATCAAAATCTACAGCTCTGCATCATCAATCTGAATCTGAATCCATGTCATCATCAGAGTCTATCAGGTCTGCTGCCATGCGGTCAATACTATTAGTAGCTGCTGAGGAGTCATCACCCAGATCATCATCAACATCAACGTCGTCGTCACCCTCATCACCGGCATCCTGCTGATCACCAGCATCCGCTGCAGCTGCCCCTCCTGGAAAGAAAGGCCTGTCCCCAGGCCAAGCTATGTGCTCAGAGAAGAAAGCAGGCGTCCACGGGCTTTGGCCACTGTCATGCAGATGGCTCTGAATAGTCGTAAGTGCCCGGTGATTTGACGCATTCTGTGCCAACAGAAAAGAGCTCACAGTAGCAGAGTCCCAACTCAAGAAGTCCAGTGGTGGAATGGTCGGGTGGCTAGTATGCTGAGGTGGTGGTGGTACATGAGAAGGACCGGCTGAAGTGGATGGTCCAGCTGCGGAAGGAGGTGGGTCTGTAGGTGCAGGTGTAGAGCAGTACCTATTGATGTATCTATCATCAATAGGGTTCTTAATTTCCTCATATACCTGTGATGGCATGTGTACCCTAGCACGTCTACAGAGTCCCATAATCAACCCGGGAAATGTCAGTGGGCATTTGGGTTTGCCCGGGGGTAAAAGGCCGCTCTCGGCTACTATCCTCATCTCATTTGCTATAAGCCTAGCAACGTCAACCTGACGTTGAGTAAGGATATAATGGACAAGAGGGGTAACATCAAGGGTGGTAGAGGAGGTATGAGATTTAGGGCGGATGTTATACAAAATAAGGGTAAGAACTACCTGAGCCTCAGTGGTCATGTCCTCTCGAAATGCTCGGAAAGGCTTACCCGAAGCCCTACTCAAATCATAACTCTTCCCCTCCTGGAAGATGTCTCGTGCGATACTCTCATGATCCCAATTGCCGCTCCTCTGATGCTCACAAAAATCACATAGCGCAGTAGGCGCTAGTGGATTATCCTCTTCAACTAGCTCCAGAGGCTTGCCCAAATACGCGTTGATGGACATACGATCAAAAGTGATGGTACGCCCTCGCACGTAGGTAGTCCATGTGAACTCGTCGGATGGGTCAGCGGGGATCGCATTCGCGTAGAATTCGCGCACGATGTCATAATTAATCCTCCTGGGTGGCGTGCATAAAATCCCCCACTTCCTTTCGTTAATCATGGCTGCTATGCCTCCATACTCCCCCTCTTCAGAAATCTCAAACCGCTTCTCAGACATGATTCGTCTTGTCTTCAGCTCCTCGTACCTTTCTTGATTCCTCCAGCTTAGGAAACGACTCGCGTCGTGTGGTTGAATGTTTACTCTTGGTCGTGACGACGAGCTCTCAACGTTCCTTTGGCGTTTGGACGAGGTTTTGGGTGCCATTCCTACATAAGTATCAAAACAGATTAAAATTAGGTAGGGTACAAGTTAGGATCAGAACAAAAGAAAAATAAAACAAGTTTCTGGTTTCGTCGCTACAGCGACAGCTTGGTCGCTTGTAGCGAGAAAGACCCATTTCAAAATTTCATTTTTCTGATTTTTACCTACTTGTAGCATGCGAAATTAAGATTAAAGCTAAAATAAATGACTAACAATCACCTAAACTTCTTAAATCCTCAAAAACCTAAATTATTTTGAAATTTTTACAAAAGGTTTTTCCAAAATACGAATCCTATGAACAAGAGGATTAAAGGGGAGTTTTCCTAGTGATTCTAGGTCATTTATAACAGCTTAAACTCTATCTAATCATGGGTAATCAACAGGGCATTAGATTAAGTTCAAAAATTGTAAAACCCTAAAACCCTAAATCATCAAATCAGCATGCAGGCACTATTAAACAGTAAAGAGCTACTAAACAGTAACAGACAAGGACGAAATACATACCTGAGTGAAGATTTATGTGGATTAAACACAGGTGAAGAGTGGATTTGCAGAAATTGTGCAGAAATGGAAAAAGACAAATGCAGAAAATGGAATAAATGGAATGGACTGTATGTACTGGTTATAAGATGCGAAAATAAGAGTTTAAACGGCTAGAATACTTAATGAAGTGGTTGGGAGGTTACTGAAGCGACAGTAGTGGCCTGGGTAATATAAAACTGTTTTCTGATACGCTCGCTACAAGCGCGCGACCTGTCGCTACAGCGACAGGCAAAAAGCCCATCGCTACAAGCGTGGAATGGCGCTACAAGCGCAAGTGCAAATTCCATCGCTACAAGCGACAAGTGCGTCGCTACAGCGACGTAGTGTAAATTCCATCGCTACAGCGATGAATTGGTCGCTGTAGCGACCATGACAGGAAACAGAAAAATAAAATTTTGAGTTCTTGCCACTATCCCAACATGCATAAATAACTATACAGAAGTAAAATAACACTAAAAATACAACATACTTACAAAATTGGGGTGCCTCCCAACAAGCTCTTGTTTAACGTCATTAGATCGACGCCTGATTCGCTTATGCATAAGAATCGATGAGTGAAATCGTTGTCGTGTGCCGAACAACTTCACCTCCAAAATATGGCTTAAGCCTCTGTCCATTCACTGTCCATGTCGACTTAGTGATAGGATCCTCTAGTTCCACAGCTCCATAAGGCTTTACTTCCTTGATCATGAACGGACCGGACCATTTGGACTTCAATTTACCCGGAAATAGTCGTAGCCTTGCATTGAACAGCAAGACCATTTGACCAGGCCTGAATTCCCTCTTCATGATCTTCTTGTCATGATACCGTTTAACCTTTTCCTTATAAAGCTTGCTTGACTGATAGGCTTGGTCACGCATTTCTTCTAACTCATGCATCTGAAGCTTTCTCTTCTCCCCAACTTGCTCTTGATCAAAGTTCAAAAACTTGAGCGCCCAAAACGCTTTGTGCTCCAACTCGACCGGCAAGTGGCATGCTTTCCCATACACCAACTGGAATGGTGTGAAACCCGTAGGAGCTTTGTATGCGGTCCTATAGGCCCACAACGCTTCGTCCAGTTTCATCGCCCAATCCTTCCTCGATGAAGACACGGTCTTCTCAAGTATCCGTTTGATTTCACGGTTGGATACCTCAGCTTGACCGTTGGTCTGTGGATGGTATGGTGAAGCTACCTTGTGCTTTACTCCATAGTGCTCAAGTGCTTTTGCTAACTGTTGATTGCAGAAGTGAGAACCTCCATCACTTATTAGCACTCTTGGAGTTCCAAATCGGGAAAAGATGTTTCTTTTCAGAAACTTGACCACCGTCTTGCTATCGGCTTTCTGAGATGCTATTGCTTCTACCCACTTTGACACATAGTCAACAGCTACCAGAATATACTCGTTGTTCAAAGAGGATGGAAATGGCCCTACAAAGTCAATACCCCAACAATCGAAGACTTCGACTTCAAGGATACTTTGTAGAGGCATTTCATTCCTCTTTGAAATCCCTCCGGTTTTCTGGCAACTCTCGCATTCTTTCACATGTTCATATGAGTCTTTGAACAAGGTGGGCCAATAAAAGCCAGCTTGAAGAACTTTTGCTCCAGTTCTTTCTCCACTGTAATGACCACCATATGGCGAGTTGTGACAGTGCCACATGATGTCCTTGGCTTCTTCTCTTGCAACACATCTTCTCAACAAGTGGTCTGCTCCAATCTTGAATAAGTACGGGTCATCCCAAATGAATTGAGTGGCGTCTCTCAACAACCTCTTCTTCATTTGCCATGTGTAGTCCTCCGGTA
The DNA here is from genome assembly GCA_018208015.1 of Medicago ruthenica. Lineage (NCBI taxonomy): Eukaryota > Viridiplantae > Streptophyta > Magnoliopsida > Fabales > Fabaceae > Medicago > Medicago ruthenica. The sequence goes on along the minus strand of CM031374.1, from coordinate 29,680,884 downwards.
TGAACCCCGTTGCTTTGTAATTGGCCATGTCCGCGAACCATGGTCTTTCTTGCACCATAAGCAACTTCTCATCCGGGAACTCTTCAAGGATGTCCCTCTCATTCTTCGTTATCTCATCGTTCACCAATCTTGACAGATGATCAGCTACAAGGTTCTCAGTCCCCTTCTTGTCCTTAATCTCCAAATCAAACTCTTGGAGTAGCAACATCCAACGGATGAGTCTCGGCTTTGAGTCGGGTTTGGTAATTAAGTACTTGATAGCTGCATGGTCAGTCCAGATAACAATTTTTGAACCAATGAGATACGAACGAAATTTTTCTAATGCGAACACTATGGCAAGTAATTCTTTTTCAGTGGTAGCATAATTGACTTGTGCGTCATTTAAAACTTTACTTGTGTAGTGTATAGCATGAAAAATTTTGTTTTTGCGTTGACCTAACACCGCGCCTACCGCATAATCACTTGCATCGCACATAAGTTCAAAATCGTATGTCCAGTTTGGTGCGGTGATTATGGGTGCGGATGTTAAGCTATCCTTTAAACTATTAAAAGCATTTAAACAGTCAATATCAAAATCAAAAGACTTATCTTTGTTGAGCAAGTTGCTCAATGGCTTGGCAATTTTTGAGAAGTCTTTGATGAATCTCCGATAGAACCCGGCATGGCCTAGGAAACTTCTGATTCCTTTGACATTGACTGGTGGTGGAAGTTTTCCTATCACGTCGATCTTAGCTTTATCAACTTCAATACCCTTGGAGGAGATCTTGTGACCAAGGACTATACCCTCGGTTACCATGAAGTGACACTTCTCCCAATTGAGCACCAAGTTGGTTTCCTTGCACCGTTTCAGTACCGTGTCCAGATTCTTCAAGCATAAATCAAATGATGACCCGAAAACTGAGAAGTCGTCCATGAACATTTCAATGCTTTTCTCTATTAAGTCTGCAAAGATGGCTTGCATGCATCGTTGAAATGTTGCTGGAGCGTTACATAAACCGAACGGCATGCGTCGATATGCAAATACCCCAAAAGGACATGTGAATGCAGTCTTCTTGTGATCGTCTGGATTCACCGATATCTGATTGTAACCTGAATACCCGTCAAGGAAACAATAAAAAGCTTGTCCTGACAGCCTCTCTAGCATTTGATCCATAAATGGTAGAGGAAAATGATCCTTTCTAGTTGCTTTGTTCAACCTCCGGTAGTCGATACACATCCTCCAACCGGTCACGGTTCTTGTCAGTATGAGCTCATTCTTCTCATTCGTGATAACCGTCATACCTCCCTTCTTAGGGACAACTTGAACCGGACTAACCCAAGTGCTATCCGAGATCGGATATATCATGCCGGCTTCAAGTAGCTTCACTACTTCTTTCCGGACTACTTCTTTCATGTTTGGGTTTAGCCGTCTTTGAGGTTGTGCTACCGGCTTATAATCCTCTTCCATCATGATCTTATGCATGCAATAGGAAGGACTTATCCCTTTTAAGTCGGATAGTGTCCAACCTATTGCTTCCTTGTTGGACTTCAAAACTTCGACCAATTTTGTTTCTTCATGGTTTGACAAGGAGCTACTAATGATTACCGGTTTGGTACTGAAATTCCTGGCTTAGCAACTGGTAAGGAGGTTAAACTGGTTCTGAACCAAACAGGTTCTGAACTTTAAACTTAGCACAATTTAAACAGTTATGCAACAAGCAATAAAAAGTGCAGAAAAAAAAAGAACACAAGGTTTGTTAACCCAGTTCAGAGTAAACACCTCTTACTCTGGGGGATACCAATCCAGGAAGGAAATCCACTATTGGATTTAATCCTCAAGACTCAGACACTGACTCCCAGTTCCTATCCCAAGCAATTAACCTCCACCTAGTCAGACTTCTACCCAACTCTGAGTATTAGAATCCTCTAACTTCCTATTCAAGCAACTGCAACCCAGCTACTTGAACAACCCTTGAACTAAAACCTAGTTCTGAAAACTACCCTGTTTTTGAAGACACACTTCAACAACAAAACTTCATTCGTACCTAAAGGCTTAGAATGAATTACAACTCAATTAATCCTAAACCAACTCAAAGCATATGAGTGGTGCACAAATAAAACTCTAAGTTAAAAACACAGACTCAATTTTCTGAATTATAACTCTAAATTCGTAAGTCTTGAATAGCAGCAGCAGCAGCTCTCCTTATATAACCTTCAGCAATCAGAATTAAACTGATTCAAATCTTCTGAATTGATATGTTTCTAATTTATGCAAGGCTCAATTAGGAAACATATAATTCTGCAATGTATCTCTTCAAATATATCTTCTGAAAATATGATCTTCATAAATACAAACCAAATCTTCATTATATCTTCTCCAAATTAATCAATATTCTAGAAGCCATATGCGTGGATAATTCCTTGATAAATCTTGCAAAGATTCGCACAGAAATAACATGAAAATATGCAGCTTCTGATGAAGTCAACAAAAGTCAACGCGGGCATCAGAACCTGAATCAGCTTCTGAAGTGCTACAGTGCTTCTGATGAGCATTCAGCTTTTGATGTAAAATTCAGCTTCTGAACAGCTTCAAATGAGAAAACTTGCAACTGAAGAAATGTTCTAAATAAGGAGATGCTTCTAAACAACACTTTGGTTTTGCCAAAATATGCAGCCAACACCAAAATACTCAACAATCTCCCCCTTTGGCAAATTTTTGGCTAAAACCATCCAAGTTCTTCAATCTCCCTTATAATCAACTCAGCAATGAAGAACTCCACAATAAAATAACATAGCATAGAGCTAAGCAGCGGACAACCATAATATGAGCTACGCTTAAATCAACAAAAACCAATCAGTTTCAGCTTCTGAACAGCTTCTGACTCCTGAAGCACACACAAACATGGTACCAGAGCTACTCCAAGGTATCAGAGCTACTGATCAACTCCTGATCATCACAAACATGGTACCAGAGCTACTCCAAGGTATCAGAGCTACTGATCAACTCCTGATCATCACACACACTCCCTCTGCAACTCAACAAACACTCAGCATACATCAAACTCCCCCTTACTTCTGTACGTATGGTATCAGAGCATATCAGAGCCAACACTTCAGGACCTGCACACAATTGTTCTTCAGGACCATACCTCAGGATCACAGAAACACTCAGGACCATAACAATCTTGTGCTCCCCCTGAGACACATACTCCCCCTTGATCATATCTGGACATAGCTTGTTGCTGCAAAGGTTCTGAACTCTGAGCATAAAGCTTAGCTTCTGAACAAAACTAGTCACCTTCTGAATCAATGGCACACATTCTGAACAACTCTTGTCTGAACTTAAACATAGATTTTTCTCCCCCCTTTTTAGCCACAAAATTATGACAAACTTCAGACTTCAAATAGGGTTTAAAATCACAACAAGTAACACAGATCCTTGAAAACATATCAGACTCAGACTCTGGTTCAGGATCACACTTAGCATAGGCACAACTGGTAGGTACTCTATCTTCCTCACATCCAGTTTGCAGTAATTGCTATAAATCCTTATGCTGACAAACATTTGAAGAACCACAACAAAAAACATTCCTCCCAACAACTCTTTTCTGAACATAAGTCCTAGCCTCTTCAGACTCACAAGAAAATAGAACCTTCTGATCAGGAACATGAACTTTGCTCCAGACTTTGGATGGTCCAGCATCAGAATTCTTTTATGCTATAGAAATTGGCTTGCTGTCATCAGTAACAGCCTTTCCTTTTCCTTTGTTCAGATTCTGAGCAACACCTTCACTCTTAGGTCTCCAAACTTTCTTGATTTTGCTCTTGTTCACAGCTGGTTCAATTTTTCTGTGTTGCAAATGTTTGGGATAACCATGCAATTTGTAACAAAAAGGTTTAATGTGACCCTTCTTACCACAATGATGACAAACCCAAGTTTGATTCCTTCTTTTGTTTATGTTAAACTTCTGGGAATGCATCTGAGCATGCTTTTGAGGCAGCATCTGAACTTGCTTCTGAGGTCTCCTCTTTGATGTTCCAACCATAGAATCATGAGTTTGAGTAGCAGGAACAAACTGACTAACAGGATTTTTCTCCTTGAGCTTCAGACTCTGATCAACATAACCTAACCCAGTTTTTCCTTGCTTCTGGACATCCAGAATTTCCTCCAACTTATCAGTAGCAGAGTTCATCATCCTAACTTGCTTTTTCATCTGATCAAGTTGGGAATTCAGTTGGCTCACTTCATCCTTTAAATCAGAGTTTTGTACCAAAAGTTCACCTTTCTCAGCCTCCAGTTGACAAATGGTCTTCTTCTGATCCACTACTTGCTTGCAAACTTCTAAACTTCTGATGTATATATTCTTGTAATTTTCAGCCAGTTCATCATATGAGAGTTTTGCAACTTCAGACACAGATGAGGCTTTAGACTCTGAGTCAGACTCTGAAAATGCATCAGACTTTGAACTAGCTCCTGAGTTCTGTATTAACCTTACCATCAGGCCTGTATTAACCTTAGCAGATTCACTCTCAGCATCTTCTTCAGAACCATCATCAGACCATGAAGCAGCTAGACTCTTCTTCTTCTGCTTCTTAAGAAAAGTAGGACATTCTGTCTTGATATGTCCAAAGCCCTCACACTCAAAGCACTGAACCCCTTGTGATTGTTTACTATTTTCTTCAGTCTTGGCCTTTTTTAAATCATTATGAGGCTTGCTATTGTAAAACCTGATGTTCTGACCCTTGGATTTTGACTTTCTATCAACAAGCTTCAGAATCTTATCAAACTGTTTTCCCAGCACCCCAAGTGCTTCTGATAAATCATTATCATCCTCATCTGGTTCTTGTTGATCATCAGCTTTAGAGTTTACAGCAAGAGTTATTCCTTTCCCTTTCTTCTCAGGCTGTTTGCAAAAAGCACTTTCAAAATTCAAAAGGGATCCAATCAGCTCCTCAACCTTCATAGTGGTAATATCATGGGCTTCTTCTATTGTTGTAACCTTCATATCAAACCTTCTGGGTAGGGACCTGAGGATTTTTCTGACTAATTTCTCATCTGTCATCTTTTCCCCAAGAGAATCAAAGGAATTGGCCATGTCCAGCACATTCATGTAGAAATCCTGAATAGATTCATCTTCCATCATCTTCAGGTTCTCAAACTTTGTTGTGAGAAGTTGAAGTCTGGATAGCTTAACCTTAGGGGTTCCTTCATGAGTGGTTTTCAGAATTTCCCAAGCATCTTTTGCCACAGTACACTGCTTGATGAGTCTGAACATGTTCTGATCCACACCATTGAAAATTGCATTCAGGGCCTTTGAGTTCCCATGAGACAGGTCATCCTCAGCTTTGGTCCATTCTTCTTCAGGTTTCAAAACTCCAGTTTTATTCCCATCTTTGTCTGTAACCACAGGATGTTCCCAGCCTTTAATCACAGCTTTCCAAGTTCTGCTGTCAATAGACTTTAGAAAAGCACACATCCTGGATTTCCAGTACTCATAATTAGTGCCATCTAGTAGGGGTGGTCTATTGACATAGCCTCCTTCTCTATCCATGCTTGCCAGAAATTAACTACCCTGGAAACACACCCAATTACAGGCATACTGAGTCTGAAGTTCAAACTGGGACAGTAGTTGAAGATGGTTGTGCAGTTTCCCTTCCCTATTTGAAGTCTGAGATTTGTCAGAATTTTGTGGCTAAAAAGGGGGAGAAAATCTTATGTTATGTGTTGGCTCTGATACCAATTGAAATTCCTGGCTTAGCAACTGGTAAGGAGGTTAAACTGGTTCTGAACCAAACAGGTTCTGAACTTTAAACTTAGCACAATTTAAACAGTTATGCAACAAGCAATAAAAAGTGCAGAAAAAAAAAGAACACAAGGTTTGTTAACCCAGTTCGGAGTAAACACCTCTTACTCTGGGGGATACCAATCCAGGAAGGAAATCCACTATTGGATTTAATCCTCAAGACTCAGACACTGACTCCCAGTTCCTATCCCAAGCAATTAACCTCCACCTAGTCAGACTTCTACCCAACTCTGAGTATTAGAATCCTCTAACTTCCTATTCAAGCAACTGCAACCCAGCTACTTGAACAACCCTTGAACTAAAACCTAGTTCTGAAAACTACCCTGTTTTTGAAGACACACTTCAACAACAAAACTTCATTCGTACCTAAAGGCTTAGAATGAATTACAACTCAATTAATCCTAAACCAACTCAAAGCATATGAGTGGTGCACAAATAAAACTCTAAGTTAAAAACACAGACTCAATTTTCTGAATTATAACTCTAAATTCGTAAGTCTTGAATAGCAGCAGCAGCAGCTCTCCTTATATAACCTTCAGCAATCAGAATTAAACTGATTCAAATCTTCTGAATTGATATGTTTCTAATTTATGCAAGGCTCAATTAGGAAACATATAATTCTGCAATGTATCTCTTCAAATATATCTTCTGAAAATATGATCTTCATAAATACAAACCAAATCTTCATTATATCTTCTCCAAATTAATCAATATTCTAGAAGCCATATGCGTGGATAATTCCTTGATAAATCTTGCAAAGATTCGCACAGAAATAACATGAAAATATGCAGCTTCTGATGAAGTCAACAAAAGTCAACGCGGGCATCAGAACCTGAATCAGCTTCTGAAGTGCTACAGTGCTTCTGATGAGCATTCAGCTTTTGATGTAAAATTCAGCTTCTGAACAGCTTCAAATGAGAAAACTTGCAACTGAAGAAATGTTCTAAATAAGGAGATGCTTCTAAACAACACTTTGGTTTTGCCAAAATATGCAGCCAACACCAAAATACTCAACAGGTACCCTCTTGATCAAGAAACACATACTTCAAATGTGAGGGCAAGATCTTCATCTCCGGCTTCACTTCTTCTACTTTAGCTTCATTCGTCAATTCCTCGATTTTGGCTTTGTGAGGAGGAATTTCCTTTAACGAATCGAGCTCCTTCAAACACTCTTCAAGCTCTTGCTCATCTTCTTCTCCTAGGATACTTAGTGCGTTTGTCAATACTCTTTCAAGATGTGTCAAGTCATGCAACTGGTTTCTCGTATCAACTATCAATTCTTCCGTTGCATCCATCTTGAAACACGCAGCTTTATCACTAGGAAACTTCATTGCTTCATGGATGTTGAAATTGACTTCTTCATCGTCCACACGGACTTTCATTAAGCCTCCGTCAAGATCAATCATCATCTGTGCCGTTTGCATGAAAGTTCTCCCAAGAAGTAGTGGCACATCATCATCCTCCGGAATGTCCATCACTACAAAGTCGACGGGGAACAAGAACTTGTCGACTTTCACCAACACGTCTTCAGCAATTCCCAATGGACGAGTGTAGGATTTGTCGGCCAATTGCAAGGTTAAGTTGGTTCTCTTCACAACTATATCACCAATCCTTTTGACAACGGATAGTGGGATTAGGTTGATGCTTGAACCCAAATCAATGAGTGCCTTGCCGACATCAACATTGCCAATGGATACGAGCAGTGTAACTTTGCCCGGATCTCTCTTCTTTCTTGACAATGTATTCTGGATGATTTCACTACAATTCGCGTCTAGCAGAATTGTTTCTTCTTCATTAAACCTCCTCTTCTTGGAAAGGATTTCTTTCATGAACTTGGCATACGTCGGCATTTGCTCTAGGGCTTCCGAGAACGGTATATTGATTTGTAACCTTTTGAATACTTCAAGGAACCTAGCAAACTGCCTCTCTTTCTCTTTTTTGGCTGGTGTAGTTGGGTAAGGTAGGTGTGGTGTCGGTGCATTCTTCACTACTTCTTGCTTCTTGCCCTTCTCCTTCACCACATCCTTCTTCCATACAATGTTCTCATTTTCAACTACATCCTTATTATTTTTTTCTACTACATCCTCTATATGTACATCTCTCGTTTCTTCCTCACGTCCTTCATCATCATCCTTCTCCTTCAACTCATTCTCAACCACCCTTCTCTCTACTTCAAGATTGTCCCCTATACCTTTTCCAATGACCTTCCCACTCCTTGTAGCAATTGCCTTGCAATTTTCGTTGTCTCTTGTTGCAAGGACTTCCTCATCAAAATGACTTAATTGTCATTTCGATGATGATGCATGATCCTTTGGGTTGGTTTGTGTGTTGGCGGTAAAGGTTCCGCCTTGTTGAGTAGCTTGAGAAAGTTGTTGTGCCAACTGGCCCACTTGCGTCTCCAAATTTTTAATGGACGCATCAGTGTTCTTCTGGTTAGCCATTGACATCTGCATGAATTGATTGAGGGTTTCATCGGTGGATTGGTTGCGGTTTTGTTGTGGAGGTTGATATTGGTTATAGTTCTGGTAAGGTTGTCGGTTATACTGCCCAGCTTCTGGTCTCCACCCTTGGCCATAGTTCTGATTATTCCCTCTTGGGAAGTTGTTTGGATGGCTTTGGAATTGGTTAGGAAACTGTTGAGGCCTTGGTTGATTACCAACATAGCTTACCTCTTCTGTAGGTGGCGGACAAAATCCGGTTGGGTGGTCTCCCGAACAAAGCTCGCAAGATGCGACTTGGTGTTGTCTTCTTTGTTCGTTCTGGATGTCCTTCATTTGTTGAGGAAGGTTGGCCATTTTCTTTGTCAACTCTTCCACTTGTTGCGTGAGCAACTTGTTCTATGCAAGGATAGCATCATTAGTTCCCAAATCTAGGATTCCCGCCTTCCTTTGGCTTTGGCTTCGGTTGTGATGAGCTTGGTGATCATTCAACGCCATTCTCTCTATAATAGCAACAGCATCCTCGGCGCTCTTGGCCATCAAAGAACCACCAGCTGCAGCGTCTAGCAAAAGCTTGGATTGTTGTTGCATCCCGTTCCGGAAGAGATGAATTTGTGTTAATTCATCAAATCCATGGTTCGGACATCTTCTGAGCATTGACTTGAAACGCTCCCAGGCTTCACATAATGTCTCACTTGTACCTTGTGAGAACACCGCAATAGTTGTCTTCGCCTCCATAAAATGATTCTGAGGGAAGAACCTCTCAAGGAATTTCTCCTCAAGCGTGTTCCAGTTCGTCATCACCGTCGGTGGCTGGTCCAAGTACCACTCCTTAGCTTTGCCTATCAATGAATGTGGAAACATCCTCATCCACATAGCCTCCTCGTTATTCTCCGTCTCACCAAGGGTTCCCGCAATCTCATAGAATTTTGTGAGATGTTGGGACGGGTCTTCATGGTCTAATCCTGAGAATGGATTAGCATATAAGATTTGTAAGATCCCCGTCTTCATCTCCGTTTGCTTGGCAGTCCTCGGTGTTTTCCCCAATTGTGCGAAACGGCGTGGACTATTAGTACATGGCAACCCACGATCTCCTGAACCTCCAGGATCTTGATTTCCTGCTGCAGCCATTTGTAACTCTTGGCTTGGATTTGATGAATGACTAGAAACAGAACTCTCCTCTTGTTGCCTTTTCTTCGCTTGTTGCTTCTTTTTCCGGTTCTTGCTATTGTTTCTACGAGCTGTTCTCTCTATCTCGGAATCAAAAAGAAGTTGGTCCTCTGATACTTGACCTCGCATAAACGATATCAACAATCTGACCACGAAGAATTAGCAAACAAGATGGATAAGAAATATTAGTTATATACATAAAAGAATTTTGGTGCAAAATTGCTTAAAACCATAATTAAAGTTGCAATGATTATAATATCATAACTTTAATCCCCGGCAACGGCGCCATTTTGTTAATCTAGGAAAGTAAGTATCGTTTTTATATCGTTCCACAGGGATTAATGTGATATCATAAACCGTTCAACATCGATTATCGTCTTAAGTTAGGGTTTAACCATTTGTTTTACTACACTACTCATTATTTTAAAAACATAATAAATAAATAGTAGAGTAATAGGACATAGAAGGTGCTAGGATTAACGTTCATCAATCAAACATCGTTTGTATTCGATTGATTATAAATACGGATTCTAGCTTTTTCTTATATATTGCATTATTACGTATTGCTCAACAACTTCATTGATTTCCCAAATGAAGTCATGAGATCGATTGTGTCATTTAATCGATGATTTCTCAATCTATTAAACGATTCAAAAGCTTTACGATCCAATACTATAATGTAATTATCAAAACCAAATCCCATTTCTAGAATTTCTTATCTTGATAGAAAATCATTCTAAACCTAGATTCAAAAGTCTTTTTCAACAACATTTAAATCAAACATAAGATTGAAAAGCAAGAAGAAATTCAATGGTATATAAAAATTGCTAGAATCATATATTGAATAATCAAAAGTTTACAACATGGAATGATTGATTACCTATTAATCCCAACAAAGGAGATTAGTTGATCATTGTCATGACAACTATGGCAAAATAAGAAAGGAAGATGAAGATATATGAGAGCTTGATGTCTCAAAGCTTCTTAAGATCTTCTTCAATCCAAATCAAATTGCTATTTGAAGTTCTTCTCCCTCTATGCCTATTCTCTCTCAAAGATAACAAGTATTCTAAGCTCTGGAAAATATTAAAACTCAGAAAAAAACTATATCTCTGAAATGAGCTTAAAAATCTATAAATATGCTGAGAAAAAGCACGCTCGCTACAAGCGACCAGCCTGTCGCTTGTAGCGAGGACATCAACTGGCCAATCATAGAGCTCCACGTCACCATCAGCATTAAACCGCCCCTTTGGTCGCTGTAGCGACAAGGTCTGTCGCTACAAGCGATGGATCATTGAAATTCCCTGCCTAGGCTCGCTTCAAGCGTCCAGTTCATCGCTACAAGCGATGAACTCTTGAAAATCCCTGCCTAAGCTCGCTTCTAGCGATGGAAGCTGCGCTTCAAGCGATGGTACACTGGAAATCCCTGCCTATCCTCGCTACTAGCGATGGCTTCTGCGCTTGTAGCGATGGCATCAAGAAAATCTTCATTCTTTTGCATCAATCAGGTTCAAGCATGTATTTCCTGCATAATCACATGGGGTAAGGATTAGGATCACAAATATTGCATTTCTAACACAAATATGCCCTAATCCTAAGGTAACTTGCAAAACAAGTAAACATAAGTGCCCTAAATTGTACCAAAATATAACAACTTTTAGGCACTTATCAATACCTCGAATCGAAAATCAAGAGGCAAATGATTTGGCTCAAATTGCTTCTGGTTATAAGCTCTCGAAAGAAAAATTCGAAGAGATAGTCGAGATTAAAGAGAAATTAATTTCGAAGGAGCCAGTTTCTAGTGAATTGTCAATACCAAAATATTTGGGGGCAGATAAACAAGTTGTTGACAGTCTTGAGGATGTCGGAGATAATTTTCAAAACACTGATCTGCACTTCGATAGTTTGGTAGCAGAAATTTTTGCCATTGACAATTTAGTTGATAATGATTGGAGAAAGCCAATTGTTAAATATTTGGAAGATCCAACTGGAACTACCGATAGGAAAATTAAATATAGGGCCTTAAGTTACACTATTATTGGAAATGAGCTATTTAAGAAAACCTCTGAAGGAGTTTTATTAAAATGTCTTAGTGAAAATGAGGCATATTTAGCCATTACCAATATACACAGTGGTTCTTGTGGTGCTCACCAGGTCGGCCATAAAATGAAATGGTTATTATTTCGACAAGGTTTATATTGGCCTTCTATGCTCAAAGATTGCATAGAATATGCCAAGAGTTGTCAAGAATGTCAGAGACATGCGGGTATTCAGCATGTGCCTGCGAATGAACTGCATTCGATTGTTAAGCCTTGGCCCTTTAGAGGATGGGCTTTAGATTTGATTGGCAAAATCAGGCCTGCGTCGTCAAAAAATCAACGGTATATCCTGGTTGGTATTGACTACTTCACAAAATGGATTGAAGCGGTTGCTCTGCCAAATGTGGATCAAGAAGCTGTGATTAGTTTTATTCAAAACTATATCATTTATAGGTTTGGGCTTCCTGAGACTATTACCACTGATCAGGGAACAGTATTTATCGGACGAAAGATGCAAGATTTCGCTGATCAGACAGGGTTTAAGTTGGTAACTTTGACACCATATTATGCTCAAGCAAATGGTCAAGTCGAAGCAGCCAATAAAGCCATCATTGGCTTAATTAAGAAACACATTGCTCAGAAACCAAGGAATTGGCATAAGACTTTAGACCAAGTCTTATGGGCATGTAGGAATTCTCCTAAGGAATCAACTAAGTCAACTCCATTTCGACTAACGTACGGCCATGATGCTGTGTTGCCTGTCGAAATCATGATGCAATCATTGAGAGTGCAAAGACAGATGGAGTTACCTACTGATCATTATTGGAATTCGATGTTAGACGAATTAGTTGATCTAGATGAGGAAAGATTGCAAGCTTTAGATATGTTAATTAGACAAAAAGAAAGAGTTGCTAAAGCTTACAATAAGAAGGTTAAGCCTAAAGCCTTTAACGTAGGAGATCTGGTCTGGAAAGTTATTCTGCCTATGGACAGAAGAGATAAAGTCTTTGGGAAATGGTCACCAAATTGGGAAGGACCATTTAAAGTTTCTCAGGTGCTTTCGAATGGTGCTTATGAAATCGAAGAATTGACTCCTGAGCAGCGTTCGATTAATATGAATGGTAAGTATTTAAAAAGATATAGACCAACGCTGCAAGAAGTTCGAATAGATCAAGAATAGTTCGAAAGTAAAATACTAAAGTGGCAACATGTGAAGATGCCAGTAAAATAAAAGATTCGAATTAAAATGGTGGGTTTTGTCCCTCATCATACAAAGGTCTTATCTTGGATTTTTATCCATCATAAAGTGCTAAGATTTTATTCGAATTACAAAAGAAAAGTGACACGTTGATCTTGAATGGGCCTTCATCCAAAAGAAAAAGTGACACGTTGATCTTGAATGGGCCTTCATTTCGAATCCACTTCTGAGTCTGATGAACGAAGATATTCCTTGTTTTCATCATAGGTCGAAAGGAATTCTGCCCAATCAGGGTCCGTACTATCAGACTCTGAGGAAGAAACCTCTGGTTGAGCCTTTGAAGGTGATTCGTGTATTTTCCCTTCAGGAGGAAGGGGAGCTCTGCAAGTTCTTGAACTTTCGCCCTTGGAAGAAGGTTTCTTTGTCTTTTTTGAGGAATCAGCAATTTTCTTGTTGTTTTTCTTTCCAGACGTTGCTTTCTTTTCATTGGTGTTCTTCGCAATCTGTTTGCCTTTACCCATGATTTTTCTTTCAAAATTGGTGATGGTTGCTATACTATTATAACTTGCAGAACAGAGTGAGTAAAACAGATAGAGAATGACCATATATATAATGGTAAGATCATTAATAATTCTTCAACCGTTTCCTAATTCCCCTCGGAATTCACGCTAGTTCAGCTTGACTGTTTTGGAAACGGATGTTTGACTTATTTTGAAACTAGAGCCATTCAGAGATATGGCTTAGTAGTTAAGCGTTTTGTTTTAGGTGCAATCTTATCCGTTACTAAAAAGAGGGGTTTAGAGCGTATCACGAAAACCAAGTAAATCTTTGATATTTGGCGTTTTCGAATGCTAAAATAGGCAAAGTGCTAACGAGGATGATTATGGCACGAAAAATTGGCATAAGTATAATGTATAAATTTGAGTACAAATGCCACATTCGAGAATAACACGAATTGAACAGTGAAAACGGTAAAATAAAAGTTACTACCGAAAGAGCATTTAAGGTAATACAATCAAATTGTTCAAGAGAATTCGAAAATGACAAAACAATGATGGGTAGGAAAACAAGTTAATCTGCTGTCGTCCATGATTTGTTGGCTTGTTTGAAGTGGTAATACTGCTCTTTAGTATGATCGAGCTTGCGTTGCAGAACATTGCTTTCATTTGTCAAGCGATCAACTTCGCTGCTAACAATTAGCCCATCACTGTAATGTTGGAGGCCTGCATGTGCCAGTTCTTCAATTCTGGACCTAGGTACTTCGATAGCTTGAGCGGCAAAACGCTCTTTCATCTGTTCCTCTTGTGCTATCTTAGCCTCCAATTCCCGAATTTCAGCTTTCCATTTCGAAATATTGTCTTCACAGGCAGCCATTTGCAGGAATGCTCCTGCAGACGCGGCTTTGATTTTAGCAGCTTCCTCATTATAATGGGTGGCCTGTTTGAAATGATCTTGCTGAATAGAGAGTTGGGTGTCTCGAAGCTGGGCACTACTCCTCAAGGCATGAAAGTTTTTTGCATACTGCTCTAAGAGAGTTTCGGCTTGAGAAACTTCTAAGAACAGGTCTTCAGCAGTTTGTGAAGTTTGAAGTTTGCTGAAAAGGGCTTTGATATTGAAGTAAATTGTGGGTTCTCTTTCGAGGAGTTCTAACATGTCTCCATCAATTACTTCTCGTCGAAACCTTAGCTCATGCTCTGCCTGTTCGAGTTGAAGAGCTTTTTCTCTATCAGCCGCTGTGGGAATATATGCACCATGGCTGGATAGCAAGGTGTTGAGCGCGTCTTCCGGTGCTAAGTGTTTGATGCCTTGTAAAACTTCTACTGGGAGACAGATATTGGGAATAGTTTTCGGAGATGAAGTGTCCTCATCACCAAGTGAATTATCCGTCTGGGTTGTTTGCTCATAGTCAGCACTTGAAGTTATTTCAACACTTTTGGCCTTACCTTCTTGGCTAACCTGAGGCTGGTGGTGACATTCGGTGGTAGAGTACGCGCCTTCAGGGTTTAGGTCATGTTTCTTGCTAGCATTGGGGGCATCAGACACAGCAGTATCAACTCGAACAGGTGTTGTCTCTTCGTTGACAGGCAGAGTTTCAACTTCAGTTGTTAAAACCTGGTCTTCGTTGGTAATGTCCATTCGAGGCGGGAGACTGACCAAGTCTTTTGGAGAGGTCGTTGGTGAGGGTTTATCTTTGCTAGCATCAACCTCGTTTGTTTCTTGGTTTTCTTCGTTGGTCACCTTGTCCTTGCCTTCTTCATCCCCTAGTGTTTCCTTTTCGGGGGAGGTTTGCTCCAAGTCTTGCTCTTGAGGAAAAAGTTGTTGACTTAATCCTTCGAGAACTTGCTTTACCGTACTGTCTGGAGAAGTTTCTTCCACAATAGTTGACATGGGACCATCCTGGAAAATAGAGGAAATAGTCAAATTAGATGCGATATACATGAAGGGAGCGATGAGAGTAAAGGGTGAAGGAGTAGTGAATTACCTTTGGGGGTGGATCGTTGCCAGCTTTGGAGTGTGGCTGCCCAATTGTTTCGTGTTGTGAGGAAGGAGCTTCTGGGTTCGCCCGACTGGAAGAAGAAGGGCTTTGCTGAGTTTTATCTTTCTTCTTTTTCTTCTTCTGTTTCTCAGCAGATTTTTCTTCGATGAGAATGAGCGAGGCTTCTTGCCCTTCAACAGTCTCGCCAACAACAGCCTTATCTTGGCTTTCAGTTTTTTCTTGCCTACTCCTCTTTTTCTTCTTGGTTTTACTTGGCTTACCAGGCTCGAGTGGTTGTTTTGCCTTTTTGATGGTGCTGGCCATGCTTGCTCCAGCTGCGGACCCAGATTGTTTGTTAGTGTCCTTCGAAGAGGCAGCCACATGTTTTGACTCAGGTTGCGCAGCAACGGGTTGGTCTGTTGTGGTCTGTAGCATAATACTCTATGTTAATATAAGTGCTTTGAATAACGCAACTAACTATCGAAGGAAAGTAAGTGATCGAAAGGTGTTAACCTTTTCATCATCACTTAGAGCAATCACAGAAGCTCCAAGGTTTAGTTTCTTCGAAGTCCCTTCAGCACCTGTTGGGTTGGTCCTCTTCCGAGTTGTGACCTGAAAAAGGGCATAGATCTAAATTGAGTAGTTGTTAAAGCACAAAAGTAAGTATAAGTTTTATATCGTTCCACAGGGATTAACGTGATATCATAAACCGTTAAACGTCGATTATCGTCTTAAGTTAGGGTTTAACCTTTTTCAATACTACGCTACTCAACATTTAAAAAGCCTTATAAATAAATAGTAGAGTAATAGGACATAAAAGGTGTTAGGATTAACGTTCATCAATCAAACATCGTTTGTATTCGAATGATCGTAAATACGGATTCTAGCTTTTTCTTATATATGACATTATCACGTATTGCTCGACAACGTCATTGATTTCCCAAATGACGTCGTGAGATCGATCGTATCGTTTAATCGATGATTTCTCAATCTATTAAACGATTCGAAAGCTTTATGATCCAATGCATTAATGTAATTATCAAAACCAAATCCCATTTCTAGAATTTCTTATCTTGATAGAATATCATTCTAAACTAGATTCAAAAGTATTTTCCAACATCATTTAAATCAAATATAAGAGTGAAAAGCAAGAATAAATTCAATGGTATATAAAAATGCTAGAATCATATATTTAATAAATCAAAAGTTTACAACATGGAATGATTGATTACCTATTAATCCCAACAAAGGAGATTAGTTGATCATTGTCATGATAACTATTGCAAAACAAGAAAGGAAGATGAAGATATGTTAAGGCTTGATTTCTCAAAGCTTCTTAATGTATTCTTCAATCCAAATCCTTTTGCTATTTAAAGTTTTCCTCCTTCTATGCCTATTCTCTCTCTTAGAAATCAAATATTTTGAGCTCTGGAAATTATAAAATCTGATAAAAAACTAACTTTGAAAAAATGAGCTTCAAAAGTATTTATAATCTGAGAAAAAGCACGCTCGCTACAAGCGACCAGCCTGTCGCTTGTAGCGAGGAAGTCAACTGGCCAATAGGAGAGCTCCACGTCATCACCAAGCATTAAACCGCCCTCTGGTCGCTGTAGCGACAAGGTCTGTCGCTACAAGCGATGGAAGCTTGAAATTCCCTGCCTAGGCTCGCTTCTAGCGTCCAGTTCATCGCTTCAAGCGATGAACTCTTGTAAATCCCTGCCTAGGCTCGCTTCTAGCGATGGCTTCTGCGCTTCAAGCGATGGCTTCATGGAAATCCCTGCCTATCCTCGCTACTAGCGATGGCTTCTGCGCTTGTAGCGATGGCATCAAGAAAATCCCTGCCTATCCTCGCTACTAGCGATGGCTTCTGCGCTTGTAGCGATGGCATCAAGAAAAACTTCATTTCCTTGCATCAATCAGGTCCAAGCATGTATTTCCTGCATAATAACATGGGGTAAGGCTTAGGATCATAAATATTGCATTTTTAACACAAATATGCTCTTATCCTAAGGTAACTTGTAAAACAAGTAACATAAGTGCCCTAAAATGTATCAAAAGATAACAACTTTTAGGCACTTATCAGTAGTCTGTGCAAAATGGTAAACTCCATGTGAAAGGTCGAATAATAAATTTAAATGGCTTACTGTTGGTTCCTTTTTAACCTTGACCGGAGGAGCTTGACTCGAGGCATTAGACACCGCCTTCGATTTGCTTCCTAAAACAGGAAATAAGTTTGAACTAAGTTGATTAGGTCAAGAAAAGATAGGGCTTGAAAATTTCGAAAGGGACGAAAGTTACCTTTAGAAGTCAACTTTGTTTGGATTGCAGCTGCTGCAGATGGGTTAAACCCTTCTCGAATTTTATCCATCAAAAATTTCTTGTCAACAAGGTGAATGGAATAGTGCAAGTCCCACCATTTCGCAAACTCCCTAGTACAAGAGTGGGAGTTGTCATATTTGAAAGGAGTGATTCCACAACACCTCTTCTCAGCTTCACGGAGGAAAGAGCGGAAAGTTGGCTCAGTCATGCCATAATACCCTAAGCAAATCTCTTTTTCATTAAGATAAAAGCTTTTGGGTAATTGCTGAGTTAGCCCAAATTGTCTTGAAACTAAATTCGGAAAGTATCCTACTAATCCGAACTCTGAAGATGTAACGCCATAACGGCAGGAGATAAGGGTGGGGTTGAGATAAGCTAACCAGATTGCAGTGATTTCCTCCTCATTCTCAGGCAGTGGAGGAAATGGGTGAGCAAACCAGTGAGGTCCGACTTTTCGATCTACAAAAGGAGCAAAACTGCTTTTGAATGTCTTTAGGTTGAGAAAGGCCTCAAAGTATTGTATGAAGAGCTGTTCTGAATCTAGGCCTCTCATTCTTGGAATCATTCGAGATAGCCTTGCGTCTTCAACTTGGCGCCCACGAGTCGCTTCGAAACAGGGTTCTGGGAGTATTAAGTCGAGCTCTCGAGGAAAAGTAGCATTTAACCATAACTGGAGAAGCCAAAAAGGGCCATACCCTAAGAAAGTCGACCCAGAACCTGTGAGTTTAATATTTTCACAGGCAGACCTCATGGCCTCATATAGAGCTCCCAGAATAAGGCTTCCCAAGCCAAAAGATTGGCATTCATGAATTTGGATGGCCATAGGGATAAACTTTTTGGCCACTTGCAAAGATCTCGTGCAAAAAACAAACTGAGATAGCCAAAGAGTAAGGAATGCTACATGTTCCTCGTCGCCCACTTCGCCGTCACCTTTTTGATGTTCGTTGATATACTTCGAATAAGCATTCGACGTATAAGATAGCTTGATGTTGTCACTGAATCGAGTAGGATCATAAGTGGCACCATCGGGTCGAAGGCCCGTGATGGCTGCTACATCGAAGAGCGTGGGGGTCATCATCCCACATTCAAAGTGAAAAGTGTTGGTCGAAGATTCGAAGAAATGTAAAGCAGCAATGAGCATTTCTTGGTGATACTTCATGCCGGTTCGAGAAAGTTGGACCAGATCGAAGATCCCATAATCCTTCCAGATATCGCCGTAGTTGCTTTCGACCCTGTCCAACCAGCTAAGGTATTGCTGAGTCGCGGAAGGTGCAGACCTGAAGACTTTGTTTGGATACTTTATATAGTTAAATTTATAAGGTTCATCCAAAAAGGCCCTAGGGCTGCAAGGTTTGTAGAGAGGGAAAATAGACATGTTCTCTGTTCCGATTCTTGTCATCTGGTTTAGGGCCACCAAAGGCATAGACGGTTTTATTGAGGGAATAAGGGAAAATAACCTGAGTTTCCCAGATTTTCTTATGCTCAAGCTTAAGAGTTGGCTCTGGTACTTGGTCGTCCCCATAAGTACTGATCGTGATGTCTGACCATTTCCCAGCCATTGGGAGCACTTCTTTAGTTCCAGAACCTGACGCCATTGATGGAGATTTAAGGTTGTATTTACGGAAAAGGGGTTAGGGTTTGGAATATGAAGGATAAAATGGAAGAAGAATGGTTAGAAAAGTTGTGAAAAGGTTTCATCAACTTGAGTGACCCTATTTATAGGGTTAATAGAGTGTGATTTTTTTTTTTTAATAATAAATCAAAATGAAAAGTTCACTCTTTTAACTTCCGGGTTGGCCACGTGTCCCACTCCCACCAAAAACCAGGAGATCATGATGGGTGGAGGAGATGAGACGTTTTGAAAAAGGTCATGATTGTCTTTTCTGACATTATCACTGTCTTTGGAAAGGGTGCAACGGTGAATAAAATAATAAAAGGAAAAAGGTCTTTCAAAAACGCCATTTTCTTATTCGACAAATCCAATCGAAATTGGCATTTTTGGGGGGCAATTTGTTAGGCGTAAAATTTGGTACACAATATAAAAGGATAGATTCGACTAGATCGAAGAGTCGAAGTTCCCATAGAAGCAAGGTTTTTCGAGAAGAACAGTTGGAGCAGTGGGCCTAGTGGATTACGGCCCAAATAGCAAAATCCAGACCCAAGATTTCGAAGCTTGGAGCGCGAGAGAAGAAGATGCTTCGAAGAAATGGAGAACGTGGGGAACACGTGGAAGAATCCAGAGCGTAGGATCGAAGCGGCAGTTTGATTTTTGCCTCTAGTATATATAGTGATTTCTTAGAAGAAATCAGGGTCACAATTTTCATATACGAACCTCTCCCAAGATTTCTGAGTATTCATGCGATCGAAAGAAAGGAACTCCAAGGAGAAAATGTATGAATTGTGAACTGTCTTTTATTGTAATCATTTTTACATTCAATGCAATTTATTTTCATGTTATTTACATGCTTCTTCTCTACAATTCAGTTCTTTTATTACGAATGTTAGTTCGACTTTGAGGCGATTCGGAGTTGAAACATTCTTCTTTTTAGTTTTCTTAAACAAAAAACCATAATCTGTTTATCATCTTGATGAACGTAACAAGTTTTCTGGAAAAGCAAAGCACAAAATTGTCTTAAGATTTCTAGTTGATCTTGCAAGTGTAAAATACTTAAACTCGCGGTTGTTTACCAAATCCCAGCGTAAACAGTATGCTATAAATATGAAATCATATAGGTTTTATGACCTAAATGGTAAAGTGATCATAAAATTAAACGATATTGATTTCTATGTAAATAAATACCCCTTTAAATAAAGAATAGTGGGGCACTAGTGGGGGCTTTAGTGAAAGCACACCATTAGTGGAGGCAAAATAATTTCCCTTTTAAATTGAGAGCTAGTGGGGGCACTACATCTGATCACATTCCAGTAATAAGAAATAGTTATGAAAACATCATACGAGATGTTATAGAACCTCGAAGAGGTAAGAAAGCTATAATTGCTAAAAAGTATAAACCTAATTATATGGTTTGTATATTGGAAGAGGATCCATTTGTCTTTCAAGAAACTTTGTCTTCAGTGGATGCTAACTTTTGAAAAAAAAACAGTAAACGATGAAATGGATTCTCTAGAGTCTAACGAAACACGACTCTTCGTTGACTTGCCTCCTGGTTGCAAACTAATCGATTGTATTTGGATTTTGGAAAAAGAAACTAAAATCTGATGGTTCAGTTGCTAAATACAAGGCTCACCTTGTAGAAAAAGGTTTTAGGCAAAGAGAAAAAATATAAATTTCTTCGACACTTAGTCACCAGTCAATCGAATCATATTTATAAGGGTGCTAGTCCCTTTAGCCGCTGTTCATAAATTGATAGTACACCAAATGGATGTGAAAGTTGGCTCATTAAATGGTGAACTAGAAGAAAAAAATCATGGGCAAATTACACTAACCTCCCTTAAGGCTTCTTAAATAACTCAAACACCCGCTCTATTTTTTAACTAAACACACTAATCTCCCTTTTTTTTTTTTATCAAATTGACAAGCACTTCCCTTATAATATAACATGGTTTAAACTTTGTTAATTCCAATTTTTTAGCAATTAACTTCCTCATACGAGTATGAACTCACTTAATTTTCGTCCATTTTTTCTTTCCATTTTTCACTTAGGTGAATTTTCCCAACTTATTGTTCCTCGGTCAAGGTAGTTTAATTTTTAAACTCTAATGTAATAAAACAGATATATCGAATATTATTTTCTTTTCATTGATCAACCACAATTTCCATCCACCAAAATTCTTTTCATTTCTATATTCTCTTTTGATCTCTTCTGTAATTGCCGATGTTTGATTCTATTTGGTGGTAAAAACAAATGTTGTTATTGTTTCTCCAACGCAAGAAAAAAACTTCATTTAACTTAATTGTGAAAAGAGAAAACAGAAACAAACAAACCAAAATGACTGAAATTAAATTGTATATTGAAATGGATAAAATGAGGAGAGATTGATGTGTTTGGAAAATTAGAAGGGGTGCTTATGTTATTTAAGAAAATCTCAAAGGAAACAATGTAATTTGTCCTTTTATCATTAACGTCAGTTTTATCATTACTCTTTTTTTTCTTCTTATTTTCTCAATTCATATAGTATTGTAATGCGTTTTGATGCATAGTCCTCCGCTACGGGTTTTAGTTGTAGATAAACAAAAAAAAAAAAGAATCTAACCCTTTCTCTACATTCAATCCATTCAATCCAAATTGATTATATGATTTTATTTACTGAGAAATTAATTGGCCTAGTCAAGAGTCAAATTTGTTGATACACCACACAAAAAAGTCATAAATACACTCATTAAATATCGTAAGGTAGTATAAAGTTTAAAAAATATATAAAATCGATTTTTTTTTCTTCCCAAATTGACCAATCGGTGTTATATTTGCTGATTGAATTTAATTCTTTTTTTTTGGTAGTTTTTTTTGACCAAATTATTTTGGTAGTTAGTCATTTATATCCAATTTTTTTTTTTTTTACAAATATTTTAAGGTAGTTAATTGATTAGATTCAATTGTTTGTTTAAAGTACATTGCATCAGTTACCCGGTTTTTCTTATTTCCTTTTTGATAAAAGTTTGCTGTTTATTCAATTCTAGCATTCATGCTTATCTCTTTTGATATCTACTATCCTATATTAATTTCATAGCACACCAAACACATCATTTTGTTGGATGCTCATCACTAGCTTGAATGTTGCTTCAATCAAGCTGATTCGCTTTGCCATGACATAGATGCTACAATTTTCATCCTTGTGCACAATTCCTATTATAAGTAAGATTTAGTTATTTATTTTGCTTTGACAAACCAATAAGATTCTTGAGTTAATGCAAATTATGTTATGCTCCTAATCAATGTTTTAAATATCTTGTTTTTATAAGTGATGTCCGCTCAAGATGAGGTATCCATTCTTGATAAGTGCTTGAGATTCGGCCTTTACGCACAAATGAACTATTAAATCTGTGGAAGCACATGTGGAGAAGGAGGCACAAGGTTTGTATCTTCATAATTTTGTGGTTTATTTATCTATTATTGATTTCTCACAAATGAACTATTAAGAAATGTTACATTGTTTTCTATATCTAGAGTTTCGTATTGTTTTCCGTAGTTCCTAAACAAATTTTTCAAAACCAGAAATGGAATTGTTATACTTTTGTAATTAATAGTAAAGTTGATTTTTATTATTTGTTTTTTTGTTATTTTTTCCTCATCTGTTGGATTAATCCAATAGTTGACAATAGGGCATGAGAGATAGTGTGTGAGAACACGGTAGGAGGGGATCCAAATCCGTTCTACTGTGGGTTCAGCCCCGAAAGGGACCAGGATGCATGAACTAGTTTCGAAAAGGCCCATTTGGGTTATTTTCATATTTTTCTCTTTAAATGGAGCAAAATCAGCTATCAAACTTTTGAATAACCTAATTTAGATCTACAACCATCCCTAGCGTATAGTTTTAGGTCCTCAGTCCTATCCTCCTACATGCACTTTTGGTATTCTTTCTACCTAGCCAGTGCTTCCAAGTCTCTTCTCTATTATTCTATGTTTACGGTCCCTTTTCTTATTTGAAGACAGTCCCCACTTGCCCTCTCTTTCTGTTGATTTGTTGTGTTAATGCTACTCTCATTGATTTATCATTTCAATCTTGAACTATTTTGAAATTCATATATGTTGTATGAGCTTATAAGTTTTTGCGTATGTTCCTGGTTTTTACTTCGAATGTCGCTTTTATGATTCATAATAAGATTTTATTTATGAGTTAGAAAATAGTTCTTTTGATTCATGATATGAAAACCTTGGCTACCTAATTATTATTTAATGAATGGACAAAAGAAGATATGCATAGATCTTGGGTGGATCGACTATAGAAAAAAAGATCTTGCGTGGATCGACAATAGAAAGAAAAAATAAGATCTTGAGTGGATCGATATAAAGTCCCAAGAATAATAACTAAAAAATTATTCCTTCTTGAATTTATTTAAGAAAATGCTTTTGCTTGCTTAAGTATATTCATAAGGTTTGATGTTTAACATTATTATGGTTTGTTGTTTTAATATTTCTTTGATCCTTTTTTGAATGTATCAAGTGCTAGATTTCTAGGAAAATCAAATGCATCGCGCTAAATTTTGGCTTGCACCCAAGAATCAAGTCAATGACCTAACATGCTCAAATATTCCTAATAATCAACAAAGAAATCTTCCATATCACATATATGTTTCTTCTCCTTCTTCTTCTTCAGGTGATGAAAGTGACCTCTCTAATGATGGCACACCTAAGAAGTCAGTCCTTTATGACCCTGTGACAAATGGAGACAACCAAAATCAACCTACCCCTGATCCTCTTTGGTGTAAACCTCCAAGCTCAGCTCCTAGAGTTTTGCCAATAGTTGGCGCGTTCACTATTCAATGTGATTCCTGTTCTAAATTGAGGTTCATTCCAACAAAGAAAAAATATGAATAAATTTGTGAACATATCCTTCAAAATCCTTTTGTTTGTGATAAAGCTCGCGAGTGGCGACGCGGTATATCTTGTCATGATTCAGAGGATGTTTCTCAGGATGACAATATGATTTGGGTTATTGATAAGCTAGAAATGCCACCTGATACAATAGAGATGAATTTTGCAATGATATAAATGATTAGTGAAAGAGATAGATTGACATAATCACAAGAATGAAATACATTATTTTTAATGCAATGCCGAAAGATAATATCCCGAGAAACATCTTCTGGATCATCACAAGATATATCACGTCGCCACTCCCGAGCTTTATCACAAGAAAAAGTATTTTGAAGGATATGTTCACGTATTTCTTCATATTTTTTCTTTGTCGGAATCAACCTCCATTTAGAACAGGAATCACATTGAACAGTGATCGCACCAACTATTGGCAAAACTCTAGGAGCTGAACTTGGAGGTTTACACAAACAAGGATTAGGGGTTAAATTGATTTCGGTTGTCTCCATTTGTCACATGGTCATAAAGGACTGACTTCTTATGTGTGTTATCATTAGAGAGGTCACTTTCATCACCTGAAGAAAAAGAAGAAAGGATCTGGAAGACTTCTTTGTTGATTATTAGGAAAACTTGAACCTGTTAGGTCATTGACTTGATTCTTGGGTGCAAGCCAAAATTTAGCGCGATGCATTTGATTTTCCTAGAAATCTAGCACCTGATACATTTAAAAAGGGATCAAAGAAATAATAAAACAATAAACCATAATACTGTTAAACATCAAATCTTATGAATATACTTAAGCAGGCAAATGCATTTTCTTTGATAAATTCAACGCGCAAGTTATATATTTTTTACATTATTCTTGGGACTGTATATCAATCCACCCAAGATCTATGCATATCTTCTTTTGTCCATTCATTAAATAATAATTAGGTGTAGATGAGGTTTTTGAATCATGAATCATTATAACTTTTTTCTAACTCGTAAATCAAATCTTATTATGAAATCGTAAAAACAACATTTGAAGTAAAAACAAGCAACATACACAAAAACTTATAAGTTGATACATCATATCTGAATTTCAAAATAGTGCAAGATTGAAATGATAAATCAATGAGAGTAGCAATAACATAACAAATCAACATAAAGAGAGGGCAAGTGGGGGCTATCTTCAAACAAGACAAGGGGACCATAAACATAGAATAACAGAGAAGAGACTTGGAAGCATTAACCAGGAAAAAAGAATACAAAAATTGCATGTAGGAGGATGGGAGTGAGGACCAAAAATGATATGCTAGGGCTGTTTGTGGATCTGAATTAGGTTATTCAAAAGTTTGATAGCTGATTTTGCTCCATTTAAAGAAAACAAATGAAAATAACCCTACTGGGCCTTTTCGAAACTGGCTCATGCATCCTGGTCCCTTTCTGGGCTGCACCCACAGTAGAAAAGATTTGGATCCCCTCTTTCTGTGTTCTCACACACTATATCTCATGCCCTATTGTCAATTGTTGGATTGATCCAACAGATGGGGAAAAATCTAACGAATAAACAGATAATAAAAATCAACTTTACCATTGGTTACAAAGGTAACAATTCCATTTATGGTTTTGAAAAATTTGTTTTGGAACTAGTGAAAACAATACGAAACCTAGATACAGAAAACAATGTAACATTCATTTAATAAGTGATAGCTTGTTTATTTAACAAAGTTAGCTTGTTTATTTTAATGAAAACAAATATTCATAGACCATTATTACTATATTTGGTTTCTTAAAGAACACTTACATTTTCCTTTAAAATGTTCTAAAAGTATAACAATAAAATTAAATTATAAATAAATGGATGACCAAGCAATTGGACTCAAGTGGTTAATGAGATCCGCCAATGACAAATTGTTCAGGAAAATCTTAGTTCGATTTCATGGCGGAACAATTATTGGTCAAACTTTACTTACCTCTTCAACGAACTTCAAATAACCAAGGCCCATTTCCCTTGAGAACCGGAGGGTTAACACAAAAAAGTATATGAATATATTACGTTCATTGCATGGTCCATATGTTGCAATTAGCATTGGTTACATCATCTAGAGAAGTTAAGTTCATTCACAATATCTTTACAAGTTTGACAACCTTATAAATATTAATATTGTTGTTAGTTCTCCAAAGAATACCATGATTTTGATTCGTAGTTTTTGTAAGTATTTGCTTTTGTAGGATATATGATTTTTATTCTTCATTAAACTAAATTTTATACAATTAGTAGTTGTAGAAAATAGTTACTGTTGATCGATTTTGTTTATCATGTGTTATTTCTTGGCTACAAGCAGCCAAGATAAATTCTCCAATGCACTATCACACACCACCATCATATAACCACTTAATGGTACATCTGATATAAAGATAACATAAACCAAAATTAGCTCCAACACATTATTTCCATTGTAGGCGCAACAGATCGCCTCCCTCAGACTCCATGTGTCCTTTTGGAATACTGTCAACGACAACAAATCACAATGCCGACACAAATTACACAGCAACAAACAACAATTCTCCGTCAAAATATTGCAGACTTCTATTAGGCCACAAATCCGAAAATATACTAAATTCTTATTCTTACTATCCCTGCTAATGACAATTTTTCCATTAAATAAAAATAATATTATTATCTTCCAACAAAATACACCAAGCTATTGTTAGGCAAATTAAATGTGACACTTTCCAACCCTTCTTTCCTTTGCAATTTGGATTGAACAATAACAAATTATTTATTATATCAGAACTCCAAATTAAATACTTGGTTTCTAGTATAGCAAATTGAGATTTAGGTCCTAAATCTTGAGTTTTTGTGCAATTTAGAAATAAATGACTTGCCAATTTTATGCCGACAAAGCATAAAGCTGTATTAATGAATATCCCGAATGATTAGTATCATAATTTATGTTGTACCCAAACAGATCAAATCACATAACTTTTTCGTAGTATAAATTTCACAATTTTGTAACTAAATTAATGTATAACTACTACTATTATAAGAGTTTTTTTTAGAGGAAGCTACTACTATAAGAGTTATTTCGTGGTAATAAATAAATATCATAATGCCCAAAAGAGACTTCAATTGCAACAACTCAATCTACTTTTTTTAGTGACAAATCTACTTAACAAAAGGAAGTTCTAATTATTCTGTAATTCTCTAAATTATTTAGAGGTTTTTAAATGAGTCATGATCATGATGTGTTGATAACAAGTGTCAAACTTAGTATATTTACACCTTCAATAACTCTAGGGATTCTGAGGAGGAGACTAAAGCCTTGGTCATCATTCGGGATTCTGGGCTAGAATTGGGTCTTGAATTGAATATTCGTAAGACTGCGATCTTTTGACCTTCATGTGATGGTAATAAGCATCGTAGGGGTTTGTTCCCTTCGGATATTTGAAGGCCAACGTTGGGGGTGAAATTGCTTGGAGGGGTTGTTAGCCAAGGTAGAGGTTTTATCGAGGGGTTAGCCATGAAGAGAGCTTCCAGGGATGTTGAGTTAATGCATCTTCTACCACAATTAAGGGATCATCTGAGTGAACTTCTTCTACTTTGATCATCCATGGGCATCACTAAACTTTTCTTTGGCCTAAGGATGTCCCAACTGATTCACGTGGAGGAAGCGGCTATGTTGTTTGATAAAGAGTTGCGAGGAGCGGTCGAGGACATTGTGGTGTGTGGAGGTCCTTTCTTTTGGGACCTTCAATGGATGTTGGCTTCTTTACCTATTAGATTTCGGCGGGGTTGGGTTTTTACTCACCAGCAGAGGCTTCCTTATACGCTTTTATGGCTTCCAGGGCACAGTCTTGGGTGCTACAAGATCATATTTTGAGAGACATTGGGATACGTGGTATGGACTCAGATTTTGACAATGTTTTGGATAGTCTTCGTGGTACGATTCTAGATTTTGACGTTAACAGTTTTACTTGCAAGGATAACATCCCTCCTAAAGCACAACATGTTTTGGCGAGTGCCCTTTTTAGTAAAAGTGTTCAAGATATGGAAGTTAAGTTTGACATGACCACTAGACATAATGCAATTTTAGGGTGTTTGCAAGCGTCACATGCTCATGATTTATTCTAACTATCCCTAATGATGGGTTACGTCAGCATATGTCACCAATGGAGTATCATACTATCCTTAGATATCGCCTTATGATTCCACTATTTCCTATTGATGTGATGAGGTGTGCCTTGTTTGTCGTAAGGCGTGTCTGGATACTTTTGGGGAGCATGCAGTTCATTGTAAGGAGCTTCCAAGTTTTAAGTATTGACATGACTTTGTTAGGGATGTCCTTTTTGATGTATTCATGCGGGCAGGAGTATCAGTGAAAAAGGAGGCATCTATGAACTTCCTGAATGACCCACTAGATAGAAGATTGACACTTAGGCATGCGGATGTTATGGTGTACAGATGGGTAGGAGGAAAACATGTGTGTGTAGACTTGATTGGGGTTTCACTACTTGGGGTATTAGGGGTCAGGGCTTTTACGACAGGGTAGGCAACCCTAAAAGCTAAGTGAAGCTAAGTGGCCAAACATGAAAAAACGTGTTCTGACAATCAACATGCTTTTATACCATTTGTATTTGACACTTTTGGCTTCCTAGCCCCAAATGCAGTTGACCCTCTACATAAAGTTCAAAGGGTCATGCATAGCAATGTCATGTCTCCTAGGACTATGAATGTTGTGTTTAGGAGGATTGGTTTTTTCATCCAAAAAGGCTTAGTGACGCAGCTTGTTGTAGGCTTGCCTTCTATTTATGTGTAATTAATCCTTGATATATATAAAAACTTTAAGAAAATGAATTAAATAAATCCAACGGTTGAATTTAAAGTTCTCATTAAATTCATCAGACGTATAGAAATATCAACTACGTACTAAAATTAATACTAACAAATGTCTAAATTGTTTATAGTTTTGTAAACATGATCATAAATATATATATATATATATTAGATTATTGAATTGATATTCTTTAAATAATTATTGAAGATTTAATTATAGTATTATACTAAGTTTGACACCTATGCCAACGGATTCTCTTTTTTAAAGTATTTTGTACTTAAACAAAATTATAATTAAGCTTTTGATTTAAAACATTTGTAATCAAATCTTTAAACTTTTAAATGACTTGCAATTGGTTAGTCCCTAAATTTAGATGTTTAATTACAAACTATTTTAGCAGATATTATCATAGACCAACATTATGTGCGTAAAGTCTATTGCAAAGAGATCACTTACATTTACTTAAATATCAAGAAATAGATCATAATATTAATCCAACTTTTGTTTGAAACCTTTTATTAGTTCAGTTCCTTGTACACACAGGTATAAGAACTTTTACTTCTGTACATTTTAAATAGAATAAAGAAAGTAGGTGCTGAGACTGGCTCACAAGTGCTTGTGTTAGTAGATATATGTCAATGAATAAGCTCAAATAAATAAATCTGAATAAACCATCTATATCTTTGTTTATCTTTCTTATTTGCATGCTTGAGGCTCACAAATTTATGTTGGTTAGGTTGTTCATCCAATTCATGACCAATGTTTTTATTTGACTTTGGAGCATAACAAGAAGCTAATTAAAGGAAGAGTTTGGTTAGTACACGAACTTTCAAATTCCCAGCTCAATGCATCTTAATTAATTACAGGTGTAGAACCTTGGACAATATTTGAGCATAAACTTGGTGAAGAAGTGTTTATACTTGTTAGATGCCCTCACCACGTCAGAAATCTTAAGATGAAGCATCTATTATCATATACTCTCTCTTCACTTAAATAGAAGTAAAAATAAATATAGGTATCTTGTAGTTATTTGATTGAATCTATAGTTAAGAACTCTAATCACTATATTGTAAAATCTTGCCCTCATACACAAAAGTTGTTGTAGACTTTGCGTCCCCATAAAATGTGCATATATGCATACTCTTAACGGATGAGTTTGACGTCTTTCTAAGAATCATAAGGTAGACAAGAGAATTCAAACTTGAGGTGATTTGAGTATTACATATTCCTGTCTTCTTCTCTTTGATGTGACTTTCAAACTAATTAAGTCGAAAAACATATCATAATTGTTGGCAACTTTGCCTTGTTTTGTGCTTAATTAATTGATATCATTTTTGTGGAACAGGTAAAGAAGATGATAACCTATCTTATTGACCAAGGTTTCATAAGATGTTCTTGCACGGCTTCAATAAAGCTGATTCATTTTGTTAGTTGCTACAGTTTTTTTATTCTTTTTTTTTTTTTTTACAAGACAGTTTTTTTATTCTTAGAACTTTGTAAAAATTAATTAGGCTCTTGAGTTACCTAAATTTAGAAATTCAAATATTATCAGACCTTAAAGTTAATACCTTTACTGTTGTCCTCATATAACAACATTACGTGGTCTATAGCAAATAGGATGGTTTATGGTTTAATTTAGGAATGCATCGTTTTTTTGGTTTCAAACATAATCGAAACTACATTTAGAAAAAATTGAACTATACTTTTTCGAATAAAATTAATTCTTTGTGAATCGAACTATATCAAATTGCTATTATGAATGGGTAATCATGAATGATGAAAGAAATAAAAAACTGAATCAAATCAAATTGTTAAACCAAACAGCAGCCGGATTATAATAGATATTTCACGAATCGAACCGATTCAATTTAGTTCATAAATTTCATTCATAGTTTGGTTTTTTCGGTGCATTATGTTTGATTTAATGATTCTTTTTTTGTTAACAGTCATTTTTCCAAAGTACTAATCACTAAATTAACACGCTTTAATATCAAGAAATAAATCATAATATTAGCCCGATTTTGATAAACCAAAAAACCGTATCAAATCTAATATATCTAATATATGTTTATCTAGTCTGATATCTAATCTAATATTCTAATCCAATATTCATTTAAGAAAAAAGATGCTAGGAAAATTACTTAACTGTCCCTTGAAAATCAATTGCCAACTAAGAAAAAATGAGGTTATATTAAGCAAAAACATTTATCCAACCACTTTTCACCTACAATATACAATCTTCCCCTAGTACACTATATATATATATATATATATATATATATATATATATATATATATATATATATTGTAATAATTAATCTATAGAAGACACACTTAATACAAAGACTACAACTATATAATCATATTTTATTGCGAAAGTCAATTAAACATATGAACATAAATATAAATTTAGGATCTAAGATATATTGCTCTTCTCCTCTCTAAAGAGTGGTAAAGACCTATGGAGTCCATATTGAAGAAGAACCATAACTCAACATGTGTTCGTCATCCACCTATCTCTTTTATATTTTAGATCATTGTCATGAGAGACCACTAGCAAGGAATTGAGATATTCTTAAGATCATTTATGAATCAAGTGAAATATGTATACCCCCATAACAATAAAAAAAAAATAACAACATTGCAGCATAACATGCACATTTATAAATAACTTCATTATTTTTAAAAATATAAATTTACCTATATCAAGAAAAATCATTTTTATCTTAAATTTGCAAACAAAACATAAGTACGTCAGAACTGTTTTGAATTTGCAAACAAACATAGGGGAAAAAACAAGATGGCTCAAACAACTACTGCATCACAATATGCCAGGATTGATTAATTCTTTATTTGCTCTTATTCTTACATTTTTTAGAAAAAAAAATATAACATATAATTTTATAATTGGTTTTCGATTTCCTTCATTCAGAAAAATGTCGTAAGACCCATCTCTTTGATTCTTGATTTTGTAATGTAAGCTTTTTCTCTTTTGGACATGGATAAGGCATATGTTTCGAAATCAAGATGATAGATTTGTGAAAGATTTAACCGAACCAACTGAAGAGAAAATGGAACAAAAACTAGTTTGAAATTAAACAAGTAAATTAGAACAATGATACCACATTAATCTTTGTCGTATATTACATTAACCGTGAATAAAAAATAGAATCACAAGAAAAAAAATAACCTAAGATCCCAAACATATAAAATACATCATAAAATACATGCAAGAAATTGCATTAACATTATCATTTAGAGATCGCATGCTACATATGATTTCTTAAATATTAATATGTGTGAAAAAGGTATGAAATCAGAAAGGAAAAAAAATAAAATTAATACTACGTCAATCTTTCTCATATATTACTATAATAGTCAAGCAAAAAAGAAACTTCACACGAAGGAGAAGAAAAATCAATGGTATGCCATCTTAAGCAAACTAAATCGAGCAAAGAAACACATCCATAAAAAAAACTACATGATATCTTTGTTTTTGAAGCAAGAAGGATTATAGCATTTCATTATATAAAATATGTTCAATACAATTTGATATATCCAAAACTATATGGAAACTAACCGTCAGTACGGCCGCCTTCACTAAACTATGGGTAACATTATTTGTTTGTCTTTGCATAAATCAAACACTAGAGTTTCTATAGAAATGAAAGAAGAAAGATTTACGGTGGTATATGATAGCACCAAATTTGGCAATATCATGCTTAGACATCAGAAAACTATCTACCATCCACTTGGAATCTAACTTAAAATCAACTGACCCCAAGTTCAATTCATGCACCCAAGTAACAACTGAAAGGTAGTCAAGAGCTACTCCATCATGTAAATCACAAATGGGGGAAAACCATTCTATTTTAGTCAAACAAAAAAAAAACCTCATTCATCCCAATACAAACACAAATCTCTACTTTGGTGTGAAGGGATGAAAAAGAAGTACCAATATTATATTTTATCCTTCTGGATGATGACTTACTCCATCTGACAATATTTTCTCTCACCATGAGTCGAATCTTGAGTACCATGAACCAGTCAGACTGATTTCCACTCTTGGAGCATTACACACGCTCGTTCTACAACAAAATATTTATCATCGATCACATTATTCCATATTCTATTATTCCTTTGCTTTCATATTCTCCACAAAGTACACATAAACAATGCAACTTCATCGACATATATTTTGCAAAATATGAAAGATATTAAAACCTGACATATCCAGACATTGATTCACGACTGATTCACAAATAGATGAGAGAGAGCAAATTTTTCAACCATTACAGCTACCAAGACATTTAAAATCGCATAAACGTTATCCTCATCATTATCATCACATAAGACACAATTTAAGGGACAATTGACACCTTTGTCTTTGAGTCTCACCCTAGTAAGGATGCATTTCCCTGCATAACCACCAAATGAAATATTTAACTTTTGGCGGAATTTTTAGTTTCCAAATCAAGTGTCATGGACCACTCAATTTAAAATGAGAAGTGTCTAACAACTCTTGTACACATAAGTGATATTCACTCTTAACAAAATATTATTTATTATTTTCTACATGTCAAACACATTTATCTTCCATAACCGAATTATAAAGAGGAGTATTAACATTTTAGACACAATCTCCTGATAAAAAATGGAGGCAATAAGAAGAGCATTCCAACTCTTGTTATGCGGTCATGAGGTCAGACACACAAATTAGCATTTGGTAACTCCCCAATATTTAGAGGAACTCGCACAGAATCATCGTCAAGCGAACTCTCAATCTTTTGAATCTGGCCAAGCAAAGCAGGGACACCACCATTAAATTTATAATTATCGGTAACCATATCAATAAAAAAAATTGAGTTGCTTGTCACGATAAGATGAAATACACGTTCATCCTCCAAGCCATGTCTAAGCCTAGAAACATACCCGCCTTTTGCATGGATAGCGTCTCATGTTCCAATTTTCTAATGTAACATTTAATCCATTTACCAACAAAATCACAAAATAGTCATCTTTCTCTCTTCTCCATGTCAAACCCTAGACGTCACCACTTTTCTTCTTCTTTGATCTACACAAAAGGGGTGATTAAGGATTAATTTTGACCCGAAATCACCCCTCCAAATTGTTTTTTTTTTCTTCTCTTTCAGTTAAATAAGTTATTTTCACATATTTTTAGTTTTCTTTCATATGGTTTTTTGATTCCGTCCTTGTTTGTGTTGATTTCCCATAGTTGTGAGTTGTGTTTTCGATTTCCCGTCTTAGTACGGCGTTTATTTGATTTGGTTGAAAGAGTAACTTTGATCAAGTGCAGATTTAATCAATGACTTTAGCGTTGTCTACGTTGCATATCCGGAGGCATGAATATTCCAGAGATTTGAATATAGTCATATTTGTAACATATGTACACTACTGTTTTATGCTATTAACATGGATGATATGTACGTTTGTTCGTAGATTAATCATTTCTGTTTTTAACGACTTTGAATTTGTATTGTATCGATGTACTCTATAAACTTGAATGAATGAATATCGTCTATTTTTATATTAAAAAAATCACAAAACAATCCACCACAACTTGTCGCATCCGTTCCCTTGCAAGTGCTATCACTATTAAGGGCATAACAATACATCTCTTTCAACCTAATAATAGTGATTCAAATGAGAGAAATGAGTTATACTACTAATAATATGTAGCTATGAGATGCGAAATATTACTGTATTAAACTATTCAAATTACAATTTGAGATGATAACAATTGATGTGTGTTATTTGAACAACAATTTGCATGACAACTTATGAGACAACCATAAATTTACAAAAAAAAAGTAGATATTGACATGAAAACCAAAACAATAGGAAAAAAGTAAAAATATAATGTGAGTATGTGAAAGAAAGTTGTCACAAAAGTTATCACAAATTGATTGTACAAATATAATTTCTCATGACAATTTTCAATTTTCTTGCAAAAGTATAATGTAATTTGTCTTATCGGGAGAACCGACTTAACCAAGCTCCTCCCCCTTTAATCCAAACTCCATCCTTCCAAGATGTAATACTTTTAGTCGGTGGTGTGATGAGTGGTGCTCTGTCCTCCACACCACCCACCTCCAGATCTCCCTTTTCTGTCGTCGTTCGTCGAATGGTGGCGGAGGTTGCTTTGGTGGTTGTAACTTTGGGGTTGGTTTAACCCACACTTCCGGTGTAGGGTGTCTTAACGGCGTGGGTGCGTTGCATCTACGTCGTCGTTTCGTCTGGGTCTCAAAAACCTGATCTATTTCCACAAAGATTCTGAGGTTTTGTTTTAAAACGCGTTTACTGTGCTCACGCCGTGTTACTCAAAACGTTGGTGGTGATGGTTGTTGTATCATGTTGATCTTGACGCCGACGTTTGGTTCTTGTTCGACCACCCTTTCACGGGTTTGGCTTTCTATGTTCACACATGAAACCCCTTAGGATGGGTTCACTCCAGAGGCGATGGTGAGGTGAGTTCTGATGCTTACACAGTTGCTGCTTGACGATGCTATTGGTCTTTGGTTTCCTGGTTTTGCTCCAGATTTGCTGAAATCTGCATGATTCAAAGGTTCATCATTTGCTACACTGGAGTTTTGCTTTAATAATATGATTCAATCCTTTGTATTGAATTTGGACTGTTTTTGGCTAAAAATGGTCAATTACTTGTTGTTTGTGCTACTACAAGTTGTGGGGTCGGGAAACTATTACCGTGTTGGCGGTCAATTTCAGCTACCGTCCTTTTAAAGACGAGTTTGAATTCTTCTATTGTTTGTTTAGATGTTTGACGCATTTACACACCAGTTTCTTTTGCAATCTCGGTTTCGTTCCCCGCGCTGGGTTCGTTGGGTTGTGCTTTTGGTGCGTATCCTCGCTATGCATATGGTTTCATTCAACTATATTTGGTCTAGTATGTTATTACCACATTTTTTTACTACCGGTTGTAATACCCGTTTAGGGATGTATACGTGGTTGCTGGTCAGCAGGCCCGGCCGTGGGGGAGTGTAAACAGCTCAACCAAGTCGGGCCTCCAAAATGTATGGGTCTCAAAAAATAAATTATAGTCTAATACCTACACCCCACTCAAATAAAAAAAACATATGTTCATTCTTTTTATTTCTTCAGTACGCGTTTCAGTTTCTTCTTCTCACTCAATGTTGGTAGCAACAAAAGTAAGTATTTTTTTTATATCGTCTCCACAGGGACTAGTACGCTATCTCAAGCCGTTCAACAATCGTTATCGTTTTGAGTAAGGGGTTTATAACTTGCTTTTCTATAAAACTATTGGAATGTAAAAGCGGAAATAAAGACGACAAGAAATAGGGAATAAAAGCGTTGAGATCGAGTTCCTCAATCGAGCATCGAAAATAATCTAATAATCATGCATATGAATTCTAGTGTTTTAGCGAAGTTATCACGTATCACTCGACAACACCATTCGTGTCCAAATGACGTCGTGAGATCGATCGTATCGTTTAATAGACAATTTCCCAATCTATCAAACGATCCGAAAGCTTTACGTTCCGATACTTTCTGTGATTATCAAAACCAAATTCCATGTCTAGAATTTCTTATTTGATAGAAGATTATTCTCACCAAAGATTTAAAAGTATTCGTCAAAAACATTTAAATCAAACATAATA
The DNA here is from genome assembly GCA_018208015.1 of Medicago ruthenica. Taxonomy (NCBI): domain Eukaryota; kingdom Viridiplantae; phylum Streptophyta; class Magnoliopsida; order Fabales; family Fabaceae; genus Medicago; species Medicago ruthenica. The sequence goes on along the minus strand of CM031374.1, from coordinate 29,644,489 downwards.
ATGAATAGCAAGAATAAACTCAATATCACAAAGGTTGCTAGATTCATATATTTAAAGATCAAAGATTACATCTAAGCTAGATAAAGTACCTCCAATCCCAACAAAGGAGAGTTAGTTGTTCATTTTCATGACAACTATAGAAAAGTGTAAAGAAAGATGAAGATCCAAGCCTAAGTTCTTGATTTCCCAAAGAGTCTTAGTTAATTCCACACTTCAATCACTCTTGCTCCATGAAGATCACCTCTCTTAGCCCTATTTTCTGTCTAAAAACTATATCCTAATAATATTACACTACTTCATAAAAGTATGAAACAAGACTTAAATACTAAAAGCTAAAAGTGAACTCTCGCTCAGCGAGCTTTCATTCGCCCGGCGAGTTAAGCTTTCTTTGCCAGTGGTTTTCAGCCACGTCTTCAAATAGCATTAAACCGCCTTTGACTTCGCTGAACGATAATTACTTCGCCGGGCGAGATCATGCTTCCCCTGCTTCTGAAATTCCCTGCCTAAGCTCGCCATTCTTTCGCCTTTTGCTCGCTGGGCGAGCTTATCAGATTCTTTTCTTCTTGATTCTTTGCTCAAATCATGTCCTGGCTTGCATTTTCCTACACAAATGGATGGGGAAAGAAGTAAAAGCAATATTGGGCATTTGATCAGTGATTATGAGCTTTTCCCATGATAACTTGCAAAACAAGCTACTTAAGTGCTTAAATTAAATATGAATTTTAACTCATTTCTGGCACGGCGCCATTTTGTTGGTAGCAACAAAAGTAAGTATTTTTTTTATATCATCTCCACAGGGACTAGTGCGCTATCTCAAGCCGTTCAACTTATCGTTTTGAGTAAGGGGTTTATAACTTGCTTTTCTATAAAACTATTGGAATGTAAAAGCGGAAATAAAGACGACAAGAAATAGGGAATAAAAGCGTTGAGATCGAGTTCCTCAATCGAGCATCGAAAATAATCTAATAATCATGCATATGAATTCTAGCGTTTTAGCGAAATTATCACGTATCACTCGACAACACCATTCGTGTCCAAATGACGTCGTGAGATCGATCGTATCGTTTAATAGACGATTTCCCAATCTATCAAACGATCCGAAAGCTTTACGTTCTGATACTTTCTGTGATTATCAAAACCAAATTTCATGTCTAGAATTTCTTATTTGATAGAAGATTATTCTCACCAAAGATTTAAAAGTATTCGTCAAAAACATTTAAATCAAACATAATAATGAATAGCAAGAATAAACTCAATATCACAAAGGTTGCTAGATTCATATATTTAAAGATCAAAGATTACATCTAAGCTAGATAAAGTACCTCCAATCCCAACAAAGGAGAGTTAGTTGTTCACTTTCATGACAACTATACAAAAGTGTAAAGAAAGATGAAGATCCAAGCCTAAGTTCTTGATTTCCCAAAGAGTCTTAGTTAATTCCACACTTCAATCACTCTTGCTCCATGAAGATCACCTCTCTTAGCCCTATTTTCTGTCTAAAAACTATATCCTAATAATATTACACTACTTCATAAAAGTATGAAACAAGACTTAAATACTAAAAGCTAAAAGTGAACTCTCGCTCAGCGAGCTTTCATTCGCCCGGCGAGTTAAGCTTTCTTTGCCAGTGGTTTTCAGCCACGTCTTCAAATAGCATTAAACCGCCTTTGATTTCGCTGAACGATAATGACTTCGCCGGGCGAGATCATGCTTCCCCTACTTCTGAAATTCCCTGCCTAAGCTCGCCATTCTTTCGCCTTTTGCTCGCTGGGCGAGCTTATCAGATTCTTTTCTTCTTGATTCTTTGCTCAAATCATGTCCTGGCTTGCATTTTCCTACACAAATGGATGGGGAAAGAAGTAAAAGCAATATTGGGCATTTGATCAGTGATTATGAGATTTTCCCATGATAACTTGCAAAACAAGCTACTTAAGTGCTTAAATTAAATATGAATTTTAACTCATTTCTGGCACGGCGCCATTTTGTTGGTAGCAACAAAAGTAAGTATTTTTTTTTATATCGTCTCCATAGGGACTAGTGCGCTATCTCAAGCGGTTCAACAATCATTATCGTTTTGAGTAAGGGGTTTATAACTTGCTTTTCTATAAAACTATTGGAATGTAAAAGCGGAAATAAAGACGACAAGAAATAGGGATTAAAAGTGTTGAGATCGGAGTTCCTCAATCGAGCATCGAAAATAATCTAATAATCATTCATATGAATTCTAGCGTTTTAGCGAAATTATCACGTATCACTCGACAACACCATTCGTGTCCAAATGACGTCGTGAGATCGATCGTATCGTTTAATAGACGATTTCCCAATCTATCAAACGATCCGAAAGCTTTACGTTCTGATACTTTCTGTGATTATCAAAACCAAATTCCATGTCTAGAATTTCTTATTTGATAGAAGATTATTCTCACCAAATATTTAAAAGTATTCGTCAAAAACATTTAAATCAAACATAATAATGAATAGCAAGAATAAACTCAATATCACAAAGGTTGCTAGATTCATATATTTAATGATCAAAGATTACATCTAACCTAGATAAAGTATCTCCAATCCCAACAAAGGAGAGTTAGTTGTTCATTTTCATGACAACTATACAAAAGTGTAAAGAAAGATGAAGATCCAAGCCTAAGTTCTTGATTTCCCAAAGAGTCTTAGTTAATTCCACACTTCAATCACTCTTGCTCCATGAAGATCACCTCTCTTAGCCCTATTTTCTGTCTAAAAACTATATCATAATAATATTACACTACTTCATAAAAGTATGAAACAAGGCTTAAATACTAAAAGCTAAAAGTGAACTCTCGCTCAGCGAGCTTTCATTCGCCCGGCGAGTTAAGCTTTCTTTGCCAGTGGTTTTCAGCCACGTCTTCAAATAGCATTAAACCGCCTTTGATTTCGCTGAGCGATAATGACTTCGCCGGGCGATATCATGCTTCCCCTGCTTCTGAAATTCCCTGCCTAAGCTCGCCATTCTTTCGCCTTTCGCTCGCTGGGCGAGCTTATCAGATTCTTTTCTTCTTGATTCTTTGCTCAAATCATGTCTTGGCTTGCATTTTCCTGCACAAATGGATGTGGAAAGAAGTAAAAGCAATATTCGACATTTGATTAGTGATTATGAGCTTTTCCCATGATAACTTGCAAAACAAGCTACTTAAGTGCTTAAATTTAATATGAATTTTAACTCATTTCTGGCACGGCGCCATTTTGTTGGTAGCAACAAAAGTAAGTATTTTTTTTTATATCGTCTCCATAGGGACTAGTGCGCTATCTCAAGTCGTTCAACAATCGTTATCGTTTTGAGTAAGGGGTTTATAACTTGCTTTTCTATAAAACTATTTGAATGTAAAAGCGGAAATAAAGACGACAAGAAATAGGGAATAAAAGCGTTGATATCGGAGTTCCTCAATCGAGCATCGAAAATAATCTAATAATCATGCATATGAATTCTAGCGTTTTAGCGAAATTATCAGATATCACTCGACAACACCATTCGTGTCCAAATGACGTCGTGAGATCGATCGTATCGTTTAATAGACGATTTCCCAATCTATCAAACGATCTGAAAGCTTTACGTTCCGATACTTTCTGTGATTATCAAAACCAAATTCCATGTCTAGAATTTCTTATTTTGATAGAAGATTATTCTCACCAAAGATTTGAAAGTATTCGTCAATAACATTTAAATCAAACATAATAATGAATAGCAAGAATAAACTCAATATCACAAAAGTTGCTAGATTCATATATTTAAAGATCAAAGATTACATCTAAGCTAGATAAAGTACCTCCAATCCCAACAAAGGAGAGTTAGTTGTTCATTTTCATGACAACTATACAAAAGTGTAAAGAAAGATGAAGATCCAAGCCTAAGTTCTTGATTTCCCAAAGAGTCTTAGTTGATTCCACACTTCAATCACTCTTGCTCCATGAAGATCACCTCTCTTAGCCCTATTTTCTGTCTAAAAACTATATCCTAATAATATTACACTACTTCATAAAAGTATGAAACAAGGCTTAAATACTAAAAGCTAAAAGTGAACTCTCGCTCAGCGAGCTTTCATTCGCCCGGCGAGTTAAGCTTTCTTTGCCAGTGGTTTTCAGCCACGTCTTCAAATAGCATTAAACCGCCTTTGATTTCGCTGAGCGATAATGACTTCGCCGGGCGATATCATGCTTCCCCTGCTTCTGAAATTCCCTGCCTAAGGTCGCCATTCCTTCGCCTTTTGCTCGCTGGGCGAGCTTATCAGATTCTTTTCTTCTTGATTCTTTGCTCAAATCATGTCCTGGCTTGCATTTTCCTACACAAATGGATGCGGAAAGAAGTAAAAGCAATATTGGGCATTTGATCAGTGATTATGAGTTTTTCCCATGATAACTTGCAAAACAAGCTATTTAAGTGCTTAAATTAAATATGAATTTTAACTCATTTCTGGCACGGCGCCATTTTGTTGGTAGCAACAAAAGTAAGTATTTTTTTTATATCGTCTCCACAGGGACTAGTGCGCTATCTTAAACCGTTCAACAATCGTTATCGTTTTGAGTAAGGGGTTTATAACTTGCTTTTCTATAAAACTATTGGAATGTAAAAGCGGAAATAAAGATGACAAGAAATAGGGAATAAAAGCGTTGAGATCGGAGTTCCTCAATCGAGCATCGAAAATAATCTAATAATCATGCATATGAATTCTAGCGTTTTAGCGAAATTATCAGGTATCACTCGATGATAAGTGCTGGAAAGTAGTTAAAATGCATATTTAATTTAAGCACTTATGTTACTTGTTTTACAAGTTATCTTAGGATAAGCTCATAATTATGTTTAAAAATGCTAAATTTGTGATCCTATGTTCAATAATGTTGAATGAGCTATAGATTTGTGAATCAGATGTATGATAATGGTAGAAATTGTTTGATTGTGCAAAGCTAAGTTAATTATTTCTTGCTTTTCTAGGTGTGTATTTGAATTTGAAATGAGTACTTTACACAACATTTATCTCATACAGTTTTACGCGATAACATGCTTATTATGTGAACCACTTAGAACTAGCCTAAATGTGAGGAATCCTCAAGTGCTTTACATATATGCAGGAGACCAACATTTCATGTTTAACTCGATTAATTTATGTTAAATCTATTGTTGTTTTAAATTGTATAAAAGCATTGAAATGATCAAGGCAATTTTTTGAAATTGAGTGAAATACTTGACCAAATAAGCCTACCCTGTGAGAAGTGAGTATCTGTTAACCCCTCTGAGCCTATTGAATCAGAATTGTTAGCCATGAACTGTCAATTTTCATAAGCTCAATTGCTTATTTAAATTGCCGGAGTTTGTAAAAAAAAAAAAAATTCAGTTCATAGTTAACTCTTTATTGAATTCTGATATTTGTTTTCTTGTAAACCCTTATCCATCGTGTTTATTGACCTTTGCCATAATGATAAAGGAACATTCGATTAGGGTGTCATTGAACTAAGTTGGGGAGAAAGGGAGGTTCTATTTATGTCAAAGTAGTGGTGAATGATGATAATTGGTCTTGACAACAAGAAAAAGAGAAAGAAAAAGAAAAGAAAAAAGAAAGAAAAGCAAACCAAGAAAAAGAAAAGAGAAAAATGAAAAGGTTTGCAATAATTCAAAGAAAAAGTTGTCAAGATCAATCAAGAAAAGAAAAATTTATAGTTCACCAAGAGTTGTATTGGAAAAGGAGGAAGTTTGTAAATGGATTGAATGTTCCTCTTGCTTGGCCATTTGAATTCAATATCCCACATATGACAATTCTTTTGTAACCTAGCCCAATTACAACCCTTAAAGACCTTTTGATCAATGCCTTTTATGCTTTTAGAAATGATAATTAGATGGACACATAATTTGATTGTAATGTTATCATGTTTGTTGGATGAGTGTTCATACCCTCACAATAGATTTCAAATTGTTCATATACTTTATATAGAAGTGTGTTAGGTTTGGTTCAAATTTAAACATGTTGCTTGTTTAGGATTGTGTGATTTGATTCTTTGTGTTTAGAACTAGTTCACATTCATAGTATGTATCTCGTTTAATGAGAAACTTAACCCTAGCTTGCGCAGTCACGTCTGAATCATTCATCTGACACTTATTTGCTTCAAACTTTTGATTCTTTTGCATTCTTGCTCAAAACTTTGGTTGAAGCTTGTTTTCCATTTGTTTGAGTCCTTTGTTTGAGGAAAAACAAAGATTTAAGTTGGGGAGTGTGATAAGTGCTGGAAAGTAGTTAAAATGCATATTTAATTTAAGCACGTATGTTACTTGTTTTACAAGTTATCTTAGGATAAGCTCATAATTATGTTTAAAAATGCTAAATTTGTGATCCTATGTCTTACCCCATTTAATTATGCAGGAATTTCATGCTTGGACCTGATTTGAGCAAAGAATGTGAAGTTTAGTTAATGCCATCGCTACAAGCGCATCCTCCATCGCTACAAGCGAGGATAGGCAGGGAATTTCAGGACTTCATCGCTTCAAGCGCCAGATGCCTCGCTACAAGCGAGCTTAGGCAGGGAAAATTGAAGAGTTCATCGCTACAAGCGATGGACCGGTCGCTTCAAGCGACCAAGGGCGGTTTAGTGCCAGGTGCTGACGTGGAGCTCCCCCATTGGCCAAGAAACTTCATCGCTACAAGCGACCAGCTCATCGCTTGTAGCGAGCGAACTTTAACTCAGCTTTATAAAGCTTTTTAGCTCATTTTTTCAGAGAGAACCATTAGATAGCTTTATATTTTTCGCCCAGTAATAGTTAGGACTTAGTTTTTGGGGCTAGAAGCTTTGATCTTCAAGGAGCAAAAGTGATTGGATTGTGGAATCAACCAAAGGCTTTGGGAAATCAAGACTTGGGTTTGTATTTTCATCTTTTCTCTTCTCTTTTGTAAAGTTGTCATGAAAATGAACAACTAACTTCCCCTTTGTTGGGATTGGAGGTATTCTTTCTAGCTTTGATGTAATACATGATTATGTGAATATATGATTTTAGCAATTTATGTGTTTATGAAGTTATTCTTGTTTTTCACTCTCATGATTGATTCAATTGATATTGACAAATACTTTTGAATCTATGTTTAAGAATAATCTTCTATCAAAATAAGAAAATCTAGAAATGGATTTGGGTTTTGATAATCGCACAAAGTTTCGGATCGTAATGCTTTCGGATCGTTTGATTGATTGGGAAATCGTCGATTAAACGATACGATCGATCTCACGATGTCATTTGGGAAATCAATGACGTTGCCGAGCGATACGTGATATTTTCGCTAAAACGCTAAATTCATATGCATGATTTATAGATTATATTCTTTGCAAGATTGATGAAATCCAATTCCAACGCTTTGATACCCTATTACTTGTAGTTTTATTTTCGCATTTACATTACTTTAATCTATGCAACCAAGTGAACAAACCCTTAACTCAAAACAATACCGATTGTTGAACGGTTCGAAGTAACGCACCTAATCCCTGAGGAGACGATAATTGAAAATACTTACTTTTGTTGTTTGAAATACTGCAACAACACTCGACAACACCATTCGTGTCCAAATGACGTCGTGAGATCGATCGTATCGTTTAATAGACGATTTCCCAATCTATCAAACGATCCGAAAGCTTTACGTTCCGATAATTTCTGTGATTATCAAAACCAAATTCCATGTCTAGAATTTCTTATTTTGATAGAAGATTATTCTCACCAAAGATTTAAAAGTATTCGTCAATAACATTTAAATCAAACATAATAATGAATATCAAGAATAAACTCAATATCACAAAAGTTGCTAGATTCATATATTTAAAGATCAAATATTACATCTAAGCTAGATAAAGTACCTCTAATCCCAACAAAGGAGAGTTAGTTGTTCATTTTCTTGACAACTATACAAAAGTATAAAGAAAGATGAAGATCCAAGCCTAAATTCTTGATTTCCCAAAGAGTCTTAGTTGATTTCACACTTCAATCACTCTTGTTCCATGAAGATCACCTCTCTTAGCCCTATTTTCTGTCTAAAAACTATATCCTAATAATATTACACTACTTCATAAAAGTATGAAACAAGGCTTAAATACTAAAAGCTAAAAGTGAACTCTCGCTCAGCGAGCTTTCATTCGCCCGGTGAGTTAAGCTTTCTTTGCCAGTGGTTTTCAACCACGTCTTCAAATAGCATTAAACCGCCTTTGATTTCACTGAGCGATAATGACTTCGCCGGGCGAGATCATGCTTCCGCTGCTTCTGAAATTCCCTGCCTAAGCTCGCCATTCATTCGCCTTTCGCTCGCTGGGCGAGCTTATCAGATTCTTTTCTTCTTGATTCTTTGCTCAAATCATGTCATGGCTTGCATTTTATTGAACAAATGGATGGGGAAAGAAGTAAAAGCAATATTGCGCATTTGATCAGTGATTATGAGCTTTTCCCATGATAACTTGCAAAACAAGCTACTTAAGTGCTTAAATTAAATATGAATTTTAACTCATTTCTGGCACGGCGGCATTTTGTTGGTAGCAACAAAAGTAAGTATTTTTTTTAAATCGTCTCCACAGGGACTAGTGCGCTATCTCAAGCCATTCAACAATCGTTATCGTTTTGAGTAAGGGGTTTATAACGTGCTTTTCTATAAAACTATTGGAATGTAAAAGCGGAAATAAAGACGACAAGAAATAGGGAATAAAAGCGTTAATATCGGAGTTCCTCAATCGAGCATCGAAAATAATCTAATAATCATGCATATGAATTCTAGCGTTTTAGCGAAATTATCACGTATCACTCGACAACACCATTCGTGTCCAAATGACGTCGTGAGATCGATCGTATCGTTTAATAGACGATTTCCCAATATATCAAACGATCCGAAAGCTTTACGTTCCGATACTTTCTGTGATTATCAAAACCAAATTCCATTTCTAGAATTTCTTATTTTGATAGAAGATTATTCTCACCAAAGATTTAAAAGTATTCGTCAATAACATTTAAATCAAACATAATAATGAATAGCAAGAATAAACTCAATATCACAAAAGTTGCTAGATTCATATATTTAAAGATCAAAGATTACATCTAAGCTAGATAAAGTACCTCCAATCCCAACAAAGGAGAGTTAGTTGTTCATTTTCATGACAACTATACAAAAGTGTAAAGAAAGATGAAGATCCAAGCCTAAGTTCTTGATTTCCCAAAGAGTCTTAGTTGATTCCACACTTCAATCACTCTTGCTCCATGAAGATCACCTCTCTTAGCCCTATTTTCTGTCTAAAAACTATATCCTAATAATATAACACTACTTCATAAAAGTATGAAACAAGGCTTAAATACTAAAAGCTAAAAGTGAACTCTCGCTCAGCGAGCTTTCATTCGCCCGGCGAGTTAAGCTTTCTTTGCTAGTGGTTTTTAGCCACGTCTTCAAATAGCATTAAACCGCCTTTGATTTCGCTGAACGATAATGACTTCGTCGGGCGAGATCATGCTTCCCCTGCTTCTGAAATTCCCTGCGTAAGCTCGCCATTCTTTCGCCTTTTGCTCGCTGAGCGAGTTTATCAGATTCTTTTCTTCTTGATTCTTTGCTCAAATCATGTCCTGGCTTTCATTTTCCTACACAAATGGATGGGGAAAGAAGTAAAAGCAATATTGGGCATTTGATCAGTGATTATGAGCTTTTCCCATGATAACTTGAAAAACAAGCTACTTAAGTGCTTAAATTAAATATGAATTTTAACTCATTTCTGGCACGGCGGCATTTTGTTGGTAGCAACAAAAGTAACTATTTTTTTATATCGTCTCCACAGGGACTAGTGCGCTATCTCAAGTCATTCAACAATCGTTATCGTTTTGAGTAAGGGGTTTATAACGTGCTTTTCTATAGAACTATTGGAATGTAAAAGCGGAAATAAAGACGACAAGAAATAGGGAATAAAAGCGTTGATATCGGAGTTCCTCAATCGAGCATCGAAAATAATCTAATAATCATGCATATGAATTCTAGCGTTTTAGCGAAATTATCACGTATCACTCGACAACACCATTCGTGTCCAAATGACGTCGTGAGATCGATCGTATCGTTTAATAGACGATTTCCGAATCTATCAAACGATCCGAAAGCTTTACGTTCCGATACTTTCTGTGATTATCAAAACCAAATTCCATGTCTAGAATTTCTTATTTTGATAGAAGATTATTCTCACCAAAGATTTAAAAGTATTCGTCAATAACATTTAAATCAAACATAATAATGAGTAGCAAGAATAAACTCAATATCACAAAAGTTGCTAGATTCATATATTTAAAGATCAAAGATTACATCTAAGCTAGATAAAGTACCTCCAATCCCAACAAAGGAGAGTTAGTTGTTCATTTTCATGACAACTATACAAAAGTGTAAAGAAAGATGAAGATCCAAGCCTAAGTTCTTGATTTCCCAAAGAGTCTTAGTTGATTCCACACTTCAATCACTCTTGCTCCATGAAGATCACCTCTCTTAGCCCTATTTTCTGTCTAAAAACTATATCCTAATAATATTACACTACTTCATAAAAGTATGAAACAAGGCTTAAATACTAAAAGCTAAAAGTGAACTCTCGCTCAGCGAGCTTTCATTCGCCCGACGAGTTAAGCTTTTTTTGCCAGTGGTTTTCAGCCACGTCTTCAAATAGCATTAAACCGCCTTTGATTTCGCTGAGCGATAATGACTTCGCCGGGAGAGATCATGCTTCCCCTACTTCTGAAATTCCCTGCCTAAGCTCGTCATTCTTTCGCCTTTCGCTCGCTGGGCGAGCTTATCAGATTCTTTTCTTCATGATTCTTTGCTCAAATCATGTACTGGCTTGCATTTTCCTGCACAAATGGATGGGGAAAGAAGTAAAAGCAATATTGGGCATTTGATCAGTGATTATGAGCTTTTCCCATGATAACTTGCAAAACAAGCTACTTAATTGCTTAAATTAAATATGAATTTTAACCCATTTCTGGCACTTATCACTCTCCCCAACTTAAATATTTGTTTGTCCTAAAAAAAAATGTTTACAAACTTAGGACTCAAGAACAATATAAGCAAAGAAATAAAAAGTTTTCAGATTGCCTAATTCAAATGTGGATTGCGCGAGCAAATATGAAATTTCTCATTAATCTAGATATATACTATGAATATGACATAAGTCCTAAACACAAAATTCACATCACACAATTCAAGTTAATAACATAATTAACAATGAACAACACCTAACACACTTCTTTGAAAGTAAATAAAACAAATTGAAATCATGAAGCGAGGGTTTTGAACACACATCCAGCAATTCAAATTACATCTAGATTAAATTATGTGTCCATCCAAATATCATCTCAAAAAGCACGAAAGCATAGATCAAAAGGTCTTTGAGGGTTGTAACTTGACTTGGTTTCCAAAAGAAATGTCATATGTGGGAAAAATTGAATTCAAATGGCCAAGCATAGAGGAACATTCTTTCTATTTACACTACTTCCTCCAAAACAATGAATGCCGGTCTCCTGCATATATGTAAAGCACTTGAGGATTCCTCACATTTAGGCTAGTTCTAAGTGGTTCACATAATAAGCATGTTATCGCGTAAAACTGTATGAGATAAATTTTGTGCAAAGTACTCATTTCAAATTCTAGTACACACCTAGAAAAGCAAGAAACAAGTACCTTGGCTTTGCACTTTGTCACAAATTTTATAACATAATCACACACCTGATACTTTGTTTAGCGAACTTATCAGTAAGCTTCGCTCAGCGAAGTAATATCTCGCTCCGCGAGAATGACAGATTTCAGAATTTTCAAAAATGCATCTTTTCAAAAGACTTGTCATTTTTAGCTTCGCCTATGGTTTCTAAAAAGCATTACTAAAGCATAAAAACTTACAAAATTGGGTTGCCTCCCAACAAGCGCTTGTTTTACGTCGTTAGCTCGACGCCTGTTTCGTTAGGGTGGCCAAAATGAGACGGACAACACATCCTCCTTTGTATTCCTTTGTTTTGGGAGGAATTCCATGAACTTGAAGTAGAGGTGATGTGGAGTCCAAATCCTCTCTAACTGCTGTTTGATGAACAAGGAACAAATGCTATCTTTTACAAACTCAATTTCTGCCTTGCTCACTTTCATCCCCTTCTTTTCATAAGTTTCTTCCTTGTAAAGAAACTGTTCTTTTTTCTCTATATCCATCACTTCTTCACTATCAACAGTTTTGGCCTCTTCAGAATCTGGCCACTCTTGAGGAAATTCTACTTTGTGTGGTATCTCTATTTCTTCCACTAATTTCCTTATACCACATCCTTCAAACATTGTCTCTTCCTCACTTTCATCAACATCTTCTTCAACAATCTCTTCGAATTCAAAGTGGATTGATTGTTGGTTTGAACATCCATGATTCTTGATGAAAAAGTTAATTGAACTTGCAAAAGTTCCAAAATCTTTGGTTGGTATTTTGCATGTTGATCATGGATTGTTGCATGAACATATTTAAAGTATTTTCCATTGTTGACATTTGTTCATCTTCAGTAGGATATTGTTGATACTGTTGATAGGATTCATACTCAAATGGAGTATAGAAGTTGAAATAATCATGATCAGCCATGATTTTGTTTATGTTGAGAATCTGACACAAGTATAACTAACAAGAAACTTTTCTTTGTATAACAAAGAGGGTTAACACAAACACAATTTAACAATGTACAAAAGAAAAGAAGAATATTAACAGGATATATACAAATGCTCAAAACAATACAAATTGTTACGATGCTCAAAATATCTAAACACTAATCCCCGGCAACGACGACATTTTGTTGGTAGCAACAAAAGTAAGTATTTTTTTTATATCGTCTCCACAGGGACTAGTGCGCTATCTCAAGCCGTTCAACAACCGTTATCGTTTTGAGTAAGGGGTTTATAACTTGATTTTCTATAAAACTATTGGAATGTAAAAGCGGAAATAAAGACGACAAGAAATAGGGAATAAAAGCGTTGAGATCGGAGTTCCTCAATCGAGCATCGAAAATAATCTAATAATCATGCATATGAATTCTAGCGTTTTAGCGAAATTATCATGTATCACTCGACAACACCATTCGTGTCCAAATGACGTCGAGAGATTGATTGTATCGTTTAATAGACGATTTCCCAATCTATCAAACGATCTGAAAGCTTTACGTTCCGATACTTTCTGTGATTATCAAAACCAAATTCCATGTCTAGAATTTCTTATTTTGATAGAAGATTATCCTCACCAAAGATTTAAAAGTATTCGTCAATAACATTTAAATCAAACATAATAATGAATAGCAAGAATAAACTCAATATCACAAAAGTTGCTAGATTCATATATTTAAAGATCAAAGATTACATCTAATGTAACACCCATACTAAATTATCTAGAATATTTAGCATGTGTATTAATCTGATACTGGGTACATTAAAATTTCCAATAATAAATACAATATAAAACTACTGAATGTGTACAAATAGCTCGTTTATACAAATATCCAAATATCATATACAATTATCCTCATATACATAGATAATCTGTCAACCTCCTGAGCTTGTCCTTGACGAGCATCTGCACCCCATCCAGCGACTTCCTGAAGATCTTCATCTGAAAGCCACTTGGCTACCTGAAAACCTGCACCAGAAGGATAGGGATGAGACATAACGTCTCAGTGAGCTCCTACCCTACCTACTGTTGGCAACCACAGGGAACCTAGGGTCGCCGTGCCTACCTCGGCAATCTTGGGGATACCTATGATCGCCAAGTCTTAACCTTACCCATAGAGGGCTACCTGACTGTTCCTGCTAAACTGGGTAATCATGACTGGACTATATCCTGCTAAACTAGTGATCAAGGGGAAACCTAGGATCACTGTCTGAATCTGGTATTGAATATCCATGAGTTCTAGGCTATAACCTGATAATTGGGTGATCGAGGGGAAACCTAGGATCACCGCCTGATAACTGATACCTGATATCTGATACCTGCCTGATAACTATTCTCTGCCTGATAACATAATAATATAATTAACTGATAAATGTCTTTATGTTAGCTGTTAGCGTTGAACAAACAATGTTATCTGAGTTCATTTTACGGAATGCCCCCGGGTGGAGTAACCCCGAAGCACATTCCCCTGATAACCGGTGAAAATTCCTATCATATCAGGCTAACACCGGACTCCTCTTGCCTAAGTGTGTGGTTATCCTCGCGGAAGATTCCTGCCCGTTCCAACTGTATCTGGAACCCCCCGTCCTCTCTAACTGGTCGAGAGCACAGGAGACACACTATAACTCTGTGTGGTTATCCTCACGGAAAGTTCCTGCCCGTTTCAGCAATGCTGAAACCCCCTGTTCTCTCTAACTGGTCGAGAGAACAGAAGACACAAAGTTTGTCCTGATTATTAATTATTATTCCTGTTATATGAATATACATATCCTGATAAAACTGATACGTGTACCCCCCAGTGTCACTCTGGCGTGAACAACTGAGGCACGTCCTGATATACCTGTAACTATGCCTGAACTGAGGGAACTAGGTACCACTGACTAAGGTACACTATAATCTGCCTGGTTAAGGGAATCCTGATAAAAACTACCCTTAACATACCTGAGTGTAATTCTATTCCTGTTAACCTATTCAAGGTTCTAGACATATCGTTCCCATAATGTCACTCTTAGGGCTTACTTAACCATTTAACCTTAATACATGAATTTCCCAAGCTTTGCCTAATCTTTGCTCAAGTAATTTCTCAACCTTTGGAAGCCTTTGGAATGAACTAAAATGGTGGTTTATGTTTCTAAATATATATAAGAAATCAGTTGCCAAAAAGCCATGCCTGCGCGCACCAGGACCCCCAGGACAACTCAACTAAGTTGTGCTGTCCAGGGCTGGTCGCTACAGCGCCCTTCTGGTCGCTACAAGCGCCAGTAGACAGAACCTGGTCGCTACAAGCGCCCAGTTCCTCGCTACAAGCGCCACTGGTCGCTACAAGCGCGGCTAGGCAGGGAAAAACCCAGTCTGGTCGCTACAAGCGACAGCCCGTCGCTACAGCGACCGTATCAGTATAAACATGTGTAAAAATGTGATTTTCACCATTTCTGCCCGTTCAATGATACCCAGGCTTCCTAAACATGATAAAAATGATTTTCCTTCATAAGTTAACAATTATAAACACTCATGAGCAAAGATCAAACAAACTAGGAAATTAGGGTAAACTCTAATCTTTTAACAACTTGTAAAAACCTATCAAAAACACTCTAGATGTGTTCTAGAATCTGAAATGAGCTCACCTTGAACCTTAGTTGGTGCTGGTAATGCTTGATTCAAAACCCTAGCTTGCTCCTTTACTTGTTTCTTCCTTGTTCCTTCTCTATTTGTTCTAATCTCCTCAAAATCTACTTGCTAGCAACTTCACAAGGATTAGAGTGGAAGCTTGAAGGATTGGAGGGAGAGGGAGTGGCGTGAGAGTGAGAGAAATGGGGAGAGGGTGGCTGGTTTTGGAGAGAAAGAAGGAGAAGAAAACACCAAAATGGCAAAATATCTTTCCTTTCTTCTTTTTATAATCCCCCCTTTTTGAATTATTCACAAAATTGCCATTCCACTTATTACTAAATCACCACGGTTATAATTTACTTCTAACACTGATAACTGATACTCACAAGCGGGATATTACAATCTACCCCCCTTAAAGAAATTTCGTCCTCGAAATTTAGAATTCCCTTGAAATCACCTTTTAAAAGATCCTTAATACTTCTTTTCCTATTAGTCAATTCTCTACTCAACTTGCTTATCGGAATCCCATGGTTTTCCAACTCCGTAGGTCGAAAATACTCGACATACTTTTCCTTAACTGATAGGCTTGGTTTGCGTTACATAATCCTTACATAGTGGGATGTGGTTATCAGAACCAATCTACCCGACCCACTAACTACACCTCTTGTTCACACACTTGGTGTGAATCCATCTTATGGTTATTAAACCTTAGATACTTTTACTGGTTATCCTCATCTTTCTCAAATATTCCCACTCTTCAAGGGGTTCAATGCACTGCATTTATTTCCCATGATTTATTATTTTTATCTTTCGTCTCATACGACGACATCACTTATCTTAATAACTTAGAAATCATTCTTCATTACTTGGAGTTTGCCAATCTCCTATCTTTCTTGTCACTACTATTCTCGAATTCTGGCCGTAGCATAAATATTTTCTATATTGGTAAATCCAAACTCATAGAAGTTTAGCCCAAGTGGTGAGTAGTAATCATCTCACATAACACCACATAGTACATTCCATAACACATAATTTACATACATAAGCGAGCATGTGTACACTACTGATGGGTACACAATACATCATCTCATCCTTGTCCGACTGACGGGACATCATTCTTGATCTTATCATATTTGAGACACTACCACTTCAATTAGGAATCTCTTCTTATTCTTAACTCATCTTGTAACATCCGGGATTTGCCTTTCAACTGGCTTGCCAGGTTTGCCCCGCCAATGTTACTCATGTTTAATCTTGACATGCATCATTACCTAACATAGACCATGATTACTCTTATCGATATAATGAACTCATTACTCATTTCTGAACATCAGGTCCAAGATCCTAATTTTTAAAAGAAAGCTCTACTTGATTGCTACCAAAAATAGCACACTCATTCTTTAATCCTTTAATCATAACCTGAACTTACGTAGCCCTTTACTGTAGACTACGAGTGACTTTTTAATCTGCATAAAAGTCTTTCTTCCTTTACTGATGAACACTAAGTACGATAATTTCCGAACTCTTCTGCTAAGATATGATGATATCAACAATTTTGTTCTGGTAAAAACCTTCATACTTAAACATTCCTGATTGCGTACCACTATTACCAAAACACGTCACATAACTGAAAATCTGCTACACTACTATCTGAGTAGTTTAAGTATTGCCTGTTAAGTATATATATATACTAACATAACCTGATACATGTGACATGTTGGCATAACGGAATACAACATGGATTAAACTCGTATATCACTGCATTGACGTTTTCTGATCAACGCTTCAATTTCAAAGTATCATCTTACAAGTACATCCTTTACTGATATTACTTTATGCTTGATCTTGTTGATTAAACATTACTCTTCTAGTCCACCTAAGGTTATTGGGCTAAATTAGCTAATTTACCGTATTAGCGATGACTTCCCTTGCTCTAGACTCACTGTGCTAAAAGCATATTCTTCTCATTCTTATCACAGAATCCTAAACTGCTTCGATTTCCGTTTCTCTTGTATTTCGAGGTTTGAAATATCGCTCGGCTTAACTTTTAAAATTTCCTTCTAGAACTTATAACAAGTTCAAGTTGTCACTGCTCACTAACATTCTGTGGTTCAATAATTGGGCACTCATTGCCCTCCTGTGGTTCACCTGACAAGGACTACATAAACATCCTTGTTCTCTAAGCTTCAGTTTAGAATTGTTTGTTAACTCATCCTGGAATTACTCTTCCACCGCGCAACTCTGATCTAACAAAATACTTTGGAGTAGGAGTAATACACCCTTATCAAATCCTCTGGCTAACTTGTTCTTCAAGGACTTATAGTTATCACAACAAAATCATCTTACATTCGCTGATTCTCTTATGGCTTAAACCACCTGTTGAACTTACTGATTGGTCGTCATTTGACACTGTGTTTCCTTTTGGACATAAACTATATACTTACTTCCACGATAAAATGCCAGAACCTGTAAACGGTTTCCAACAACTTTCTAGAGTTCAACAATGTTCCTGTCAAACAGTTTATACTCTGGTTCTAACTTTACTTTCTATATCCTGAATTCTGTAACCGTCTCTTGGCCAGTTCTTTATGTATAATCACTAAAACATTGCGCAACCCGACTGAAAGCTTGCTTGAGACAACTTAAATTCACACACAAACACTTGTGTCAACTTTTAAAACGACTTATGGTTTCTAGAGGTTCACATCTTTTACATATACTGAATCTACTGAGGGTTTGAGTCCCATTACTAATCGTTCTGTCTTTATCCATAAAATTCATACCCATAATCTTTTCGAAACAATTACGGTCGCCATGGTTTTACCATACATCTTAGGTTACCTTCGAATCCCTCCAGTTAATTGATCTTGAACTTCAATACTTCATCATTACTTTTGTTTCATTCAACTACCCGTTACGGCATTCTCATTTCAGATCTTGATCTTAACATCTGAGTAATTCTGCATATAGTTGAACAATCCGAAATCTATACCTTATTACCGCCCTCGGAACTTATCAACACGAGGTGACCTCTTTAAGCTTCTAGAATAACTGTGGAAGAAAACTCACCAGTTGAAAACTTAAAACTCACTAGCATTAACCACAATCTTAACCTTTCGTATAATACAGTCTCAATATAATTTCTCGGCTAAAATTTCCGATTATCCTTCAAAACTGGTCTACTATAATCTTGTGTCATCTTGAACTTGCCTTCTTCATCCAATCAAGGAAATTCAACTTTATTCGTCCATCAGTTCACTAAATCCCAATGACTGACCATTTAATATACACCTTTCGTTGAATAAAATTTCAGTTAAGCTTAGCTTATTTCCAATCTTCTTACTAATAAAACACATATGAATATCTGATTCACGCCTCGATATGCAACGGGTCTTATTATCAACACTTATTCATCCATCTTAATTCTTAGGTTGCATACCAACTTCTTTTCTTAATTCCCAAATCTAGCATTTATGGTTCGGGAGGTGCAGCTGATCCGATGGGGTTAGACTTACTTGCGAGTCATGCTCAAGACCACCCTTGAGTGGTTAGTTTCATTCGTCCAAATAATTCGCTTAATCTAAATTTCCTCTTAACTGTTTGGGCTAAAATCTTATCCGGTTCGAGTGTGCGAGTCCTCCGATTCTTACACACTCTATCCTTGCTGGTAATCTAAAGGTTTCAAAACCGACCGATAATTCCTCTCTTCACTTTAACTTCTCGAACTGCAGTTCCCGTTAAGGTTCCATGTCATTCCTTAGAGTATTCCATAATTTCTTAATCCGTATATCATCCACAGATGAGGTATCGTCCAACGTCGTGTCCAACTGGGTTGAGGTACTTCACCTCACCGATAATTATCCCTTATGTCTCTGAGACCTTGCCACTATCAGGCTTCGTTACTTTACAGTTTGATGGCCACCATTTGGCATGAATACTTCTTTGCCAATTCCGTCTCAAAATTCTAACACCTTAATCTTCACCCTTCTTAACTTCATTCCTCCTTGGTCACATTCAGCTCTCAGACATTTATCCTAACTGTCATATACTAGATTGAGTTGATCAGGCTCAACTAGATGTGACCTTTAGAACAACATCCGGAACCCAATGGTCCCACTTACTTTTATTGAATTTTTTTAATGACCCAAGGCACGGTCTGAATCGACCTGCTCTGATACCAATTGTAACACCCATACTAAATTATCTAGAATATTTAGCATGTGTATTAATCTGATACTGGGTACATTAAAATTTCCAATAATAAATACAATATAAAACTACTGAATGTGTACAAATAGCTCGTTTATACAAATATCCAAATATCATATACAATTATCCTCATATACATAGATAATCTGTCAACCTCCTGAGCTTGTCCTTGACGAGCATCTGCACCCCATCCAGCGACTTCCTGAAGATCTTCATCTGAAAGCCACTTGGCTACCTGAAAACCTGCACCAGAAGGATAGGGATGAGACATAACGTCTCAGTGAGCTCCTACCCTACCTACTGTTGGCAACCACAGGGAACCTAGGGTCGCCGTGCCTACCTCGGCAATCTTGGGGATACCTATGATCGCCAAGTCTTAACCTTACCCATAGAGGGCTACCTGACTGTTCCTGCTAAACTGGGTAATCATGACTGGACTATATCCTGCTAAACTAGTGATCAAGGGGAAACCTAGGATCACTGTCTGAATCTGGTATTGAATATCCATGAGTTCTAGGCTATAACCTGATAATTGGGTGATCGAGGGGAAACCTAGGATCACCGCCTGATAACTGATACCTGATATCTGATACCTGCCTGATAACTATTCTCTGCCTGATAACATAATAATATAATTAACTGATAAATGTCTTTATGTTAGCTGTTAGCGTTGAACAAACAATGTTATCTGAGTTCATTTTACGGAATGCCCCCGGGTGGAGTAACCCCGAAGCACATTCCCCTGATAACCGGTGAAAATTCCTATCATATCAGGCTAACATCGGACTCCTCTTGCCTAAGTGTGTGGTTATCCTCGCGGAAGATTCATGCCCGTTCCAACTGTATCTGGAACCCCCCGTCCTCTCTAACTGGTCGAGAGCACAGGAGACACACTATAACTCTGTGTGGTTATCCTCACGGAAAGTTCCTGCCCGTTTCAGCAATGCTGAAACCCCCTGTTCTCTCTAACTGGTCGAGAGAACAGAAGACACAAAGTTTGTCCTGATTATTAATTATTATTCCTGTTATATGAATATACATATCCTGATAAAACTGATACGTGTACCCCCCAGTGTCACTCTGGCGTGAACAACTGAGGCACGTCCTGATATACCTGTAACTATGCCTGAACTGAGGGAACTAGGTACCACTGACTAAGGTACACTATAATCTGCCTGGTTAAGGGAATCCTGATAAAAACTACCCTTAACATACCTGAGTGTAATTCTATTCCTGTTAACCTATTCAAGGTTCTAGACATATCGTTCCCATATGTCACTCTTAGGGCTTACTTAACCATTTAACCTTAATACATGAATTTCCCAAGCTTTGCCTAATCTTTGCTCAAGTAATTTCTCAACCTTTGGAAGCCTTTGGAATGAACTAAAATGGTGGTTTATGTTTTTAAATATATATAAGAAATCAGTTGCCAAAAAGCCATGCCTGCGCGCACCAGGACCCCCAGGACAACTCAACTAAGTTGTGCTGTCCAGGGCTGGTCGCTACAGCGCCCTTCTGGTCGCTACAAGCGCCAGTAGACAGAACCTGGTCGCTACAAGCGCCCAGTTCCTCACTACAAGCGCCACTGGTCGCTACAAGCGCCAGTGTGGTCGCTACAAGCGCGGCTAGGCAGGGAAAAACCCAGTCTGGTCGCTACAAGCGACAGCCCGTCGCTACAGCGACCGTATCAGTATAAACATGTGTAAAAATGTGATTTTCACCATTTTTGCCCGTTCAATGATACCCAGGCTTCCTAAACATGATAAAAATGATTTTCCTTCATAAGTTAACAATTATAAACACTCATGAGCAAAGATCAAACAAACTAGGAAATTAGGGTAAACTCTAATCTTTTAACAACTTGTAAAAACCTATCAAAAACACTCTAGATGTGTTCTAGAATCTGAAATGAGCTCACCTTGAACCTTAGTTGGTGCTGGTAATGCTTGATTCAAAACCCTAGCTTGCTCCTTTACTTGTTTCTTCCTTGTTCCTTCTCTATTTGTTCTAATCTCCTCAAAATCTACTTGCTAGCAACTTCACAAGGATTAGAGTGGAAGCTTGAAGGATTGGAGGGAGAGGGAGTGGCGTGAGAGTGAGAGAAATGGGGAGAGGGTGGCTGGTTTTGGAGAGAAAGAAGGAGAAGAAAACACCAAAATGGCAAAATATCTTTCCTTTCTTCTTTTTATAATCCCCCCTTTTTGAATTATTCACAAAATTGCCATTCCACTTATTACTAAATCGCCACGGTTATAATTTACTTCTAACACTGATAACTGATACTCACAAGCGGGATATTACATCTAAGCTAGATAAAGTACCTCCAATCCCAACAAAGGAGAGTTAGTTGTTCATTTTCATGACAACTATACAAAAGTGTAAAGAAAGATGAAGATCCAAGCCTAAGTTCTTGATTTCCCAAAGAGTCTTAGTTGATTCCACACTTCAATCACTCTTGCTCAATGAAGATCACCTCTCTTAGCCTTATTTTCTGTCTAAAAACTATATCCTAATAATATTACACTACTTCATAAAAGTATGAAACAAGGCTTAAATACTAAAAGCTAAAAGTGAACTCTCGCTCAGCGAGCTTTCATTCGCCCGACGAGTTAAGCTTTCTTTGCCAGTGGTTTTCAGCCACGTCTTCAAATAGCATTAAACCGCCTTTGATTTCGCTGAGCGATAATGACTTCGCCGGGCGAGATCATGCTTCCCCTGCTTCTGAAATTCCCTGCCTAAGCTCGCCATTCTTTCGCCTTTCGCTCGCTGGGCGAGCTTATCAGATTCTTTTCTTCTTGATTCTTTGCTCAAATCATGTCCTGGCTTGCATTTTCTTGCACAAATGGATGGGGAAAGAAGTAAAAGCAATATTGGGCATTTGATCAGTGATTATGAGCTTTTCCCATGATAACTTGCAAAACAAGCTACTTAAGTGCTTAAATTAAATATGAATTTTAACTCATTACTGGCACTTATCACTCAACACCTCTCTTTTGCTTAATATTTTTTTATTTCGTTTCATGTTTAGAAGTTCTTATTCTAATTTTTTAATGAATCTTAACTACACAAATTTTGTTATACGTTGCTTAATGCTTATTAGTAATTACTTTTTAAAATTTCAGTGTATAATTGCTAATTTTGTTGAATGTTGCAAATATATGGTTCTAATATATGTTGAATGTCAAAATTTTTGTTATATGTTGAATGTTGGAAAAATATAATCGCTAATTTTGTTATATGCTGTGAAGCGGCGGGAAAAAATCGCGAGGGCGGAAAACGCTCGCTAGACAGTAAAGTCGCCACCGAAGTTTTATTTTTGAAAAGGGGAACGTCGATAAACCCCTTTTGAGAACGAGAATAAGGTCATCGCAACCAAATTCGGGTTCGGGAATCGGTTATGCGAGGGGAAGGTATTAGCACCCCTCACATCCGTTGTACTCAACGGGAACCATTAGTTAAGCTTTCAATATGTGTTAGTTTCATAAAAAATGTTTGTAAAGAATGGAAGAGAAAGAAAAAATGATTTAAAGACTAAAAATGAGTTTTTTATTAGGGTGTTTGACAAGAGTTTGATCTTGCTCCTACGTATCTCCTGGTGCGATGGAGAATTCAAAGCTACGTAGTTCTTTGTAGAAAATGTTTGTGTGTTGATTGATTTTATTTATGAAAATGGTTTAGTCGCACTTGGGCGAAAAAGTTTGCTTTAGAAAAAAGACGGATCCGCACTTGGGCGATGATATCCATTTGAAAACGCACATGGGCGTGAATGAAATAAAGTTAAGTGGGTTGAGATTGATTTTAAGCGGAGGACGAATATCCGAAAAGTGAAGTGTCTACCTCTTTTCCGAATATTCGGGGAAGCGTCGGGTGTCTACCCAAGTTTTCCTTTTTCACTTACATGAAGGAAAATAAACAAAATGTTTGATTATTTTTGTTTTATTAAAAGCTTAATCGAAGGACGAATACTTTGAACGTAGCCGAGACGGGGATCTCGCGTTCCGCATTCGGGGAAGCGTCGGGTGTTTACCCAAGTTTTCCTTTTTCCGGTCGATTGAACCCTTAATATTTATTTTCATTTATATTACATTGTTCCTAAAATACATTCTAATGACATATATAAATAAATAAAATGACAAATGCAAAGTAAAATGACAAATAAAATAAAATGCATGAGATGATGTGATAAGTAAATAAATAAGATGTTAAAAATAAAAGAACAATAAAAAGGAAATAATAATAAAAGGAAATAAAAATTGCAAAGAAAAATAAAAGAAATAAATAGGGAGGTGTAAAAAATA
Source organism: Medicago ruthenica (assembly GCA_018208015.1). Classification (NCBI taxonomy): domain Eukaryota; kingdom Viridiplantae; phylum Streptophyta; class Magnoliopsida; order Fabales; family Fabaceae; genus Medicago; species Medicago ruthenica. The sequence continues at coordinate 29,620,694 of CM031374.1, read as the reverse complement.
AAATGGGGGTGCAGGAAGTGAGAAAATGATCAGATTTAAATAAACAGGCCCAAAATGGATTGAGCCAACGTGATTTGATCTGGACCGTCTGATTAATCAGAGGGCCCTGATCTGATCACAAGGGGAAATAACCAAATCCGTCTGATTTAAAATCAGAGGGCCAGAGGGGCGAGGGTGCACGCTAACGCATACACCCACGCGCACTGAATCAGGGAGGGGTATAAATACCCATTCCCTTCACAAATTCTTCATTTTCCACTTTTCTTTCTCTCTCCCCTCCTTCTCTCTAAAAAATCGGTCCCCTCTCTTCTCTCCCTTCTCTCTAGAATCCGGCCACCGGAAGAGTTTTCCGGCGCGGTGGCCGCCGGCCTAGACGGCGGCGCCACCGCGCCGGAGTTTTAAAACTCCACTTTTTTCAAAAAAAATTAGTTTTTCTTACTTCTTTTCTCACCCTCTTTTCAAATCCAAAGTTAGATTTTTCAAAAACCTCTTAAAAAATCCTAGATCTAAGTTTTAAAAAAACGAAAAAAACTACCTTTTTTGTTCGGATTCGGTGGTTTCTGGCCTTGTTCTTGTGTGTGCGCTGCTGTTTGTGGTGTATGGGCTGGGTTGTGTGATGCGTGTGTGTTGTGTGGTGTTGGCCGCGCTGCCGTGTGTTGTGTGGCTGTGCTGCCGTGTGTGTGTGGCTGTGCTATTTTGAGTTGTGTTGCTGTTTGATGGCCGTGTGCTGTTTTGAGTGCTGGGTGTGCTGGCCGTGTGTAGTGCTGTGTGCGTGTGCGTGGGTGTGTAGTGCTGTGTGCGTGGTTGTGCTGCTGTGTTAGGGCGGTTTTGGGTTGTGTTGCTGCAGCTGTGTGTGGGTTTAGGGCGCTGGACGTGGGTTGTGGGAGAGGAGGTTTTGTGTAGTGTTTTTGTGATATGTGTTTTTACTATGTTCTGAAAAAATCCTCCCCTTTTCTCTTGGTTCTGCCATGTTTTTATTGAAATTGGATGTACAAAAGAGGATGTGCACAGAGCTGTTGAGATTGGATCTTTTGTTTAATCAGAAACAAGGCAAGAAACCAAGCAAAAGGGACAAAAGAAACAGATGGAGAAAGTGATGGATCAGATGGAGAAAGTGATGTGCATAGAGCTGTTTATTAATTAATTAAGTAAATAAAATAAATGATAAAAGCAAAAGCATAAAAATAAAAAATAAAATAAAAACTATAATTAACAACAACAATAAAAATAAAAAACGAAATTAATAAAATAATAGAAAAAAACTAAAGTAAAAATAAAATAATAATAAAACTAAATCTATCGCTTTTGAAACCCTAAATGAGGTATTTTAAAATACCTCTATGCCGAAATTTCGTCTGAAACGACGAAAATTCTCGGCTTTAAAAAGACGATTAAAACGAGTCAAAATTGGGTCAAAAATTGGGGTACGACATGCTGAACGTTGAATGTTGACTATTTTTGGTATATGTTGATAATATATGCCTCCTAAATTTCAGGTTCTACATTTTTTTTTTCAGTCTTCCTCTATGTCTCATAAATTGACTCTAAGATTAAAAAGTTTTAAAAAAATTGTGTTTTTATTTTACTGAATGCCTATTTTACTATGAGAGCCGAACCTCCTATTTCATATGAATGTCTATTTTACTATGAGAGTCGAGCCTCTCCTTTAATTTATTTTCTATAATTTTTTTTATATCATTTAATAATGAAAAAGCCAAGTGGAATTAAAATACTACGAGAATTAACAATATCCACTGAGCATGTCACATAATCAAAAAATGACGACTCAGCGCACCACATAGGCTTAAGTGCACAATCAGATGTCATGAGGTCTAAAATCAAAGAATCTTCAAATTATAAGGAGAATCTCAAACTTTGTTCTTTTACGGGGCTAGCCTACGCTTCCTACTGCGTCACAAATTGTTTTTTTTCTTCTCTTTCAGTTAAATATGTTATTTTCACACATTTTTAGTTTTCTTTCATATGGTTTTTTGATTTCGTCCTTGTTTGTGTTGATTTTCCATAGTTGTGAGTTGTGTTTTCGATTTCCCGTCTTAGTACGGCGTTTATTTGATTTGGTTGAAAGAGTAACTTTGATCAAGTGCAGATCTAATCAATGACTTTAGCGTTGTCTACGTTGGATATCCGGAGGCATGAATATTCCAGAGATTTGAATATAGTCATATTTGTAGACATATGTACACTACTGTTTTATGCTATTAACATGGATGATATGTACGTTTGTTCGTAGATTAATCGTTTCTGTTTTTAACGACTTTGAATTTGTATTGTATTGATGTACTCTATAAACTTGAATGAATGAATATCGTCTATTTTTATATAAAAAAAATCACAAAACAATCCACCACAACTTGTCGCATCCGTTCCCTTGCAAGCGCTATCACTATTAAGAGCAGAACAATAAATCTCTTTCAACCTAATAATAGTGATTCAAATGAGAGAAATGAGTTATACTACTAATAATATGTAGCTATGAGATGGGAAATATTACTGTATTAAACTATTCAAATTACAATTTGAGATGATAACAATTGATGTGTGTTATTTGAACAACAATTTGCATGACAACTTATGAGACAACCATAAATTTACAAAAAAAAGTAGATATTGACACGAAAACCAAAACAATAGGAAAAAAGTAAAAATATAATGTGAGTATGTGAAAGAAAGTTATCACAAATTGATTGTACAAATATAATTTCTCATGACAATTTTCAATTTTCTTGCAAAAGTATAATGTAATTTGTCTTATCGGGAGAACCGACTTAACCAAGCTCCTCCCCCTTTAATCCAAACTCCATCCTTCCAAGATGTAATACTTTTAGTCAGTGGTGTGATGAGTGGTGCTCTGTCCTCCACACCACCCACCTCCAGATCTCCCTTTTCTATCGTCGTTCGTCGAATGGTGGCGGAGGTTGCTTTGGTGGTTGTAACTTTGGGGTTGGTTTAACCCACACTTTCGGCGTAGGGTGTCTTAACGGCGTGGGTGCGTTGCATTTACGTCGTCGTTTCGTGTGGGTCTCAAAAACTTGATCTATTTCCACAAAGATTCGGAGGTTTCGTTTTAAAACGCGTTTACTGTGTTCACGTCGTGTTACTCAAAACGTTGGCGGTGATGGTTGTTGTATCATGTTGATCTTGACGCCGACGTTTGGTTCTTGTTCGACCACCCTTTCACGGGTTTGGTTTTCTATGTTCACACATGAAACCCCTTAGGATGGGTTCACTCCAGAGGCGATGGTGAGGTGAGTTCTGATGCTTACACAGTTGCTGCTTGACGATGCTATTGGTCTTTGGTTTCCTGGTTTTGCTCCAGATTTGCTGAAATTTGCATGATTCAAAGGTTCGACATTTGCTACACTGGAGTTTTGCTTTAATAATATGATTCAATCCTTTGTATTGAATTTGGACTGTTTTTGGCTAAAAATGGTCAATTACTTGTTGTTTGTGCTACTACAAGTTGTGGGGTCGGGAAACTATTATCGTGTTGGCAGTCAATTTCAGCTACCGTCCTTTTAAAGGCGAGTTTGAATTCTTCTATTGTTTGTTTAGATGTTTGACGCGTTTACACACCAGTTTCTTTTGCAATCTCGGTTTCGTTCCCCGCGTTGGGTTCGCTGGGTTGTGCTTTTGGTGCGTATCCTCGCTATGCATATGGTTTCATTCAACTATATTTGGTCTAGTATGTTTTTACCACATTTTTTTACTACCGGTTGTAATACCCGTTTAGGGATGTATACGTGGTTGCTGGTCGGCAGGCCCGGCCGTGGGGGAGTGCAAACAGCTAGCTCAACCAAGTCGGGCCTCTGTTAGTACTGCGAAAGCAAGTATTAGTTTTTATATCGTTCCACAGGGATTAATGCGATATCATATTCCGTTCAACTTCGATTATCGTTTTAAGTTAGGGTTTAATCATTTGTTTTACTACACTACTCATACTTTTAAAACATAATAAATAAATGGTAGAGTAATAGGACATAGAAGGTGTTAGGATTGACTTTCATCAATCAAACATTGTTTATATCCGATTGATTACAAATACGAATTCTAGCGTTTTCTTACATATGACATTATTACGTATTGCTCAATAACAGCATTGATTTCCCAAATGATGTCGTGAGATCAATTGTATCGTTCAATCGATGATTTCTCAATCTATTAAACGATCCAAAAGCATTATGATCCAATACTATAATGTAATTATCAAAACCAAATCCCATTTCTTGAATTTCTTATCTTGATAGAAAATCATTCTAAACCTAGATTCAAAAGCCTTTTTCAACAACATTTAAATCAAACATAAGATTGAAAAGCAAGAAGAAATTCAATGGTATATAAAAATTGCTAGAATCATATATTGAATAATCAAAAGTTTACAACATGAGTGATTGATTACCTATCAATCCCAACAAAGGAGATTGGTTGATCATTTTCATGACAACTCTTGCAAAATAAGAAAGGAAGATGAAGATATGTGAGAGCTTGATGTCTCAAAGCTTCTTAATCTCTTCTTCAATCCAAATCTAATTGCTATTTGAAGTTTTTCTCCCTCTATGCCTATTCTCTCTCAAAGATGATAAGTTTTCTAAGCTCTGGAAAATAAGAATTCTGATAAAAAAAACTATATATCAAGAAATGAGCTTAAAAATCTATTTATATGCTGAGAAAATGTTCGCTCGCTACAAGCGACCAGCCTGTCGCTTGTAGCGAGGACTTCAGTTGGCCAATCAAAGAGCTCCACGTCACCATCAGCATTAAACCGCCCCTTTGGTCGCTACAGCGACCAGTTCTGTCGCTACTAGCGACCAGCCTTTGAAATTCCCTGCCTAAGCTCGCTTCAAGCGTCCAGTTCATCGCTACAAGCGATGAACTCCTGATAATCCCTGCCTAAGCTCGCTTCTAGCGATGGATGCTGCGCTTCAAGCGATGGATCACTGAAAATCTCTGCCTATCCTCGCTACTAGCGATGAGTCCTGCGCTTGTAGCGATGGCATCAAGAAAACCTTCAATCTTTTGCTTCAATCAGGTTCAAGCATGTATTTCCTGCATAAACACATGGGGTAAGGCTTAGGATCACAATCATTGCATTTCTAACACATTTATGCCCTAATCCTAAGGTAACTTGTTCAACAAGTAAGCATAAGTGCCCTATAAGTTAGCAAAATATAACAACTTTTAAGCACTTATCAGCCTCCAAAATGTATGGGTCTCAAAAAATAAATTATAGTCTAATACCTACACCCCACTCAAATAAAAAAAACATATGTTCATTCTTTTTCTTTCTTCAGTACGCGTTTGAGTTTCTTCTTCTCACTCAACACCTCTCTTTTGCTTAATATTTTTTATTTCGTTTCATGTTTAGAAGTTCTTATTCTAATTTTTTAATGAATCTTAACTACACAAATTTTGTTATACGTTGCTTAATGCTTATTAGTAATTACTTTTTAAAATTTCAGTGTATAATTGCTAATTTTGTTGAATGTTGCAAATATATGGTTCTAATATATGTTGAATGTCGAAATTTTTGTTATATGTTGAATGTTGGAAAAATATAATCGCTAATTTTGTTATATGCTGAACGTTGAATGTTGACTAATTTTGGTATATGTTGATAATATATGCCTCCTAAGTTTTAGGTTCTACATTTTTTTTTCAGTCTTCCTCTATGCCTCATAAATTTCCTCTTAAGATTAAAAAGTTTTAAAAAAATTGTGTTTTTATTTTACTGAATGCCTATTTTACTATGAGAGCCGAACCTCCTATTTCATATGAATGCCTATTTTACTATGAGAGTCGAGCCTCTCCTTTAATTTATTTTCTATAATTTTTTTATATTATTTAATAATGAAAAAGCCAAGTGGAATTAAAATACTACGAGAATTAATAATATCCACTGAGCATGCCACATAATCAAAAAATGACGACTCAACGCACCACATAGGCTTAAGTGCACAATCAGATGTCATGAGGTCTAAAATCAAAGAATCTTCAAATTACAAGAAGAATCTCAAACTTTGTTTTTTTACGGGGCTAAACGAAAACTCGCGCAAATGATAGGGGTAAACATCATTTAACATTGTGTTAAATATGTTTTAGTTCCTACAAAATAATGAGTTTTCTAGTTTAGTCTCTATAAAATTTTAGGCTTAATTCCAGTTTTGCCCCCTATCTTTTGCCAATTGTGCGATTTTGCACCACATCCTTTTTTTTGAGCGATTTTGCACCCTATCATTTACCCCCTTTCTGATTTCATAGCCCCTCATGTGTTTCAGGCTGATGTGGACAATAATTAGCGACGTGGCACGCGATGACTGGAATAAAACGAGTACACATCAGCAAAGCCACCCAAAATGACCATTTTGCCCTTAATGGCTTCAGATCCATGTGAAAAGACAAAAATACCCCTATCTTCTTCTTCCTCTTCTTCTCTTCTTCACGCATGGCTGATGCTCGCAGACCCTCCCCAGTCCCAATCCCCTCTCTCGAAAACTCCAACTGCTCTGAACTCCTCCACGCTCTAGAATCTTCTATCGGCACCTCCTTCTCCTCTTCCCCTTTCCTCCCTAACCCTAACCCTCTCATCCTCGTCATCTCCGGCCCTAGCGGCGTTGGCAAAGACGCTCTCATCTCAAACCTCCGCGCCTCCCGTCCTAACATCCACTTCGTCGTCACTCCCACCACTCGTCCTCCTCATCCCATCGAAACTCACGGCAAAGATTATCTCTTCCAAGGTGCGAAGACGTTGAGGAAGGTTTTGGGGAAATCGGTTGTGTTTGTGTTTTTGATGGCGGAGAGTGAGGTGGCATAGGGTTGAAGAATCCAATCGATGTTGCACTAGAAATCCAATCGGTTGTGTTTGTGTTTTTGATGCCCCCTTTTATTTTCTGGGTAATATTTTCTGTGATTAATGTGCTCACTAACCTGCTAAAGGAAATTGAAAAATCACTTGAAGTGCATAATAAAGAAGAAGAGATTTTGTCTGAAGCCTCAGATGAAAAGTGTGGATTATCTCAGATTGATGCGAAGGGAAGTTTCAGTCCCTGTGTGACATCCTTGTCCTCAACAGAATGTTTGCATGGTGATATATCAATTTCTAGTGCAAGAGTAATTCTGTGTTTTCCTTTTGAAAGGGCTGGATATCACACAGATTCATTTTCCTGGGAAAAGTATAAGGGCAAAATGGTCATTTTGGGTGGCTTTGCTGATGTGTACTCGTTTTATCCCAGTCATCGCGTGCCACGTCGCTAATTTTTGTCCACATCAGCCTGAAACACATGAGGGGCTATGAAATCAGAAAGGGGGTAAATGATAGGGTGCAAAATCGCTCAAAAAAAAAGGATGGGGTGCAAAATCGCACAATTGGCAAAAGATAGGGGGCAAAACTGGAATTAAGCCAAAATTTTATTGTAAGTTGGAAGAATAGTCCTTATTTTATTTTTATTTTTTATTATGTACAAACAGCACAGGTATGAAACATTTTTTTTATTTTTTAATAAAAAAAAGTAGTAATACGTGTTCTTAGCTTGCATTAAAAAACAGTGTGATTGAAGCCGACGGTGCCATTTTCATCGCAACACAACAGTCTTTACTTTAAAACACATGGCTAGACAGACGCATAAGTACCATTAGTCCTGATTCTAGTGGGACCCACAGTCACTACATGTCAAATTACTCAAACGAGTATCGTAACAACGCATGTCCCGTGAAATTGAAATTGAAATTGAATTAATTGCATAAAGTAAAGTTTGTAATTTCCTTCCTCTGTAGCAAATGCATAACATAGTACTTCTCCACCTTCAACCAATTCCAGTTCAACATCTCTGTTTTCTTGATTATATCATCTATTTATATAATAAGAATAAGAATAAGATAAATAAACATAAACTATAGTTTGTGTGGAAATTTAGAAATGGCGGCGAGAACCGTGAAACGCCGCCACGTGTCGACCAAGCTTTGCGGCAATCTTCTGATTCTCTTCACCGTTTCAATCTTCTGCGTCGTCGTTTTAGTTACCTTGGCTCTTTTCACACTTAACTCCAATTCTAACTATACCAAACCCTCAATTCGAATTTCCGACGTCGTTTTCGATGGTCCTCCCAAAATCGCGTTCTTGTTCCTCGTTCGTCAAGATATTCCCCTCGATTTTCTCTGGGCCACTTTTTTCCAGGTTCGCTTAATTTCCACTTTCTACTTTTTTGGTATTTTTTTTTTGATAATTGTAACGGTTTTTTTTTTTGTTTTATAGAATGGTGATGCATCGAATTTTTCGATTTATGTTCATTCGACGCCAGGGTTTGTGTTGGATGAGTCTACAACAAGGTCTCACTTTTTCTATGGTCGACAACTTAGTGATAGTATTCAGGTTAGTTCAACTCCCTTTGGAAAGGTTAAGGTTAAGGTTTCATTTTCATGTTCTGTTGTTACTTTTGAAAATAAATAGCATAAAGGGGTGGACTTTATATGAAAAAAAAATAATTAAATTTTGTATGAAAATTAGGTTCATCCGTGATTTTAGGAGATGTTAAGTTGATTGTAAAATTACCATTTTGTCTTTTATGTAAAAGGCTAAAATTATGTGTCGTGACGAAAATTGATTATGTTGTGAAGGTTGATTTATGTTTGGATACATTTATGTAAAAGTGAGTTGAGCAATAAATTAGATGCCGAATATGGTTTGGCGTTGATGTATCAATTCTTGCGTCCCAATGCTTAAAAAACTTGAAAACGTAGAAACTCCAATTTGGAGCATTAGCCAAACGACGGTGGGTGTGGTATTCACTTTGATTCTAAACGAGTATAGAGTGTAAAAATCAATTCTAAAATCAAAAACTCCAATTTCTAGTCTCAAATTAGAATCTATTTTGGCTTCTCCAAAAGTGAAACCAAACATATACACTTAGTTGTTTCCAATAGGTTAGTTAGTTTAACAAGTTAATGGTTATGTGATGTTTGCATGATGGAGACGTTACACCCAATTTCATAATTTTGTTTCTAGCTTAGGAAAAAACCCAAATACATAAACTTGTAACTGAGAATGCTCATGGAGTGATGATACACCTCCCTCAATTGTCATTTCCATTAGTTCACATGTTTAATTGGGGGTCTATCAGATTGCTATGTAACAATCTGTTGGATATGAAACAAAACATTTGATGTTGAAGAGTGTTAGTGTCACTCTCTTTTAGGACACTTATTGCAAGGATTTATGATTTTAGCTCGACAGTTAATGCAGATGTAGTTTTGCATAAGTTATAATACTGTTATATGTCGTCATGAGTTTGATTTTGTTGTTTTATCGCCTGTTTTTGAGAATTCAGTGTTGCATATCTTAGGTTTTATGGGGAGAATCAAGTATGATTCAGGCTGAAAGGCTGTTACTGTCAGCGGCTTTGGAAGACCCTGCAAATCAAAGATTTGTTCTTCTCTCAGATAGGTTTGTGTTTTAAAGGCTTGTATTAACATAACTTTCCACGGGATATTTTTTCTTTCTCCGTTACTTTTCTCAACCTTACTTGAAGGATTTTTGCATGAACTTTACTTTGCCATTATAAGAATCTGAGTTTCTGTTTTCCATGTGCAGCTGCGTTCCTCTGTACAACTTTTCCTATGTGTACAATTATATCATGGTTTCTCCAAAGAGTTTCGTGGACAGGTAGAAGAAGGCTTTGGTTCTTGAGGTGCTTAGCACTAATTTTTTTTATTGGTCAATCGTAATCAGTCCACGCTTACACACACACACACACACACATTTTTCCCTGTGAGATGGAGATATTTGACAGGTGAATTGATCTGTTTTGTTTATATTGTTACAGCTTTCTTGATGCGAAAGAGGGTCGCTACAACCCAAAAATGTCACCTAAGATACCAAGGGAAAAATGGCGTAAAGGGTCCCAGGTTATTTCAATTATCTTTGATTTTGTCATACTGAACCTTCTTGTTCATTCCAATAATACAGGACCCCTTCTCTTGGCATTTTTTATCTACAGTTGTGTGTTTTATTTGTTGCACAAATGGCACAGGACATATTAGTGAGGCGAGATTCAAGGTTTTAAACAGTGATCATGATCTATGAAGCCCGGATACTCCAAATATGGATACATACCCTTATTGGATACCGATATTTCGCGGATACGTACCCACATAGTATCGAAATTAATTATTTTAATTTAAAAAATATATTTTATCGGATACTTGATACTCGACAGATACACACAGATACTTATAAGATACTTCACAGATACGTATCTTGGAAAAAATGAAGGGTAAAAAAGTGAGACTGTGTTGTGAGAATTCAATGGAGATGTATATGATTCAATCAATATAATTGTTTTTCGATTAACCAATTAAAAATTATGTTTTTGTTGGATGAGGGTAACGAGGGAGGGGTAATTCAATCAATCAACATTAAACAAACTTTGTTTTGAGTTCTATAATTGATGCATTTGTTGATGTCCTAATATATGAATGAAAATAGAATATGATTTATACGAAAACTTCACATTTTTTATTTTATCACATGTATTATTTTTTGTAAATTGCGACTTTTATGATCCTATAGTAATGAAGGGTAACCAATGTTTTTTTTTTTCAAAGTATTTTACATGCATATAAGTTTTAGTATTTTTTTTAACGTATCTTAGTCGTATCGTATCCTAAGTTTTAAAAATTTCACGTATTCGTGTACCCGTATCATATCATACCCGCACCCGTACTACATATCCGGGCTTCATAGATCATGATAAATGTAGCGTTTTGAATCACATCTAAATACAGTGATGCTGTCTCAATCGTGGTCGCATTGAACTTCCAGTCACATAATAAACCATTACCATTACGCTGTGGCCCAGATTGCAGTCGCAGACTTCTGTTTAAAAGTAGCTCCAGTTTTTGTTAAACACACAAATTTAGTTGATACTAGCTGATGAAGAAGCATCAATTTGGCTTGTTGAAGGATTGATAGAGTATAAGGGAGGGGTTTTTGCCAAACTATAAAAACTGGATGTATGGATAGATGTAGCCATTATTAGAATGAAGCATTTGGATTTTAGAGAGTACAATGTGATGGAGATGTGAATGGTACAATGGACGAGTGGTTGTACATGACATGGTAGGATTAAAAATACAATCACATAGAGAGAAGAAAGACTTAAGTAAAACTATAGGTCAAACCATTTTGCAACTAATTTCATATTAATTCTTAGTTTAGTTCAAATTTGTCATTGGTTATACAAAGAAGAACAGAAGTAGACCGCATTTCTAAACTGGTTTTAAGGGTTGCCAAATATCCCCTAGGGTTCCTTTTCGTTCTGCCTTTATGTAGTTAAAATGTAGTGGTAATTATATGTAATCGTTTTGCCTTAGTTTGTCACATTATTACAAACTAAAGCCAGTGTTGCTTCACAGAGCTGACATTGGTAAGGGCTTACTGATAAAATTATAGTGCTCCACTTGCCATGTTATTTGGGTAAGTTCTAATATGGGGAATTTTAGCAGAGTTGTTACACTGGGATTGTTGGATGAAATCTAAAACTTTTTATTCCTAAAAATTATGTTATAATTTTAATTTATCCTGTTTTTCCAGTGGGTCACCTTAGTTCGTAAGCATGCAGAAGTGATTGTTGATGATGATGTTATCTTCTCTGTCTTTAAGAGATACTGTAAGGTATGTGCGCCATCTTTAGTTAGTTTAACTACAATACTACATTGGATACAATATTCTTGTATCTTTTGTTAAAGTTGGTTGATATTACATCAAAGTCATCAGAAAGAATTCAAACTAAACTCTTTAGCATACATTACTATACTAAACTGGACTAACTGCAAGTCCGTAATGTGCTAATACTAATGAAAAAAAAGTCTAACTTCCTTTTCACTTGGCAGAGGCGTCCACCAATTGATACCAGAAAGGGAAAGCTGAATCTTGTAAGTAGTCTTGTTTTAGTTTTCTTACGTTATGTTGTTACCGGAAGGTATCATTGTTATCGTAGGCTGTTATGCATAATAGTGAAACACATTCTTTGCTTTTAATTGGGAGTTATTAATTGAAAGCTAGATACTTTGAAGGGCTGTTTGATTCAAATAATTGTTACTGACTAATAGAAACTTCATGCTCCATCATTATCAGGCAAAAATATAGATTTAATATTAATGTAAGATTAGAGAATGGCTTTGAATTGTAAGATCAAAATCATTTATTTGTGGGAACATTAGGGGGAGCCTTGGCGCAATGGTAAAGTTGTTGTCACGTGATTGAAAGGTCACGTGTTCAAGTCCTGGAAACAGTCTCTTGTGTAAAAACCAGGGTAAGGCTGCATTCAATACACCAAAATGGTGGGACCCCTTCCCGGATCATGCATATGCGGGAGCTTTAGTGCATCGGGCTGCCCTTTTGGGAACATATAGGACTATCCTTTGGGGCATGCATCCTATCTTTGATTGAAGTGATGTATTGTATTGTAAATGATCAGTCCAATTTTTTGGCTTAATTGCATTTTTGGTCCCTTTATTTTACCCAATTTGAGATTTTAGTCCCCTTGTTTCTAAATCCGAGATGTTGGTCCCCAATATTTTTTTTAAATATTTGACATTTTGTTCTCAATCTGAAATTTGAGACAAAAATTCGATGATATGACAAGTGATATGATGTGGAAGGTGATATGATGATTTGACAATTGATATGATGACATAGCGATATGGTGACATTTCTGCTCAATTTGACTGATTTGCAAACAATCTATAGCACATGTTTTTCGTTTGTTTTGCCCTTTTTTGTTGTAAATGCTCGTGACAATTCTAAACATTATCATATCACTTGGCACATCACAAAATTTATGCCTAGTTTCACGAGTTAGCAAAATGTCAGATTTTAAAAAATTGAGGGACCAAAATCTCGGATTTAGCAATGGAGGGATCAAAACCCCGAATTGAATAAAACCCGAGACCAAAACTATAATTAAGCCTTTTTTTTAAATCAAACTAGATCATATGCTGCTGTGTTTACTCATGTAGAATATGTCTTACACGAGTAGCAAAGTTCTGAAAGTTAGACAGATCAGTCTGAACGGTTTAACTGGGAAGCAGTCTACTGACTGGTCCAGTCAAGCTCTCAGAACTGCAATACTGCAAACCATCTTTGAAGCAAGTAAATGAGGCAAACCACCCTTTATCAGTTTAACTTGTCTGATTTTGAAAACCTTGATAAGTTGTGAGATGATGTGTCTGTAGTTTACTAGTTTGTGAATTTCTTTTGATGAAACTCTGTTTCAAAACATATTGAGAAAATTATTTATTAGGAATAGGATATTTAGATTCCCATCTTCCTTTCTGTAGTATTTTAATTCTAGTAGGTAATCATTGTCAAAGATCTAGATGAGACTGAAATTGAACTTTCGATGAGTGAAGCATTGTGGCTAAAAGTGAATTCCTTTTTACCTCTTTTATGATATAATTTTTTTTTTCCATATTTATTATCATTTGCTATGGATAATTGGATATGGTTTAATGACAACCATTTGATATGGTTTTGGTGTAATTGCAGAAACTTCAGAAGCAGCATAACTGTATTCCAGATGAGCACTATGTGCAGACATTGCTTGCAGTAAGTATTGATATGATTTTTCCATCATTATCTACATTTGTTGGTTACAGGATGTATTCTTCAATCCCATTTATTCTTGCTTCTGCTCTATTCACAAATGACCTTCGTAAAATAATGTGCAATAACTCTTCAAGGATTAATTTGCTTGAATATTGTTTCTAATATTTTATAATCATGTTATATATTTCTGTTGTGTTGTTCTATTTTGCTAGCTGCACGGCCTTGAAGGTGAACTTGAACGCAGAACAGTGACCTATACTTTGTGGAACCAGTCGGCAACAAAAACAGATAATAAAGGCTGGCATCCTATGACCTTCAGCTATGCAAATGCTGGGCCTAAAAGGATAAAGGAAATAAAGGTTATCTTTTGGTTCCTCGTACTTGAGCATATATTTATCAAGTTTTGGGTTTGAATGGATAATTGAGAATTTGAGATGGCTCAGTCTCCACCCACCCATCATATAGCAGGGTGGGGATTAAGATAAAAAGGACAATTTAGTTATTGAAAGCCAATGTTTTTTATTGCTCTGGAACATACTGAGTTTCGAACTTGAAATGGTTGAAAACTGTCTTGAAGCAAACATAACCTTGTTCGAATTAATCCTGGAATGTTTGCTTGGATAAGCACAGTATGGCCCTATATTATGGTTTCGTTCTTGGTGGAAAAGCAATGATACCTTTTATGATAAGATTGAAGGTCCATGTTTCTTGAAAGAGTTGAATAAAAGCTTGTAAATGGGAAGCAAAAATAATTGTCATCTGTTTTAGTACTTCTGGGAAATGATTCGTTTCCTTGCTTTTGAGCTTGAAATAAGATTTTATTGCTTTACTTCTGTAAGACTTACTTTCTAACGTTTGCAAAAGTGAAAACATGTTTTCATGCAACTATTTTCATTTTCTCATGTTATTTTTATCTTTTTTAAACAGGACATCAACCATGTTTATTATGAGACCGAGTACCGGATAGAATGGTGTCACACCAATTCAATCTTTGTTCCATGTTTTTTGTTTGCTAGGAAGTTCTCTCGCGGAGCAGCTATGCGCTTGTTGGGGGAGGGAGTTATTGACCACTTTGAAGTTTCTGCATTGCTAGCTAATAATAACCCATGAGACATGAAACTTGTGCTTTTGTGCATACAGCTCTTTAGCCGTACACTGATATCCCACTGACTTGCTTAGACATATACTTCCAACGTTCAATGGAATCACTTCAGGTTATACACAGCATACTGCACACATAGATTTTGAAGGAAAGTTTGTAGCTTTGGTTGAAATAGTTATTCCTATGTAACAAGCTGCTAGGATCATATTATCTGGCTCAGTAAGAGGTTTTGTAAATCAAAACACAATTGTAACAGTGATCAGTCACAGAGTAGGATGTTAGAATATAGCATAAAAAGAAGCATTCTTTTAATATTTGAAAATTTTATTTTTGATAGATGCAATTCTCATTGCTGACTGATAAGGATCTTCCCTTTCCCACCCCTTACCACTCAAACCACAAAGAGAGAGTCGAGAAATTAATACTTGAAGAAAGACTTGAATAAGACAATTGCTTTTTCAGTGGTACAAATTTTATGAAGTGAAGTTATTCCATCTCTCCCGAAAAAAAAAATCCATTTCAAAATCAGCATCAAATCACAAAGCTCAACACCTTATTTGTATAGTGTTGCACTTTTTTTTTTGGTTCCATAATTTTGTTCACTGAACTATTGTTAAAGCATACGGAATGATGAAATTTTTATTAATTAAAATGACATTATTGACCATTTTACAATCGCCACCTAAGAGATTTGAATTCAGCACTAAAGATTTAAGATTTAGCTCTTATTACTAAACTAGCACTATACGACTTTATTAAAAATATGAAGACAACAATTGTCACGTAGTGATTAATTATTCCCAAGGAAGGAAGCAAAACAACCCATAAAAGTAGCATGTTTATCTCGAAAAATACCACCACAACCTATTGCGAACTTTGGCTCAACCATCAAAATTACAATTCACCCAAAAGATAAAAAGAAGGATGCTTGATACAAGGAAACGAGTGAGGGTGACCTGTCACCCATAGATTATTGAGAATATAGAAATTTTTATAGACCCGTTCAAGGAGATGGTCGAGTGAATCATTGAAATAGCTTGATCAAATAGAACCAATTTGTTTTAACAATGAAAAGATTTCTTACACACAAGAAAATAGATTTTCAGGTTGAAGAGAATGTAGAAGGGTCACGCAATTAGTAGTCAAGAGGTTGCTTGCCAATAGTTTTTCATACACCAAATATTTATGCAGAAAATAAAATATGGAATTGTTATCCGTTTTATTAAAATTATTATTTTTATCTTTATTTAGGAGACGACTGAAACAATGACTCCATTGCGGTCGGTTAAACAAAAACAAGAAAAACAATTAATGTTGTTTTAAATCTCAAGTTATATTTATTTTCTCTTATTTTTGTTGAATCAACATTGAAACAGAGAATCTAGACTTATCATCGGTGTTTTGAATATTTTTAAACATTGATCCCTTGTAACATATCACATGTGAAATTTCTCTACCTTAACAAATTCCTTTTCAAAGCATCATGCATGCCCTTTTTCATCACCCTATAAAAAAAATTCCTTTCAAAGCCTCCTATGCACCCCTTTTTCACTCTCAACTTGTAAACGAACATTCATTCATTCTACCTCTATTACCTTCATTTTGTTTAAAATAACCTTATTTTTAAAGGATCCTTTTATGACACCAAATAAATCGAACTTTAAAGTTTTAAAACTTGCAAGCACTAAACCCTAAAAAGAATGTTACCCAAGAAACCCCATAAAAGCAAAAGCCAGCAAAAAAATAAGAAGAAAAGTAGTAACTTTTTTTTAAAGGACGAAAAGTAGTAGTCTTATCACAGTATTATTTTTATACTTAATGTTCCTATAGGCATTAAAAACTATGAAATAAAATAAAAAGTACCTTCCAAAATTATGCAACAACACACATTTCAAAATTCCAATAGTTATAAATGTATCATTATTCATTAATCTAACATTTGGCTACAATGACTTTCTTTCAAAACAATAAGTTTCCCGGTCTTATTTAAAATAGTATGGAATATGAAATTTCAGTACTGAATTCTGAATTAATTCAACATCCAATTGGTTCTATCTTATGTTGCATAGATACGGACACGGTACCCGGTACGATATAGGTACCGGAACAAGAATACGACAATTTTTTAAAAATAAAGCACGGTAAAAATCATGAGTTTTGTTGTATAATATAACATGAGAGAGCTAAATTTTTCAATTTACAACAAAAACATCACGATAAAACTTTATGGAAAATTAGAGTTGGTTACGACAACAAAAAAACTCATATGCACTTATAATACCATATTATCATATTAATGTATAAGAGAAATCCACAATTTTCATTCACAATACCCGGCCGGTACTTCACAACGTTACTAGTGCCCATGCTTCAAAGGTTCTATCAGTTGCCAAAATTGTTTTTTTTTTAGAAATTTATTCAAAGTTTATGGATGATAATAAGGAGTATAAACTAGAAGTCATGTTGTATCTTTTTTGCTTCCCCGCATAAATAAGAAAGAGAAACAAATTCCACATTACTCACCATTAGTTATAAGCAGAGTCAATAATGATCTAAATCAAGTCAAAATTGTCCCTATGGTTTATGTTAAAACTTAAAACTCCTAATTGCATCCGAATACTAAAAATGAAAATAGCAAACCAAAAACATATATATTGTTGCATCTAGACACCAAAATCGTTACTAAGTTTACATGCTTGCCTCATTTTAGCGTTCACAAACACAAATTTTCTAAAATTTAGTGTGTTTTTAGTGTGTTTCTAAAATTGTTTTCTAAAATTTTCTACTGATAAGTCCTAATTTAGTGTGTTTTTAGCATTTTAATTAAATAAAATTTATGGAATTTTAGTTATACTTTAGAACTATTTTACTACAAAATGTTAATTTTATTTTCACGATCAAATAATGAAGAAAAAGTAGAATCTAGTTGAATCAAGAGTAGGGATCAAAAGTGCAAGGATAGAGGAGAAAAAACAAGGAAATGAACCAGTGGCTGGCACACGACCCATGCGCTCTGAAACACGACCTGTGCGCATGCTTTGAAGAAATTTTGGGAAAATATGCACGACCCTTGCGCCCTGAAGAACGGTATGTGCGCCTCACTACGAATCAAAATTTCAAAGGCCAAAACACAAGCACGACCAGTGCACTGAGGCACACGACCAATGCGTGCAGAACCAAAATGGTTGTTACAAACCTTTGGAATTCTCTGGTTTATGGCTTGTAACTCGAAATTAATGTCTTGCCTGTGATTCTAGGCTATAAATAGACATCATTTCTGAGGCAAAAAACATCACTTCATACTTGTGATCTTACTCCAAAGTTGAAATCAAGTTCCTGCATTTTTCTTAAGCTTTTGTTCTTTATTTGCATTTCTTTACTTTCTT
Source organism: Medicago ruthenica (assembly GCA_018208015.1). Lineage (NCBI taxonomy): Eukaryota > Viridiplantae > Streptophyta > Magnoliopsida > Fabales > Fabaceae > Medicago > Medicago ruthenica. Next base: position 29,602,588 of record CM031374.1, on the reverse strand, counting down.
GTCTTTTATTTTCTCTTTTACATTTCCAGCAATTTACTTTTATATTATTTATCTTCATGTCTTCATCTTTTAAGCTATTGTCTACTATGATCATGTGTGAGTCCTTTAGTCTTGGGATTGTGAGAATAATCTAATGATTTGATCCATAGACAATCTCAAGCCTAGACTCTATTTCATTAAAGTTCGTATCCTAAGCTAACCTCATCGTTATTCAATCATATTTCAAATATCAAACAAAGTACCGAGATTTGGGGTTTGATATTGGAACAAATGAGGTTAGACAAGATAATCAAAACATGAAAATAGATTTGAGAGTCTTGGGACAATAAGGTTGTACTCAAAGGGTCTCAACGATGATCAACCATTAGAATATGCTTGATCATTGTTTTGAGATACATACATGTATTTTGAGAGGAAACATGAAATATCAAATGAATACCTTGTTCTAAGAAACAAATTTAGTATAAAATAGAGGATAGATAGTAAAATGTCAAGGATCTATCGTTATAGACTGCAGAAAAAGAAGACACAAGCGCAAAAATCACATATGCAGCATTATAGTACTGCAGTGTGGCAAATTGGACAGTAGCTCGCATGTCCCAGCACTGAACTGCATCAGCATATATAGTTAAAAAATAGATGCAAACTGTCTTTGACACCAACATAACATAGTGGGCACTAAGTTGAGTACATACACCTTTATCGACGATTCTACATCTTGTTGGGAGAACATTACGACATATTCACCAAAGTAAATTCTTAACTTTCAGTGGCATTTAAGTTTCCATATTTTATTCCAATCTCCATCCACCGGAAACTTGTCCATATCCAAGAAATTTGTCATGCAGAGACGATAGGCACTTCTAAAGGAATAATGACCACTTTTATCCTCCTTCCAGAAAAGCTTGTCTTGGAACTGATTCGAACAACGGAACCTGCAAATTTTTTGAAGTAGTGGCTAAATCGAAAATAGTTTGGATCACATCAAAATTCCAAGCAGTTGCTTGATGTAGCAAATTGATAGCCACTAATAGAAATGGCACGAATTTTTAGGACAGCTAAATGAGCTAACTGATAACTTGCTATAGGCAAAACTTTGAAGCTAAGAAGTTTCCGTACATATTCTCAATATTCATGATACCATACAGAGGTATAAAAGAAAATTAGTAAAGAGCAAACAGCCCAGGTGAGAATCTTCTCAAAAGCAAATGAGGACAAGGATAAGTTGAAATCATCAAATCAATAGTTGCCTTCACAAAATGTAAGAACAAATCAAAACTATGTCTTTTTGATTTTATGGTAATGTATGGTTTGAATAATGAGATTATCTTTCCATGTTAGTCTTATACACAATCAACAAGGGTTATTTCACATACCTAAGTACTCATTTGTAATTATGAGTTATGACATAAAGGGGTGGTTTATGACAGATTGCAAGTAAAATTTGACTTTGTTTACAAGTTTGATGACAATAAACTTTCTAAGCAAATTTAGAGTGTTTTAAATACTGTTGAACTAAGTTTTGCACATTCATTTATATAAGAAAGAATATCATTCTTGTCTTGAGATAGGAAAGAGAAGAATGTCATCATAAAGTTCCATACCCATAAAAAAAAAAAAGAATTCAAAATAAGAAAGGTTATCCAATAGAAATAAATATCAAGTAGCAGGTCATTCTTTTGGATTTATTTTTTTCCAGATCATGTCTAATAACATAAAACATTTGTGTGAAATTATTGCACTTATTCTAAATTCTAATATATCTAAGTGAAATACATTTCTGTTGAATATCAGCACATAATCAATCAGATTCTTTCTTGATTTGCTTAATATAACTGGTTGTAAATACTAATTAATTGTAATTAGCTGTATTAGAATTAGCATTTAAAGGGAGAATAATTAGCATTTATAGACGGAATAATTTCTCCTATTTTCTGGCAAGACTAGCACTCTTGCTTATAGTCACTTGTTTTCTATAAATACATCCTATGTACTCTTTTACTGATCTATGAAATATAGAGCATATTTCTATAATTTCTTAAAATCATTCAGTCACCGTTAGTTTTTGACACAAATAGCTTGAAAAATACTGTGAAAAAAAGGTTTTGTAATAACCTGCAGATGCAGTTTAAACTTTGATCTTTAGTAAGCAAGAATCTTTCTTTCCTGTTCAACCTCCAAAAGCTATAAACTAGCAAATGGTATACACTAGCTAAACCTATAAATGGGAAATAAACAAACTAGCAGCGTTTAAATTAATCAAAGTAGACGACAAAACGTTTTCTATGAGAAAAGGTATAAACAAGACGGGTTTTAGAGACTTAAAATAGTGAGAAAAGGAAGCTCAGCTGCAAAACAGTTCAATAGTAGAAGAACGTCTCAGTCTAACGCAGAGGGATTCAAATAAACCGGAACAATGTTTTAACAATTACAAATACAGAGGGATTCAATATGCACTAACCAAGTGATTCACACGTGAGAGTTTCTTCGTGAGCTGGGTTTTGCATGAGGGTTGTTGTAGCGAGAGAGAAGTGTTTCGTGTGTTAGCAAGAGAGAGTTTTTGCGTGAGTCGGGCTTTGAAGTGAGAGTAGTCGGTTTAGCAAGGGACAACAAATCTGGGTTTGAAAGTAAGACAATTGTCCACCTATTTCTGAGCATACAAGGGATGAAGCCTTGAATTAAAAACCTGAAGTTCTATAAGTGAATCTCTTAAGCCAAAAGTTGAACTAGCCTTTCGAGAAGACAGTATCTATTGCTACCATGACACCATGAAAATAAGCACGTAATAACAATTCTCAAATAAATTCTAATCAATGGCTAAAGGAATGCAAGTTAAGGTTCATGACTAAAGCTATATTAACAATGTTAATAATCCACTGCTCATTACAAAGTGAACTGCAAGAAATTCAATGATTCAGTGGATGACTGAGTGGTTTAGTACCAACTTAACAAAAGATAACAATCTACATAATGAAACCAAAAAAGAATCTTATGTATTTATTTCTCATTAAATAGTATATCAAGTGCCTCAAAATTATAAAAAAATAAAACAATGAATATAAAAAATAACTAGGTAGACAAGTGAGATGATAATATTTGTACTCGTCGCTCAAAAATGTGCTAGAGCTTTCATGGCAGAAGGTTTCCATCCTCTTTGGTAGGTTTCCATCCTCTTTGCTGAGCTCTAAGCTCCCACAAAGCAGTTTCTTTCATCTGATTTTCAAGTGCTGTTTCAGCTCTTTCCCTAGCTTCCTCACATGTCTCCATCCCTGAATTGCATTTATCAGCCTCCTTTTGATACTGTGATGCTATTTTCTTAGACTCTAAAAGTAATATGTCAGCGTGTCTTTGTTTTTTCTCAGCTTCAGCTTCCTTTTGCTTTAATTCTTCATGCAAAAGATCCATGAAACTCTTCCCAGCCTCTTCACTCACCTCTGGATCTTGCCTCATGCAATCTATAATACAATTAAACCACATAATTTGAAGTTGTCCATGGATGAAAAGAAATTTCAACACTGTCCAATTTATATTAACTTCTAATTCTAACTTTCAAGAATTTAATCACAAGCTAATGAAAAAGCAATACTACACATCCTTTATCAGTCTGACAGATACATAGATACTTAAACCAAAGAGTATATCAAATAAAATTACAATCATCAATCACTTACTAAAATTTGTTAATCAACTATAATATATATAATTTTAAGTTTTTATAGTCAAATTGTAATTATAATCATCACCTCATACCTATTGCTTTTCTCTAGTGTAAGAGAGGGAAGAGAACTTACCTAAAATAGAATTGTTGCTCAATCCTGCAACAAAAAACAAGCAGAGACACCACGTTAGCAAAACACCAATCAATTTCTGATCACAAGAGACAGAATCTACCAAAGATTTAAAGGAGAAAGAAAACGAAACCTTCTGGGATGGAAAGAAGGGGTTGAAGAGAACAATCACAATGACAAGGAGGACAAGAAGAAGAAACAGAACTGAGAGTGTCGTTGAGTGCCCAAAACAAAGGTGGTCCTGCAAGATAACATGTTAGACATATTCCCATAATCCAAAACAAAACTTTGAATGCTCTTTGCTGCCTCCTATTCATCTTTTCTGGATTCAGCAGCAAATTACTGGGGAAATTAAGAGGATCTTGATGACTTTGAGTTGGTTAAGGTAATTCAGTTTCAAGATTTGCGTATCTCTCTCACTCTCACCTTTCACCCACATGCTGCATGCCTACGTGTGTCTCTCTCTCTCTCTTAGTTATTACTACGTCTCACTATACTCTTTAGTTATTTGTTGTTTTGGTCATTCTCTTGTTATTATTATTGATATTGATTCATCAATAATTAACTAATTTAAGGTTGATCATCTCACTCACAACTCACAAGTGTCACATTTGTGAGTGAGCCTTTGCCATTTCATTCTTAATGCTAAATAAGTTATTAATATCAATCATAAACATTACTTCAACACCTCATTTTTCTATATCTTTTTATCACATCATCAATATATTCTATTTATTTCTCTCAATGTGTATGTATAGTCCATATATGGATTTCAAAATAATAGTATTATTATTTCTCTCTCATTGCATCTTTATTTATTTTAATTAAATTCTTCTTCTAGACACTATTAACTAAAATTATAAATATTAAGCCCTATAAACATATGTCTATTGTTGTTGAAATTTTTAAACATTTTCTTTTTGATTTTTTTTAAATTAAACATTTTCAATATATATTGTTCTATGTCAATTAGTATATTTTAATTAAATTTTTAAAATAAATTTAATTAACACATCTTATTTTAAATTAATGTTTGTCATGTTTAACGTTGCTTGATGAAATTTAAATGTTAATTAAACATATATTTTAATATTATTTTTTATTTACAAGTTAGTTCAACCGTTAATTTTATCAAAAAAAGTTAAATTTATTTAGTTAGTTTATCCACTCACCTCTAATTTTCACCGATAGTTCATCATTTTCAAGTAAATAGTAAAAGAAAAATAAGCCAAAAGAACCATAGACTAAACATCAAGGAAGATTTAAAATTAAATCATCGATTTATAAATATGATCCATAATAACTTTTCAACACATGTTGTAATAATGGGTGTGGTTGCTTTCAAAGTTAAGGTCCACTTCCTCCATTTTGTTCATTTCCTCTCTCAAAATTGTCATGGTATTCACTATTTCTAAGAACCGAGGGTGTGAGTTATGATCAGTGAAAAATGTAGTGATGGTTCCATGTATGTCAATAAAGCTCCAACCAGGAATTTTCCTCAAACCAAGAGATCTCATGTGAGTCCATACCTCACCCACTCCTTCCCACTTGTTTATTGAAGCATAGCAGTGTGCTAGTTGTACATAATTTCCAGCAGTCATAGGCCTTAGCTTGATAATATCATTGGCAATTGTATCACCAAGTTCATTATTACCATTTGCGCGACAAGCGTCAAGGAGTATGCCCAACACATCGAGAACAGGATCTGCGAACATTTTCTTGTAGAAGTTATATGCCTCATCTACCTTCCCAGCACGACAGAGGAGATCCACCATACAAGCATGGTGTTCGAGATTTGGCACAATCCCGAAATCTCGAGTCATAGATTCGTAAATGTTCAAGCCCTGATCAATAAGTCCATTATGACTGCAAGAAGATAAAATTGAGAGGAAAATCACATGGTTGGGTTTAATCCTAGTTTCTAGAAACTTTGAGTATAACCTCAATGCAGTTTCCCCTTTACCATGATAGCCATATCCTGCAATTATGGCACTCCATGAAACCAAATCTTGACTTGGCATTAAGTTGAAACACCTTTGAGCAGAATCCAAATCACCGCATTTACAGTACATATCTACCAAAGAAGTATCAACCAAGATACAAGGCCTAAGACCATTTCTTATTACAAACCCGTGAGTCCATTTTCCGGGGTGTAGCTGCCCGGTGGATGCACACCCTTGAACAAGGGAGACAATGGTAATTGAATCAGGTGTTTGATGACAAGACCTCATTTCATTAAAAAGGGAAAAGGCCTTATAAACACAGCCATTTTGAGCATAACCCGCGACTATGGCATTCCATGAAACTAAATCCCTTTTACTCATCCTATCAAATACAATATAACTCTGATCCATGTGGCCACACTTTGCATACATGGTAACAAGAGAGTTATGAGCAGCAGTATCCAATGACAATTTTTGCCTTAATATATAACCATGAATCGATTTCCCCAAATTAAAAGACCCGAGCTGTGCACAAGCTGTAATCACACTAGCCATAGTCTCAGTAGATGGCTTCATTCCAAATTTCAACATCTGATGGAAAACTCCAAGTGCTTTCTCTGCATTCTCATTCTGCACAAGGCCTGAGATCATCGCCGTCCACAAAATTACATCCTTATCTAAACTCCTCTCAAACATTCTAAATGCAACATCAATGTTCCCACCTTTTAAGTACATTACAATCAATGATGTTTCGATATGTGCATCCAAAACAAAACCACCTCTTAAAATCTGGCCATGAACTAACCTTCCCAATCTCATATCACCTCTTGACACAGACACAGATAACACAGACCCAAAAGCCTGTAAACCAGGCTCCAAACCCTGTACCTTCATTCTCTTGAGAAGTAGCAAAACTTCACATAAATCCCCAATCTGGGCATACGCAGATAACAAAGAATTCCACGAAACAATATCTCTATGATCCATAAATTCAAACAATTTCCTACAATCTTCAATACTTTCGCATTTGCCATACAAATTCACCATAGAATTTAACAAATTCAAATCCGACATAAACCCATAAAAAATTGCACAACCATGCAAACACTGCACATAAGAAACCTCTGAAACTCCAAACAACAAACTCAACAAAGTAACACTACTCGGTTGAATTCCCTCGTAACGCATTTGACGAAACAAAGAAAACGCCTCATTAACATCACCCTTTCTTGAATAACACCCAATAACCGTAGTCCAAGGTACAACATTTCTCTCAGGCATAAAATCAAACACTTTGCGTGCAACATCATTATACCCAAATTTAACATATAAATTGATCAAAGAAGATGCAATATACGAATCTGTCGACAACCGATTAACGATAACACGTTGATGAAGTGAAATACCAAGATGAAAGAGGTTAAGAAACGAGCATGCTTTGAGAAGACTAGGGAAAGTGTATGCATCAGAAGGGATGTTTGCATTGAGCATGGATGTGTAGGTGATGAGAACTTGATGATGAGCGCCTTGAGTTGAAAGGCGGTTGATGATTGCATTGTATGAATGGGTGGTGGCTGAAGAAGAAGGAGGTAATGCTATGAAGCGTTTTTTAGCACTGAGAATGAGGAGTGAGTGCGGTTTTGGTTTGAATGTGAACATGAACCATTCCTTGTGAAGTTGTTGAGTTTGAATTTGAAATACTTAAAACATCCACAATAGAAATCTATTTTTGGTTACTTAAATGGATATTACATGCACATAATTTATTTATCATTTTCCCTCAAGTTGACACCGGAGAGAATTCAACCAGAGATCTTAAAGAGAAACATATTTTAAGGTTTTAAGCCAGCACCACCAAGCTAAGCCAAATGAGTTGGTCAAAACCACAACTTTTTGTAATGATAAGGGGCAAAAGAGAATATTTACTAAAGATATAGAGTGAAGAGAGCATAATGATAGAGGGCAAACTTGTTATTTTTTTGTTAGGGCCAAAAAAAGTAAAGGGGTCAAAAATGATTTAAACCATGTTTTTATGGTTTTCAAAGAGAAGTCGTGAAAAGAGAATTAAGGATAGGTGTTGAAGTGATAAAGATGTGATAAATGCAATAAATTTAAAGAATTGATTGGTTTAAGAGAGGGTAGAAATTTGACACTAACATGATAAAATTTTGTCACAAACTATTGACGATGAATTCGATGATCAATCTAGAACTTAAGTTAGATCTTTAAGAGATTTTAGTTGACAGGCTTAATGTCTTTGTTTACGGTGCAAGAAACGTATATTAAAATATTGTGAAAGTACAGGAGAAAGAACATGTAAACATAAAAATGATGGAAAACAAGGACAAGTAAAGAACACATGGTACTATTATAAGAAGAGATGAGTTACTACATCGTTCGATCAAACAACTATTAAGATGTACTAGTTACAAACTCGTGCATCCGCACGGGTTCTGTATCAAAAAACTGTATTGCTTAGTATTTATGTCCAAAATGATTTACATGTAAAAATGATTTTCTTCACAAAAGCTTGATCAATTGTAAATAAATTATAAGCATGAATTTGTATAGCCTAAATTTAATAAAAACAAATTATTAGTAGTTTTTTTATAGGCATATAGTTAAATTTTTTACTTTGGGAGCTAAGCCAAATAACTTACCAATGAATAGACATTCATTTTTTGTAGGCTTTTATGTTGAAACTCTTTTAAAAAACATCAGACTATTATATTAACTGAACTTAAAACAAAGATTTATTTCATTCATAAACATAGTACTTTCATTGATTGATACATAACAAAAGGTGGCTGAAAATGGAAAGCAAGAACTTAAATGATAGTTTAACAACATATTATCATCATCACATAATCTAGAAACCTAAGGATTGATTTTAAACACATGAACGAAATGACTGATGTAACCATCAAAAAACTTGAATCAAAGATTGTCTCCAACCTTAAAGCCAATAGTGCAGAATTCCTCCCATCCTTTAGTAAGTGCAGTAGTGAGTTCATTAGAGCTTTTGTAAGAAATCTCTGTCATCACCTTCATTCCATTACCATTGCACAGATACAGAAAGTCAAAATCACCATTCCATAAGAAGTCATTGAAATCAGTTGTAATCATCTGTATTAAATTCAACTCATAAGTTTAGGTAATGTTAATATATATTTAACCAAACATATATGACTTAAAATATATGAACAAACATGTAAATGATCTTAGGATGATACTTAACCAATTGTGATTTGTTAGCCATCTGAACATCATTCAAAGTAATGTCAAAGTAAGAAACTCCTTTGTATGAATGTAAATTGTACTACCTCCGTCCCTAACTCTTTTGAGAATTTGTTTTGTCCCTTTTTATAAGATCATTTGGTATTTTTGATTACATTAATTAAGTGTTTTTATCAACATACCCTTATTCATTTTAGATTGTTTTCTTCAATTAATAATAAATACTATGTTAAAACCAAGTGATTTGACTCAAGTGGTAAATTAGCTCTAACTAGCATGAGTCGTTCGGCAGAATCCAATTTCAATTTTTGTTGGAATTACACATGCTATCGCATAAAAATTATATAATATTTTATAACTAACATATATAACATTTTCTAATCTATATCACATTTTCTAAATTTTGTATGAATTAAACACTACACGCAGATAAAAATTACGAGCCACAAATAAAAGTTATGCGCGGATAAGAATTCTGCGCGCCGCCGGCAAAATTAATTACCACAACCTAATTCACATATTTCATATTAATTAACTTCATAATTCTTTTACTAAGTACAATTTTCATCCCATTTTTACCAACTATTTTTTTACAAACTACGATTCTTTTACTAAGTAACATTTTTATTACTTTTTTTTTATAAAGAAGTAACATTTTTATTACTAATAACTATGACTTTTTTCTTCTAACGATTTAAAATAAAATACAAAAACTAACCTCAAATAATATAATTTGATTTCAAAAAATGCAACCTTGAGTAGCAGCCGCAGCAACAACAACCAGCAAGGAAATGAAACCCAAAGATCAACTACAAAAAAATTGAATAATAACTAAATTAACAATATACACATAAAAAAATTAAAAGCAAATCACAAAACTAACCTTTATTATTAAGCTGAGCAGAAAATATAAGTAGAGAAAAAAATACAGAGTGAAAATTGATTGAAATTAGAGATGAATTTTTTTTTTTTTAACAATGGTAGAAGAATAAGAGAAGCTGACGACACACACACACACATATATATATATATATATATATATATATGGAAATTGCATGTCCAACATTAATGCAATACATGGTGCAACGTCTATGCATGCAACGGCTAGATGCAACTGCTCTTTCATTAAAATAATATTTAAAAAGCTTTCGAGGAATATTTTCCTCGGTAAGCTGCCTTGGAAATCGAAATTTCAGGCCCACCTGCTGTATTCTGCATGTGGGTCCCAACGTTTCCGAGAAAAAATTTCGTCGATAACTTCAGCCTATCAGAAAACGCCACGCCCTTTGTTTCAAACCTTTCTGGAGCATGTGGGACCCTGTTTGACTAGCAAATGCTTTCCGACGAAAACTTCCTTGGTAACGAAGGTAAGTTCCTCGGTAATATTTCCTCGGTAATTTTTGTAGGAAATTCCAAAATTTCTTGTATTGTGTAAGAATTGCAATTGCAATGTTTGCTTATGTTCAAGAGGAATTATCAAGGTTTAATTTACTATAATGTCCCATAGATTAGTTTCTCTTATGAAATATAAGATTTAATTAGAATTGTAAGTATAATTTTCCAACTTAGCCATCTAATTTTATTATATTTTTACATTCAGACATCTAATAGGAATATCACAGATTGTGAAAGAGCTAATCACCTCCAATATATAATTAAGTTATTACTTCCTTTTGTTCAACAAATTTTTGAAGAACAAAGTCAAGAACAAGAGATTGAAGCTAAAATACAAGGTAGTATTAGACTTTATCTTTTGTTTGTTTTTATTCATATATATATATATATATATATATATATATATATATATATATATATATATATATATATATATATATATATATATATATATATATATAACTTTGAACATATCACTAACAATAAATTTGATAGCAGGAAAATCATGTTCTGACATTGAAATACCACAAACTCTATGTTATGATGATGAGCGCATCTATTGGTATGTTGTCTTTACTCTGCCTTATTTACTTGCTATATAACATCCACACTTCACATTGAAAGTGTGTTTGGAGTCGGACACATGTGAGTGTCCGACATTAATTGACACACAATGTCGTGTATGATGTCCGTGTTATAAGTGATTCATAATTCATACTATACTTTGCTTATCGTCCTTTTTTTTTTAGCAGTAACCATTGTGCTACTTCAATTATTGACCTTCATAGAAGCTGTCCAAAGTGTTCATTTGAAATCTGCCTAGGTTGTTGCAAAGAAATACGCAATGGAAGCATTAAACCACGCTCTGAAATGAAGTTTCAATACAAAAATAGAGGTTATGATTACATGCATGGTGGTGATCCTCTACCAACAAATTTTGATACAAATAATTCAGAGGGCCATGTTGAGACATTCACCAAATGGAATGCTAATAGTGATGGAAGTGTTGAATGTGCTCCAAAAGAACTTGGAGGTTGTGGTTGTGGTTATGTTATGGAGCTGAAACGCATGCTTCGAAATGGGAGAATATCTGATTTGATAACCAAAGCTCATTATATCATGAAGTATTTTTGCAATATTGAAGAGAAAATGAATGTTCAGAAAGAAGTAGTGTCAAGTTGCAAGAATGAGAATAATGTCTACCGTCCATTGTCAAGTGACCTTATAAAAGAAGGGCTATTTGAATTTCGAAAGCATTGGAGGAATGGTGAACCAATTATAGTTCGTGATGTTCTTAAACGAGGGACAGGTTTGAGTTGGGAGCCTATGGTTACTTGGAGAGCATTGTGTGGAAATTTGGCTTCAGGTGTCAGCGCAAATTCTAAGTCAGAAGTAAAAGCCATGGATTGCTTGGCTAGTTGTGAGGTTTGAATTCTTTGACTCATTTTGCTGATTTGATACTAGTAAACTTCTTTTTATATATAGTTGATTTTGAATTGTGTAAGTCTAAGGCATATTAATATGAGGCCTACAACAAATTGGAGGAACTTTTTCCGACACACTTTCTAAAAAAATGTATTTTTAAAAGTGTACTTTCAGACGACACAAAATTTACGTTTTTTTTCCTTCAGGCGTGTACATTTAAAGTCATGTTTCCGGTAGAAAAAGTTCCCTATGCTTTACAAGGGTTTTCCTCTAATGCCTTAGAATACCATATAGCTTCAAAATCTAATTCATTCTTAATATTATAGTATTTTAACTTTATATGCATATATTTGGGCCAATATTCATCCTTTTCAACCATTGCAGGTAGAAATTAACACACGCAAATTCTTCAAAGGATACAAGGAGGGAAGAACATATAAAAATCTTTGACCGGAGATGCTGAAGCTAAAAGATTGGCCACCTTCTGACAGGTTTGAAGATCTTTTGCCGCGCCATTGTGATGAGCTTATCCGTTGCTTGCCATTTCAACAGTATAGCGATCCTCGAGCTGGAATCCTCAACCTTGCTGCAAAGTTGCCACCACATGTCATAAAGCCTGATTTGAGTCCAAAAACTTATATTGCTTATGGAATCAAAGAAGAACTTGGAAGAGGAGATTCTGTCACAAAACTTCACTGTGATATGGCAGATGCGGTATGCTACATTATATTATAAGTTGTTATGTAATTTTCAAAGTATAAAATGGTACCACATTTACTTTATTGTTTCTAAACTTTTTGTTCAATAAATTTGACAGGTGAATATTGTGACTCATACAACTGAGGTGAAATTAACTGATGAACAACATTCTGTTATTAGAGAATTAAAAACAGCACATAAGGCTCAAGATCAGAAAGAGGGTCATGCTCAAGATAATATAGATCCTTTTGAGATCAATGGAAAGTTGTATCCAAACGAAGTACAAGCTTTCTCAAAAGAAACAGAAACTGGTGGTGCTCTTTGGGACATATTTAGGAGAGAAGATACTGAAAAGTTAGAAGCATATTTAAGAAAACACTCCAAAGAATTTAGGCATACTTTTTGTTCTCCAGTTGAACAGGTACTATATTATCACATTTAATTTACATTCTACTTATCTTTATTTTTGTTTGTTTGAGTCCCACTAACTTCTTTGTTGGTTAATTGGTATCTTTTAATGAAACAGATAAAGAAGATAATAGTATATGCTGTTGACCAAGCTGTACAAGAATTAGAAGCTTTCATTAGATGCTCATCACTAGCATGAATGTTGCTTCAATCGACCAGACTCATTTTTCCACGACATAGATGCTACAGTTTCTATTCTTTCAGAACATGATAGTTCAAATTTATTAGGAGTAAAAAAGTTATCTGAAATTGTAAATAGAGAGTTAGTGGCATCATTATTAGTTATTTATTCTCTTGTTATCGAGACAAATATTTGTGTACTATATACACATAAATAGATTTTAATTTATTTTTTACACACATTACATAGTATAATTTTCATCATTCCTTTCATATGATATATATTTCTTCATTGTCAATGGCTCTCCCTTATTGCTATCTTAATTTATGTTGTTCCCAAACTGGTCAAATTAATCACATAAAAGTTTTCATAGCATAAATTTTCAAGCTTTGTAACTAAATTAATGTATAATTACTATAAGAGTTATTTCGTGGTAACGAATAAATATGATAATGGCCAAAATAGAATTCAGTTACAACAACTCAATCTAGTGACAATCTACTTTTTTGAGACAATCTACTTAATAAAAGGAAGGTTTAATTTTAATTTTTCTGTATTAGAAAGCTTGGTTTTATTAGAATCTAGTTTGGGGGAGTTGGAGGAACAAGTGTTTGGATGCTTGTGGAAAAACCCGGCACCATCGAAAGTGTTGGCTTTTTCTTAGAAACTCCTTCTTGATCATATTACTTCTAGAGTTAATCTTGCTAAGCGAAATGTGCTTGATCCGGATAACTCTTCAAACTGTGTTTTGTGCTCACACGGAGGAAGCATCGTTATATCTTTTTTTGCATTGCAATGTGGCTTTTAAGGTGTGGTTCAAGGTTTGGTGTTGACTCAGTATTAATCAAATCACTTCTCCTAATTTGTTTTTGCAATTATTGTGCTTGAATGGAGAGCCTCGGAATAAGAAAATCTGTAGGGGCTTTTTATTAGTTTGGCATTCGACAATTTAGGTACTTTGGAGATCTAGGAACATAGGATTTTCAATGATGGTGTCAAGAGTGTGGAGGAGATCTTTGAGGAAATTAAGGTCGTATCTTGGAGGTGGAACCTTGGTAGATTGAAGTCGTCAAGTAAATTTCCAAGTTAGCTACTTGGCATACACATGAAGATGTAAGTTATTAATTTTAACAAGTTTGTTTGTTAAAATTGGTCAAAATGTGCATAGGAGACTAGTAAATGTGAATGGCACTAAAGTTGAGAGGTCAAAAGTGCTCATCTTAAACTTGGAAGACCAAAATCGCATAATTGTGAAACTTTGAGAGGTCAAAAGTGCAATAAAGCCTTTTTTGTTATCATTTCGAGAATTTCATCAGCAAGCCTCATTCCCTCTATTTTCCCATCTTCATTTCCCCCCCTATAAAACACCCTCTGAACAATTAATTCTTCAGTTTCGTTTTTCCTCTATACCATAAAGGTGTTTGATGTAGGCAAACTAACAACTCATATCGAAGATGAAGCGGCGCGCAAGAAAGGATCACTCGGAATAGCGCAGATTTGACATCCGGTGTCGGAATGACTCGAAATATACCTTTTCGGAAAGCCCCTGAAAGCCCAAAACCGCATTTTAATATTTCAGCATATTTTGTTATTTTCGTTTTATTTCAGTTTGTTATTTTTTGGCCCATGAGGGTTTGTTATTTCCTCTAGTATTTAAACACAACTTATGCAGCCTAAAGAGACACTTTTTCATTGAATAAAATTATCGAGACTTTTCTCAAATTCTGGTGGATTCTAGAAACCTTTTTTGATACGTTTGTCGTTTGCAACCAGTCTGTTTATCTTTTAGGCTTAACGCTTGTTAATCCTTGCTTCCGTACTGCGTCAGTGTTAAAGGCTTCATCTTATTTGACATTCTTAATAGAGAATTTTTTTTATCTAGACATGTAATACAATGAGAACACATTTCCCTTTATTTTTGCATCTACATCTCATAGTTCTACCACTTATAATTTTCCAATTTGTCTTCCTTATCACAAAAAGTCCACTGATCTTTAACATCTGTCCCTCTTCTAACCAACGATATTATTACATATCCTCCTTGTACATCTGTTTCACTTTTGCAGACAATTATATATATGCATCTAATTCCCATGTACCTATTTATGCTCCTGAAGATACATCTGCTTCTGCATCCACAAAATTTTCTGTTTCTGCATATTCTCTTCCAGTTATTAGGGTGTCTACCAGGCCCAAACACCCCCTAAATACCTTAGAGATTACAATTGAAATATAGTTTACACTCAGCTGTACCAAGTATACATGACCATACCTCCTAGTTTAAGACTTCTCAACATAACAAAGTTTGCAAACTCAAGTCTCTTTATGGACTTAAGCAGGCCAGTCGACAATAGACTTTCAAGCTTACTTCGGCTTTTTTGAAGATTGGCCACTTGCAATCAAAGCCTGATTATTCCCTCTTTGTTAAACATCTTGATTCAAGAATCACCATACTACTTTGTATAAGCAGATGGCATTGTTCTTGCATGTAATCATCTTGACGAGATTAATTCTGTTAAATCTATGCTTGGCAATCCGTTTCGGATCAAAGATCTTGGCTAACTTCAATTCTTCTTGGGTCTTGAGGATGCAAGGTCCATTAAGGATACTTCTTTTTGCTAAAGAAGATATGCACTAGAGATCTTAGATGATTCAGGCATCCTAGCATGCAAACCGGCTTCCACACCAATGGCTCCTAACCTTAAACTTTCAGCTACTGGAAGCCCTGCATAATCTGATCCAGCAGCTTATCAGAGACTCATAGGTCACATGATTTATCTTACAAACACTCGGCCTGATCTTGCTTTTGCGATTAAAAGATAAAGCCAAATTGTTTCAGCTTTTATTGAGGCACATTATGCAGTTGTACTTCATGTTCTGCATTTCATTAAAGGCTCTCCTGGGAAGGGTTTATTCTTCTTTGCATCTTCTAATATAAAGTTGTCTTCATTTATTGATGCAGATTGGGCTTCCTGACCTGACTCTAGAAGATCAGTTACAGAGTATTCAATGTTTCTTGGTCCTTCATTGATATCTTGAATATCTAAGAAGCAACCGACAGTCTTTTGCTCCAGTTTTGAGGCTCAATATCGGGAATTGGCTTTAACTACTCGAGAGATTCAATGGCTTATCTACATCTTACAAGTTCTAAAATGCACGCTTGCTGGCCCAGTTCCGTTATATTGTGACAGCAAGTCAGCCATTTCCATTGGCCGAAATCCAACATTTCATGAGACAACTAAGCACATAAAAATTGATTGCTACTTAGTTCGAGAAAAAGTTCAGACTGGTGTCATCCAATTAATCTCAGTATCTTCTGCCAACCAAGTTGCTGACATTCACACAAAGTCTTCGCTTCCCTCTGCCTTGAATTCATTGTTGTCCAGACTGAACTTAATTGACATATTTGGTTTAGTTTGTGGGGGATATTAGCTTAAACTAATTGATGTTATATATTCAAGGATTTCTTAGTCAACTTAAGTTTTAGTTAGTTAGTGATAGATGTAAAGACACATCATTCTTTCATTCCTTTGCTCTGTATATATACATTCTTCCAATTAATGCAGATTACTTGTCATTTTACACTTTGTAATACACATTTATGATTTTTTTAAATGAAAATTCCAACCTTTAAATTTGCACAGTCCGAACGGTCTAGGATGTCATGACTAAGATGATGGTTTGACGCAAGAGTATCACAATGCATATCACGTGAAAATAAAGAGTGCACTATAATGCAAAAAAAGGGAAGTGTTTTTAGTTTCCTTTCCTTGTAGCATTTTCATCTTCAACCAACTCCAATTCAACTTCTTCTTCATGCATTGCATCTGTGTATGGCCGAGATTAAAAGAGCAGGAAATGTTGTTGAAATTTTATTTATTCTCTCAAATTTATGAAATAACAATTTAGTCTTTTAAACTAAAGATTATCACCCCGTTTTTCATTATTATTTTTATGCTTATTTTTATGTAAAATGAGACTATACAAGTACTTGTGTTCGTTCTTTTGATTTTTTTCTAAAGTGATATTTTGATGAAGGAATTAAATTGATTGATTAATAATTTGTTATGAAGTATTTATATTTAGATAGTTTGGGGGTTCCTGTGGATAATCCAGATTCTTTTGAACAACCTGAGTATTAAGTTTAGAGAGACATTCATTCAATAAGAATTTCTCAGTTTTTTCATTTTAAATTCAGTTCTTATCACAACAGTTGATTCAAAAATAACTATTGTCCTAAGGACCATGAACGTTCCAAATCCAGGGTGCAAAAGATGATAACAAACTTTGCCATAATGACTATACAAGGTTGTGACCTTTCAAGATTATCATAGTTAAAAATAGACTATCTTAGTTCTGGTTCAGTATAAAAAGGTTGTTTTTTACATTTTACAAGCAACAATACATAAAATGTTCAGAGCTGAAGATTATTCTGAAAACACATCATGCTCAAGAGCATATTTATTTCCGGCTAAAATAATTTGTTTAGGGTGCTCCATGACTTTGACATATGAATCTATAAGCACCACAATATCACCTAAATAAGACTGCTAAATGAAAGCAGCTACTTCTCTTCTTTCGGTGGATACTCTCTGGCTCCAAATATTGCGGTTCCAATCCTAACAGTTGTACTTCCCATCTCAATCTACAAAATTAGAGTGTTCTCTAGTTAAAGAAATGTAACGACATTGTGTAATCCATGTATTTTTCAAGAAAACGATTCCTTACGGCTTGCTCAAAGTCTGCAGTCATTCCCATTGACAGCTCACATTGTGCTTCTGATATTCCAAGTGCCGCACAAACTTCACTTCTACATTTGGATAATGTCTAGAAAGTACAAAGTAAAATTTAGTTTTGAGAATTACCAAGACTAGATAATAAATACTGAATATACCAAAGAACGAGGTCAAAATGCATTGTCGTCACCTTAAAATTTTCTGGGGTAGATGAATAATCCAGCATGCCAATTGTCATTAGGCCACAAAATTCAAGGTTTGGGCAATTTGTAACAATATGTTTTACAAGGTCTAGACACAGTGCGGGTTCAATGCCAAATTTAGCTGCAAGAAATATCAGTTGATTGTCATTCTTGAGATCACAAACAAACCGAAAACACTTGCAAGAACATTTTATCACAAGACAACAAAAAGAATAACAATTATATAGAGCACATTTTCTAAACGTGCAAGCTCTTAAATCAAGCAGTTCATTACAATAAATATTGGTTACATATTCACACTACCTATGATGCTGGAATCAGTGATTTGATAAACAAAATTTCTATAAAAGAATCGGGGACTATTTCTTCTTCTTACGGTGATCCTATTTTCATATCAGTTTACTAGAAGCCATGTTAAATGTTTTGGGTTAATAATCTTCCAACAAAACCAAGTCATCTTTATTAAGTGATGGTAGGTACTGAATTGGCTGGCAAATCAATCAGGTGTAACTTACACGTTTCTCCGCTTGTATTCACTTCAACAAAAACTTTCAATGGTTTCCTGCCAATTTTGGCTATGGCGCGATCAAGAAGGTTTGCTATCTGTTAGCAAAAAAAAAAAGAACTAAATCAGAAATGAACATGCATCATTTGCAATGCAATATAAAAAAAAATGCTAAGATCATGAATGCACTAAACCAAAATGCATTATTTCATAGAACATTTTGGGTAGTCTATTTTCTAAAACATTTTGAATAAAACTATATTTCTTAGAACAAAATTCGTAAGAAATAGATAACTAATGTCAGTGCTGTAGTTAATTCAAGTCAGTAGTCAGTGTGGTACACATCTAATGTAAGGCCCTTCTGTAAAGTTATTGTCGAGAAACATCCTATACTATCAAATATCAAATGTATAAACAATTTAACTTTCCAAGAGAAATCACAAAATGATAGGATGAAAAATTCATCATCGTGTTTCAACTCTTTCCATGTCCAGTGTATATTCCATTCCACCATGTAAATTTTAAGTAAAATTTACATTTTTATTTGTACTCATTAACTTGAACACACTTGGAAAATATATCTATCTTCTCTTCCCTAACAAATTATTAAGAAACAAAAATATTTACCTTCTCATCATCTACACTTTCTACATAAGCAAGATTGGGAACACCAGCTGCAGAAATATCAAATAACAAACAAAACATATTAGGCTCTTCCATAACAAACCAAAGATAATGAACTTATATCCATAAAATACAAAAAAGTGGAATCTAAGTAACAATCAAAGTTTGCATTGCATAAGCAAGCCAAATATACAATTGAACATTTTTAAGAGCATATATATAGCAAAAATATTTCATCACTTATCATAGTGAAATACTGAAATTTACCAGTTCAAAATTGTACCTTTATGAGTTTAATTAGTGTTTGAACATGTTTGGTATCACAATGGTTTTGCCGAAATCAAGGTGAAGTACCGTGGTTTTGGCAAAACCTACCGCGATACCAAACACACACTTTATCATCTAAAATCAAAGTAAAATTCTTCTACACACGTCTATATTGTTCATTTACAAACTCAACAAAATTTGAACTCAACTATAATATCAATACTGCTAAGTTTGATACCTTCACCCGGGTTCCAACATGGGATTTTTAGGTGATGTTGTCACTTCGTCTACAAAGGAAAAAGATTAAACCTTGGAAATTATCAGCATTGGTTTTACCATCAATACTTATTATATTCATGTAATAAAAATAAATTTTCACTTAAGTTGAAAACTTTACACTAATTATACATCAAAATGATCAAACTCACTTCCAGCATAAAAACACATAAACTTAAACCACTTAAAATTAAACTTAAACTCTATCAAATTAACAAAACAGAATCAATCAAAATAACTTCTTCACATACCAAGAAGAGGCTTAACTTTATTACTCTGCAAATTCCCAATAAAATGCCACTCAATATCTTCGGGAAGCTGAGGAGCTTTCTCAATTATTTCCTGAACGTAATTCTCACCGAAGCGACGATGTCCGGCATCATACACCTGCCGGAGCATAGAAACTGACTTCGTCTTACTCGCCGCCACCACCCGGATTTCTTTCACGTCCCGGCTTGATCTCTCGGCGGCGTGGTGGACGCGATCAAGCACCGCCTTTAGCGACGCCGCTGCGCCGCCCTGTGATGATGATGATGTCATTTTTTATTCGTAATAAATCGTAAATGCCATGTCATCGCGCAATTATAGGTACGAATAAGAATATGATTGATTGATGCAAATCTTTCCTTATTGAGTTTGGTGGATTTTTGGGGATTATTTTGCTGTTTCTACATTTTTCACAATAATCCTTATTTTAGAGGTGGATTCTAGGGTGAGGGTCCAATTAGGTCCCTCACCGGTGAACCACGAGAAAAACACCAATAGATTAAATAGTTGGTTCAGATTTATTCAAATTAAAAGTGAGAACATATACAACTACCCACATCCAATATTATTTTCATATGGTCTCCATTAATGTTTACCATTTGTATGAGATACTCTCTTTACCTCCAATGATCTCATTCACTCAATCCATAAAATCTGAGAACAAATTATGAACCCTAAAATTCTCCTCATTTTTTAGAACTAAAAAATTGTATTGGATGAAGTTTTTTTTGGGGGGGGGGGGGGGGGGAAGGGTTTATGTGAATTCTTCAAATTTAATATATGTTGTTATAATATTCTTAAAATTAAAAATATATTAATCATAAACATTAATTTATCACTCTCTAAAAAAAATACTCTTTCGAAAAATGTGAAAGATTTATCAATTTTTCCTTATATTTCTCTTCCTCCAAAACCTTTCATTCTCCTCCCCTCGAAACTCCTAAACAAAGTATAAGAGAATACTTGATTCATTAAAAAAAGTATCATCACTCCTATGCAATAACATATGTACATCTGTGTATTTATTTTTGATGAGGTCTAGGTTACCTTTTTTTACTATTTTGAGTAATTCCCTCGTCAACCAATCAAGATTAGTCCTTTTAAAAGAAACAAAGGAAAAAAAAACAATCAAAATTATGCAAATGAGTAAATGTCCAAGGGAAACGAATATAACGTTGTCTGCACTTCTTGAAACCTTGGAGTATATTTCTGCTCAAAGGTTTTAGGTTTGATTCTTCCGATGTCAATTTGGGTGGGCTAATTTAATTTATTAAAAAACTGTTGTCGGTACTTTCACATAGGTACAATGTTATTGGTTATCCATCTTGATTGGACAACTCAGAAAAAGTAGATTTAATTTTTATTTTATGATTTACCATCGTTTCATGACTGCTTGACTATAGAGATTTGTTAACTGCAACAAATCCAAGTGCTTATGCAAGTAGTTTAGCAAGCTAGCTTCCATTTCAATTGCAAATTTGCTCATGAGGCTAATTTTAATTTCTTGGTAGATGAATTACCCACAACATTAGAAAGAAAATATTTGTTGTATATATGTGTATTTAATATGTAGGGCTTCATCAAGACAAATTTCAAGTTTTCGAGAAAACCACCAAAGCCGCCTCTCACATTTTAGGACGTTACAAAATAAGTTGTTAAATATAATAATCAAATTGATAATAAGTACTTCCTCCATAACAAAATATAAGCAAAATTCAACCATTTCAGTTGTAACTAATTATAAGCAAAATTGACTTTTTTTGTCATATTTAAGGATAATATACCTGAAATACCCTTACTTTAATTTTTTAAATGCACACACGTTTAACAACACCTTGAAAATATACTACTGTACACCACAATTAATAAGGGCAAAATAGGTTATTTAACTTAAATTAAATAACACAAACCACATTCCTTAAAAAATGTGAATTGGTCAAATTTGCTTATAAAAAGTTATGGAGGGAGTAATTAAATATAAGGACCGGCTTGACAATTTAATAGAGTTAAGGACTTTTTTACGATGTTTATAATTTCAATGACCTATTTGAGAGCGCTTTAAAATATCAAGAACTACTATGGTGTTTACCGATTATTTTTTGGGGTTTTTAATTTAATGATGGTATCCTAAGGATGTAACTTTGCTATTCTTTTTGGGCTATTACTTTTCTCACCCTACCCATTTCTCGTGCGTCCTATTTTTTTACGAAAATATCTATGTGATTTTTGGATTTTAGAATCCGAATTGAGTTTTTCCTTTGTTATGGGGTGAAAAAATGAGTTTTTCACCAATGCAGATTTTATAATCAGAAAACCTCAAACAATAGGGCGCGTTCCTAGCTTTTTTTGGACTATATAATCTGAACACCTCCTAAACACCTTGTTTAGAGGGAAAACAGTTCTGATTATATAATCCGAACTATATTAGCATAAATTTTGAGTATGTTTGTAACATGAATAATCAGTTTAAGAACCATATTAATCTTCCTAACTCTCATCTTTCTGTTTTAGGTCATTGTTATCTGTTCTTAGTAAAAAAAAATATGGTTTTTATGCTACTTGATCAGATTGCTCCGAAACTTCCCCAGAAAATCAGAAAAAAAAAATGAAGGATCATGACTCTTAAAAGGGACTTCTTACGGGTTCTTTCACCTCACGAGTTCTTTCACCTCATTTCTTATTTCTTTTCATATATCATTACATATATCTTTTTTTATAATTTCTACGCAATTGCGACTTGTTTCAAAAAAAGAGCGCAACACGCTCACCCATCGTATGCACGGGTATCCTGCTAGAACATTTGAATCATCTCTTGTAACATATATTGAAAGAGATGTTCTTAAAACAATTAATAATGATATAATTATAGTTTATTTTCAACAAATGAAAAATATATTATTTTATTTGTGATTTTGGGTCTACAACTATTATTAATATAACTTCTTATTAAATTTAGTATTATTTAATTATATGACAAAAAAATTTGTCTCACTGATATTGTGAGCCAAAATCCGCCCCTAATTTAAACCTTTTTGATGTGTAATGAATTTGTTTAGAATTGTCAAATGTTTGCCTTTAAATGAATTTGTTCGGATGCTGAAGAAAATAAAAGGTACTCCCTCCATAACAAAATATAAGCAAAATTCAACCATTTCAGTTGTAACTAATTATAAGTAAAATTGACTTTTTTTGTCATATTTAAGGATAATATACCTGAAATACCCTTACTTTAATTTTTTAAATGCACACATGTTTAACAACAACACCTTGAAAATATACTACTGTACACCACAATTAATGAGGGCAAAATAGGTTATTTAACTTTAATTAAATAACACAAACCACATTCCTTAAAAAATGTGAATTGGTCAAATTTGCTTATAAAAAGTTATGGAAGGAGTAGTTTATTAGGAAAAAATATTTAAATGTTTTTCTTTTTTATATACCAAATTCTCTTTTTTCAATTATTGTCATGGACCAAATTATCTCTTTTGAATTATTGTTGGAGACCTAAATGTTTTATATTTATTAAGGTAGTTCATATGACTAACTTGTCCTGTTTTTTTTTTCCTCTCAAGGACTAAAAGTTGTTTATATTTTTTTTTTAAATCTAATGGGTCCCGTAGTTCATATGGACTAAAATGAGTATTCTTTAATGATAGTTTGCATATAATAAGTTGAAGTAATGTGTTCATATACTCATTTTCCTTTTTTTTTTATTTATTTATTTGTAGATGAAGTGAAAATACCATCTGAAACTCATAACACACAATCAGAAAATCACGAGTTTGAATATTAATAACCACACAAAAAAAAGTGCAACCTAACAATTTCGGCAGTCTTACAAACTACTCATTTTCCATTATACTCTCTTCAATTAAAAAAAACGTAATTGTTTATAGAAAAAATTAGTAGCACATACAAAGGAACAACCAAAATATAATCAATACCAGTAAAAGAAAAACCAAAAATATCAATAGTTGCACTAATCTGATTTGTTTTGATATCAACTGAAGTACTTGAAAGTGTGTTTTATTATCCAAATTGATTTATATTTCATATATTTTGTTTGAAGAAAGTCAAACTTCTATATATTTTCAGCGTCTGCTATTAAATCAAAGGTCAAACAATGTATGATGGTTCTGTAACTGTTTTATGGCTTCCGTAGTCTATACATAAACGACTATCTACTTGTTTACATACGACCTGCTTCATAGGGTCCAAGTCAACTTATAACTAAACCCATTTTTAATCGTTTTGATATAGTTGTTCTTTGACATAAATATCTAGGACACTGTAAAAAATACTATTTCATTTCACCTCTCTATATCTTTCAACAAAAAAAATGAACTCTCTATATAAACTTTGAAACATTCCATTTTTCTTTTTAAAATAACCAAAATGAAATATATTAATACCAACAAAAAATGCTACTTGCACAAGGAGTGCAAGACAAGAATTCAAAAAGTAGCGACAAACATAGTGTACAAACTAATCAACAACAAAAGAGAAATCAACAAAAACACTAGCTAGGTGACAAAACTCAAGCATTGAAGATGGCTAATTCACCGGTATCAATGCTAAATTCTCATTTTTTTGCTTTTAACCACAAAAACAATAATAACTTCACCTAGCAATTTAATGGTACATTAAAACTCATTTTGCTAAAAAAATGTGACAATTGTTATCTTTCCAAATGACCCCAAACGCAAGACAATCAAATCAGGTGAACAGGAAACCAGTTTTTTTTAGAGTAACCTCCTAAATTTTCAAATTAATTGAGGTGATCAGAAAGGTGCAACGGACTCGCTGAGTGAATACTTGATCATTGTCGAACAAGTGATCAAATACGCCCATAAAATGTACAACCCAAAAGCAGATGATCGGCGCTTTCCTCCAACCCACAACCACTCCAACAAATATTAGAATTAGAAGATTTGATTCCATGCAGAGTCAAATTGTCCTTTATATGTATTCGATTGCGTAACAATCGTCGAACAAACAAATAAACCTTCAAAGGGCCATCTTTATATGTTCTAAACAATATCAGATCAACTAGCCTGCTGCACATTAGACAATATGTGATACCAGGATCAAGATTCCAATCTCATTTGCTTGCCACGCTGTAGTACCCTAATTTTGTCCTAAGCCTTTTAAAACAAAAAATCAAAAAAATCAAAAAGGGAAAAAGAAGTCAAAGTCAACAAAAGTCAACAGAAAAGTCAACATTTCAAAAATGATGACTTCGCACTGCGAAGTCTGCGATTTTTCTGCAGATTTTTGGTTTCTTTGATTTAATTCCAGATTTTGTTGCACATCATTTACATATTTATTTTAATCAGCATTCATGGCTAATTGGGCCAAGCAAAACCAGAAATGAGAGACTTGCCATTAATGCCAAGGTTGGAAGCTTTTTCTTCCAACCTAGCATGTGACAAGCAAGTGGGCTTGCCCTTGGGCAGCTCTTGTCCCTCCCAAGTGACCTGTTAACCACCCCAAGGTTGCCAGCCACCTGCTTGAAGTCTTACTTCCTGCTTGCTCCCCCAAAACCAGTCAAACCAGCTGGATTTTTCACTTGAAAAAGTCATGAGTGCCTACCCTGTTTTGCAACAGCTTTTCACCCTCTCACACCAGCCATATGTAGCCTTTTGCATCCCTCAATCTCTGCACATCACAGTGCACGTTTTTATTGATCAACCATTGAGATTGCAAGGATTGATCCCCAAGCTTGGCCAATTGCAATCCAGCCCTATTTCATCATCATTTCTATCCAAAAACCTTTGAATTTGTGGCTGAAATCAGGCTGAGTCTTGACCCTTGGCACAAGGCAAGGTTACCTTTATCCATTAGCATTAAATGCAAAGAGATTTAGCCTGATCCTAGCCCACAAATCAGCTGGATTTTGGGGATTTCTAATGATGAAATTGATTTGGTTTTGGCCTATAAATAGAGATGCAAGGCAAGAGGAAATACAACATTATTCTAACAAGGAAACATCATTATTCTAACAAGGAAACACTACTCATAAACACTTGAAACACTTACAAACAACCAGAAAACCAGCAAAGCACTAGCAAAAACCAATTCCAATACAAAGCCTCACAAGGTTCATTGCTCATCACCAACATTCAAAACCTTTGCAAGAACCTTCAACCAATTCAAATCCATTGCAGCTGGAGCTTTGCTAAGGATCTCTGTAAGTATTCTAAGTACTGATCTTGCATTTACAATTGTGTTTGCATCCTAATTTTGGTCCAAAACCTTTTTGTTCCAAAAACCCCCTTTGAATTTCAAAAGAAATCCCAAGGTTTTCAAAACATCAAAACTGGTTTGTCCAAGCCTTTTCATTGCAAAAACTCAAAGCTTTTCACTCACCTAAAAGGTCCTGAGTGTGTTCAGAAGTTGTTTCTGAACAAAAGTTCAGAAACAGCTTCTGAACCCAAAAATTCGCATTGTTCGCAGTGCGAAGTCATGGTCGCAGAGCGACCATGACAGAACTCAGAATCTGAGTTTAGGTGCCCAAATGGCCAATTTTTTGAGGTTCTAGCCCAAGAGCTCAGAACCTAGGTGTTTTAAAACTCATTTTATCCAAACCATGTCAAGGATTTTGCATAATATTGGAAAATTCGCAAGTTCGGGTAACACTTTCGTGGATAACTTGCAAAGCAAGTTATGTCCCCAAACCTTCAAAACCACTTGAACAAACCAGCTATGTTCATCTTTTTCAATTAAAACTTGAGCAATAAACATTGTTCATGATTTTCAAAACCCAAGCATGAACATACGCCGAATTTGTTCGCTTTTCAAAACCGTTCGCAAAATGAGCCGAACTTGTGCGTTTTTTAGCAAAATTGCTAAAATCTTTCCATTTTGGGTTTTTAAAACCAAATGTTTTGATAAACTTTGGGATTTCTAAGAAATTCTACCAAAAACATGAATGAAAAAGGGATGGTGTGACGTATGTCTCTCCATTGCCCCGATTGTACGAATGCGTGACGTATGTCTCGTCGTTCGGACAATCGTCATTCCATTTTCAACATACCCGACCATACCAAACCAAATCTTGGCCCCTTGTGGTCAATCCGAACCTTTTGGTCCCCCGTGGCCACTAGATTCGATCCCTCGACTCGTTTGAGTCCACTCGGTCAATGTTCGACTCGCCCGAGTCCTTGTACCCGTTCTTGATCCCAGTGGATCAATCGAACCATCCCCCGACTCGTTGGAGTCCCCTCGGTCAATGATTGACTCATTTGAGTCCATTGCACCCTTTTTGGTCCCATAGCGACCAACTCGAACCCCTTTTACCCAACGGACGTACCTTTTAACATTCTAACGCGATTCGTAAACAAACGCTTAATAAGTCTCCCCATGCGCGAGCATACAAGCAAGACGCTTAATAAGTCTCCCATGCGCGAGCATACAAGCTACGTTTAATCGCAAGAATTCGGTTAAAACATCGTCCATTTAAAATTAACCAACACATGTACGTTTTTTCTACCAAAGAACTACGTACGCTTTGAATTCTCCGACTACCGGGAGATACGTAGGAGCAAGATCGACATCTTGTCAAGCGCAATAATAAGAAAACTTTTTTTCCTTTCGTTTGTTTTCATCTCTTTCCCCCCTCTTTAGTATATTTTCTTTTGACATAGATAAGCATGCGCGCAAAACATTTAAAAACAATTTAAGCTTTAGCCAAATAGAAGGTTCCCGTTGAGTACAACGGACGTGAGGGGTGCTAATACCTTCCCCTTGCGTAACCGACTCCCGAACCCGACAATGGTTGCGATGACCAGTCCTTTTCCTCATCGTCAAAGGGTTTTATTATCGTTTCCCTTTCAAAATAAAAAACTTAAGGGTTTATCAACGTTCCCTTTACACAAAAACTTTGGTGGCGACTTCACAAGGCCCTCCGAGCGTTCGCGGACGTCCTCGGAGGATTGCGCGTTTTTTAAACGAGGTGCGCGCACACGCCATTCTGCAAAAAAAATGTTATATAACAATTCATAATATACTCCCCACGTGCTCCTCCTCCGAGACTAATAACCTCATTTGTCATTTCTAAGCATTTTCCCCAACACTCCATCCTAAAGAGAACATCTCAGCCACTTATGCACTTACGCCATACAATTCTCAAATAAATACCAAAACCCAATGCAATGTGAATTTTTCCATTTTGATGAATGCGAATGGATAAGAGGCTTGTGGGTTGACATAAGGTGGTATAGGACTGTATTATATTTCTGGGAGGCAACTCCCGGCGAATATTAAGCGCATGGATACAAGTTATTCATTTCAATGAAATGAAATTCCGAATCAGCTTTGTCTACAAACAAGGAAGCTATAAGTAATGCAATTAGGAATATCATGGAGAGTTTGATCCTGGCTCAGGATGAACGCTGGCGGCATGCTTTACACATGCAAGTCGAACGGGAAGAGTATTAGAACGAAACAATCCATTTGATAATGCACTATTGGTTCTAAACTGTCTCTGTCGATCAATCAACAATTCGAAATTCTGTTCTGGCATATTCTTCCTAAACCAGCGTTTATTTAGATATTTCCAATAAATTTTTTTTGTTTGGCAAGTCAAAAGTCTATTTGACATCTCCTCATCTGCAACCAATTCTCGATGTGTGTCTTTTCATATATATATATATATATATCTTAAATTCAATTATTAAATATTTATAATTGATTTTTTTTAAGAAACCAAACTAACCCACTAAAATTGGCATCATAGAGAATCGAATCTGAAACTAAGCTCCCAACTCAACACCACATACCCAATCCAAGTGGCTTTTATGATTGAATTTTTATTATATTTAAATAAAATTATACACCCAATTAATAATTGAAAATCTTATTTCATACATATTAATTATATTTCTAACCTCCTCATTTTCAACTGATTAATATGTATATGAACTTGAGTCAACAAAAATATTATGTAAATTCTTGCCAAACAAGCCTAACTTTCGTTTACAGAATCAATTCAGCCACACTGATTAAGACCACCCCACTAACTAATATTATCTCATGCATGAAATTGCAATCTATATGAAATATCCATGAACCTCCCTCTCTTCTATAAATATCGACCATCTTTTATCCTTCTCTCAATCAAAACATCCACCCCATTAATTGCGAATACTTCATATCTAACTTCAATTTCCTAATTTATCTTTCCTAGCTAATACAAAAAAGACAAAAAATGAAGTTCATTAAGACCCTTCTCCTTGTGGCCTTGCTAATGGTTTTTTGCCATTACACTATCATCAGCAACATCTTCTGTAATGGAAGAACCAGAATCTTATCATCAAGGAACAAGCCATTTCCTTAACCGAAAACAAAACAGAATCTCTCTCACATGTGACAAATATCCCAAGATTTGCCATATCAAAGATAGCGCAGGCCCTGATTGCTGCAAGAACAAATGTGTGAATTTTACCATAGACATGTTTAATTGTGGGAGGTGTGGAAAGAAATGTAGCTTTCCAAAGATATGTTGTGAAGGTAAATGTGTGAATCCTAGGAGTAACAAGAAGCACTGTGGGAAATGTGGTAACAAGTGTGATAGTAGAGGTTCTTGTGTTTATGGAATGTGCAGCTATGCATAGTATTACAAATGGATTTTTTCTTTGCATTTATTAATTGGTGAACATATGTGGTGTAATAAATAATAAATAATACTGCCATTTGTTTTTGTTTAGAATTGTTATTAATTAAGCAAAAACTATAATTGGTTGTTTATCGAATAAATAAAAGAACTGTTATTCCAACACTAGAAGTTGTATATAATAGCAATCTGTTTTATTTTTTTCTAACCTTTATCATATATACAACACTTTTTAAGTCGGGTGAAAATGACTTTTTAAGTCGGTTCTGTACCCAACTTATAGGTGGTCGACTTAATAACCATTTTGTTGTTTAAGTCATTTTTTTGACCCGACTTAAAAGATCTTTTTAAATCGGGTTACCCGATTTAACCCGATTTAAAAAGAACATATTTAAGTTTGTTCACCCGACTTAAAATCTATTTATTTTTTTAAAAAAAACATTTTTTTGACCCGACTTAAAAGATCTTTTTACCCGATTTAAAAGAAAATATTTAAGTTTGTTCACCCGACTTAAAATCTATTTATTTTAAAAAAAACTTTTTTTGACCCGACTTAAAAGATCTTTTTCCCGTTTTAAAAGAACATATTTAAGTTTGTTCACCCGACTTAAAATCTATTTATTTTTTTAAAAAAAACTTTTTTATCTTACATATACATGATTATAACAAAACAAAATTTCATGCACAATGATTTAACACAAAATATCATCATAAAACCATAATTTCATACTGTGTAAATAAAATCATAGCTACAAACTCATTCATTAATACATAATCATTCACAAAATATAAACATTCAATTCACAAAATATTTTCCAAGTTCTAACCTCATCAAGCCTTGATTTTGAGCATTAAAATAAACCCAAAAAAATAATCATTCAATTCCCATTCTTATTCCAGAATTTATATAAAATCAATAACAAGAGAACAAAATATTTCTAGTTCTAGCTATTATGGATCAAAATTATACAACTCAGTCAACTAAAATAAGTTTCATATAAAGTAAACTTAATAGTACGATCTAGGAGAGTAAACCTTGATGAGGTTTCTGTTGAAGCAGAGGTCCATAGAAGTTGATTAAGCAAAAAAGATTTTCCAGAACGATGCGGAACCAATCACCTGATAGAAACAACCATAAACCAATGGTTAGAGTCAGTTTCAAAACAATGGCAAAATACAAGAAATATAGAATACAAGAAATAAACAATGGCCTTAATTTTAACGAACTCTAAAAAAACCATCCTTAGCCCTTGCTTAACAACTCAAGCTTTTAGGTCAAGTGGTTTTTTCACATGACATCTATATCAAGTGACCTAGTTTGGTTTTTTTATCCCGTCTTGAAATTAAACATTCTAAAAAAAAGCTGAGTTCGGTTACAATTCAAGAGAGTTATGAAGAAGCTAGAGTTAATATTCTGAATCAAAGCTTTCAGTCCAAGTAATTCTTTAATAATTTAAAAATGACTGTCAACAAAAAACAGACATCAATGAACCTGAAGAAGCTGGTGATGGTGGAGAAAGAGGCACTGGAATGTTATTTTGTTTTTTCATACGATGATTATTATGATAACTGTAAAGTGGAACACAGGGCATTAGCAAAGTTTCAGGCCATCTGTCAACAATAAAACAAGCTTTACTGTAAACCAGTACCAAATAAGTTATATCACAAAGTATTAACCAACACAATAGCCTTGTACTAAAAATTAGAGGAATAGCCTTTGACTTTCAAAAAAAGAGACAAAATATAATCTAAACTTCATGCCAGTATATATACAGTCACATATATACAGTCACATATATAATGCTCGATTAGTGCTTACCTTTCATACTCATAACCAATATCCAGCAATTTATCCTTACTAACATGAGAGAGATAACTTCTAAGAATGTCCACCAACAGGGTTCTGAATGCGTGACACGTCTATACGAGATCCTTAAGAACATCCATAGAAACGACATCCTTTGATTTGATTTATACAGATCCTATTGTACTGATGAGATACCTGATCATAATCATGAAATTAACATCTCATAAGCAACAAGTCAAGCGTCAAGAGTCATCACATGGAGAAGAACATTGAAAAATGCAAAGAAAAGGAAAAAGAGCTCATGCAAATTCTTTTCATACTACAAATCATAGCAACAAAATCAACAACAAGCATAAAGATTAGTAAAACCTGAAAAGATTTTGAATTCATTGAGTTGAGCTTTTGAAACAAGATGTCAGGTAGAGATTTAGCTGGATCTCAAACAAAAAACAAGTACAGAAGAAGCATAAAAGAATGAACGATGATCTAGGGTTTGAACTTTGAAGTGAGAACCCTAAAAACGAAGTATTGGTTGATAGAGTGAAGAATATAACCTTATAATGAAGAAAATGAAGCTGAATTTTCACCAATCTTGAATTTTGGGTTCGGTGAAGACCGATTTAGCTTCTCGGAGAGGCGATTGAACAAGGAAGTTTTGCGAAGTGAGGAACCAAACAAAGCTTCGATTGAGATTGAATCCTGGAAAAAGGAAACTGATTGAGGTGAAAGAGGTGATTGAGTGAACCAATTGAGATTGGAAAAAGGAAAAGGGTTTCAGATTGGGTTAGGTGATGGTGAGAGCAAAGATTCAATTGAGGTGGAAGAGGGGATTGAGTAAACCGATTGAGGTGGGAGAGGGTTTGAGGGGAACAGTGAGTAAGATTGGGTTTCAAATTGGGTTAGTGATGGTGAAAGCAAAGCTTCAATTGAGCAAAGCTTCTTGCGAGACGTGATGGTGAGAGCAAAGCTGAGAGGGTTAGTGATTGGGTTTCAGATTAGGGGAAAGTGAGAATGAAGAATAAAATTGTTTTATTTTAATTTTAATATGAAAATGACTTTTTAAATGGGGTTACCCGATTTAATATGTATTGGTCTCAAAATCCTTTCCTCCGCATGACTTTTTAAGTCAGGTGGATGACAACCCACTTAAAATCCTTGAGCTAATAAGTGTATTTTGTACTAGTGAACAAGAAGCATTGTGGGAAATGTGGTAACAAGTATGATAATAGAGGTTCTTGTGTTTATGGAATGTGCAGCTATGCATAGAATTTCAAATGGATTTTTTCTTTGCATTTATTAATTGGTGAACATATGTGGTGTAATAAATAATAAATAATACTGCCATTTGTTTTTGTTTAGAATTGTTATTAATTAAGCAAAAACTGTAATTGGTTGTTTATCGAATAAATAAAAGAACTGTTATTCCAACACTAGAAGTTGTATATAATAGTAATCTGTTTTATTTTTTTTCTAACCTTTATCATATATGCAATTTTTCCTATAATTATTATTAGAGGTTTTTTTTTAGTATAGATGTACAATATTACAAGGTGCACGTTAATAGTGATAAAAGGTGCACTGTGTGAACACGACTAGCCAACTTTAGTTTGTTTTAGAGCGAGAAGCTCTACCTTCTATCTATTTTTTTTTCTTCGCTCGTAGAAGAACATTGGTTTTGGGTCTTTATTGGCTTGGATTCACTCATCTCCATTTTTTTTTCCGCTTATTTTAATCTAAATATAAGTGATCTAAATTGTATTATTGCTTTTCAATCTATGATTTCTATGACATTGGACTTACAAGAGTTATGCTATTTTTATAGCATGGTTTGTTACACTATGTTACTTCACAAGCAAGTAATCTCATAACAAACTCTTAAAAAACTTTGCTAACTAAACTACTCTTAACAAACTGAATTATATTCTAACAATGGGGAAGCTCTATTTGCGCAATTGTTCGCTATTTATCAGGGTTTGTCGTTATTGTTCCATCTTAGATATGATAAAGCAATTCATAAATATGATTTCAGGGATGTTATTGTACTTCTACAGAACCGTCAATATCATAGGTACATTCCGCATCTCGTATAGAACCAAGAAAAGTAACTTTCATATAGAAATTGATGTAATTATTATTTAAAAAGTATTTGACTTTATTTCCAAAACAAACTTTTCTTTCATATAATCCTTAAACAATGCAACAAGGACATCTTGATACTATGGTTTTACCTAAAATAGAAGAGTTGTGTCTGATTCAATATTACTATTTTTTTTATAAGCAAAATAATTTCATTAATAGAGAGTATAAGTAAGGGGTACTAATACAAAAGAAGAGATCATATAATACAACCTTAAAGCTTTGTTTGGAAGTTTGGAAGGGTAGGAGAGGGGGAGAGTTTTAGAAGAAAAAAAAGGAGAAGTAAGGGCAAGAAATAGAAGACATTGAGAGAAGAGGGTTTTGGAGGTTAATTTTTTATTCATAATACAAAATCTCCCTCATTTGGGGAACTCAAAAATTGTATTGGGAGGGAGGGTTTTTGGAGATTTTGGAGGTTTTATATGAATTTTTCAAATTCAATATATTTTGCGATGATATTCTTAAAATCAAAAAATATATTAATCATAAACATTAGTTTATGAATCTCTAAACAATTGTTCTTTCGAAAAATTTAGATGATTTTTTCTATATATTTCCAACTCCCAAAGCCCTCCCTTCTACTCCATTCCCAAACTCCCAAACAAAGCCTAAACAATCCATAGACAGAACAAGAGAACCTATCCGTGAACTTCAGCCCACACTCTTCTCCCTTCTGCCGGATATGAACCAACTCGAAGATAACATTTAAACATGGTTCAAAACTTCAGCAAGGTTTTAGCCACTGCCCCTTTAAACATGATTTTTACCAACTACAACAGCCCAAATAAGGAGTGTTAACCTTTCCTCAACCTTTACGAGTGAATAAACCACCAAACTGCATAGAATGCATATGAAAATGCTAACGAGTGTCCTAAGGGCACTCTTTAAGGACTTTAGATGGTAAGTTTTTATGAAAATTTGTGTATTCAATGCATCAAAAATTGAAGTATTAGATTTTTACAATGAATAGTTTCTTAATTTGGAATCTTTAAAGAGTGCCCTTAGGACACTCGTTAGCAAGACCCATAACATTATGGGGAAGAAATAGAATGTGTACCAATCCAAGAAAACACCTCAGACCACACCTTTTCAAAAAAGGAACAATTCACGAACAAATATTGACAACTTTCATTCTCTCGAAAACAGAGGGTGCAAACACAATCATGAGGCGATTGAACAATTCCTCTTAACTTCAATTCTTCTCTTATGAAGATCTAATTTTATAGGGAAATGCTATTTTGTGTCCTTTAAAAGGCACAAGTTAAAAAACCAAATGTAAATGTTTTTTTCTTAAAAATTGTGCATGTAATATCTTAAAGTTTCAAAAATTATTTTTTCAACATAATGTTGTCTTTTAATTCTATTTTTAGACTCTTAACTTGTACCATTAGCCCTAAGGGCACAAGTTAATATGACTCAATTTCAAATTGATCCACAACACATAATTCACAAGCATGTGTGCACTCAATGTTATGTACACTCTTTTTTCAACATTTATTTTCTTATTAGATATAATCAATGTATGACTCACCACTTTAAGTGGAACCTATTTTCAAAGCGTAAGACCAACCTAATTTAAGCCATTAAAAAAGTGAGTGTTCGAGAAAATGTTGAAAAGAGTGTTGCTAACACTGCTCGAAAGAGTGTTAGTAACCTACTATTTGACACACACTTTCCATCAAACTCTTTTTGTTGGTATATGGGTCTCATGTAAATTTGGAAGAATTCATATGAATTTTAACCGATAAAATAGAATGGATTAAAAAGTAAGTTGTTAACATTATTCTCGTAAATTTGATGAGAAATGCTAGGAACCCTCCTCTTTCTAGCACTCTCTCGAACACTCACTCTCATATTGTGTGAAATTCATGTGGGTCTCACAATTTTATGCGAGATCCATTTCCAATGTGTGGTATCCACATAGATTTCATCCATTAAAAAAGTGGGTGTTAGAGAGAGTGTTAGAAAGAGAGTATGCATATCACTCCTCAAATTTGATATGTATGACTATATAAGCAAAATAAAATGTGGGATCAAAAAAGTAAAATTCAATGTTTTCCATGTTACTAAGCAAATGAAAAAAATCTAATAGAAAAGTGTTGTTCTTATTATGAATTGAGAAAAGAATAAAGAAAAATGATTCTCATTATTGAAGCTAGCTTGTACAGCAGATATATATACAACTAGTTATCCATATGCTAACTAACATGGACCTATGTGCACAGGATTACTGCTGAGTAACTAACTTTCTTAGTTACTTGCTATGCAAGCTATTACTATTGTTGTTATTGTTTCCTTTTTTGTCTATGTGATGCAATATCCTCCCACAAGTTGGCGGTTGATAGATGTTGATTAACCCCAACTTGGATAGTAAGAGATTAAATGGTTGAGGCAAAAGAGGCTTTGTGAAGAAATCTGCTAACTGTTCCTTTGAAGAAACTGGAAGAAGCTTTAACACCTTAGCTTGCAATTTCTCCCTAACAATGTGACAATCTATTTCTAAGTGTTTAGTTCTCTCATGAAACACAGGATTGGCTGCTATGTGGAGAGCGCTTTGATTGTCACAATAGATAACAAGCAGCTTGTCACAAGTAATCTGTAAGTCCTTCATCAAGTATAAAAGCCAT
The DNA here is from genome assembly GCA_018208015.1 of Medicago ruthenica. Classification (NCBI taxonomy): domain Eukaryota; kingdom Viridiplantae; phylum Streptophyta; class Magnoliopsida; order Fabales; family Fabaceae; genus Medicago; species Medicago ruthenica. The sequence continues at coordinate 29,566,445 of CM031374.1, read as the reverse complement.
TGCAACTCACATGTAGCTGCTGCAAGAGCTCTGTATTCAGCTTCTGAAGAAGACCTAGAAACAGTCAATTGCTTCTTGGTTCTCCATGATATCAAGGATTTTCCTAGAAAGAAACATTGTCCAGAAACAGATCTCCTGGAGTCTATGCATCCAGCCCAATCAGCATCAGAAAACCCTAAGAGATTTGAAGTTTAGAATCTCTAGGAAAGAATAGACCACGACCAGGGCAACTCTTAAGGTATCTGAGTACTCTTAAAGCAGCAGAATGATGCGCATTAGTAGGTTTGGTTAGAAACTGACTGAGTTGTTGAGTGATGAATGTGATATCTGGTCTGGTTGTATTCAGATATAGCAACCTTCCCACTAATCTTCTATATGATGCAATGTCCTCAAATGGTGGACTAGTATCTTGATGTAACTTGGAAGAAGGATCAGAAGGGGTAGAAGCAGGTTTGGAATCCAGTAGACCAGAGTCAGAGATTAAGTCCAAACAATACTTCCTTTGACAAACAGAAATATCAGAGTGTGAATGAGCTATCTCAAGTCCAAGAAAGTATTTAGCTGGCCCAAATCTTTAATCTGAAATGAATCATGAAGAATTTTCTTGATTGATTGAAATTCAGTTAAAGAACTACCAGCTAGAATCACATCATCAACATAAACCAAAAGGGTTGTGAAGTCAGAAGCCGAGTGTTTAGTGAATATAGAATGGTCTGAAGGAGCCTGTGTATAACCATGGTGAAGGAGAAGGGAAGTCAGCTTTTCATACCATTGTCTGCTAGCTTGTTTAAGGCCATAGAGAGACTTAACAAGCTTGCAAACCTGACTGGGCTTATCAAAAGTGATGCCAGGAGGTAACATCATATAAACATCCTCCTTTAAATCTCCATGGAGGAAAGCATTGTTTACATCCAATTGATGTAAATGCCAATGGTGGATAGAAGCAAGAGCTAAAACTAATCTAACTGTTGTTAATTTTGCCATAGGAGAATATGTGTCAAAATAATCCAGGCCCTCCACTTGATTGTATCCCTTAGCAACTAGTCTAGCTTTGAATCTTTCAATGGATCCATCAACATGATATTTGATCTTATAAACCCACCTACATCCAATAGGAGCGACATTTGGTGGTAGATCAACAACCTGCCAAGTTCCAGTTTTCTCAAGAGCAGTCAACTCAACCTGCCTTGCTTGTTTCCAACAGTCAAATTGGCTAGCCTCAACATAAGTTTTGGGTTCAATGTGAGTGGAAAGAGACAAAGCAAAACGACAATGAGAGGGAGATAAATTGTTAAAGGACAAATAATTGGAAAGAGGATATAAATTGGAAGAAGAAGACCGTAAACAGTTAGTAGTGGAATCACATAGAAAATCTGTCAAGTATGCAGGTGAATGTTTGGTTCTCAAAGATTTTCTAGGAGGAGGTGCAAGAAGTGGTGGAGCAAGAACAGAAGGTGATGAGGTTGAAGTAGGAGACACAAATGATGAAAGGTTCTGGTTCTGAACCAGAGTCTGAGGTTCAACTTCTGAACCCAGAGTCTGAGGTTCTGCGTCTGAACCCAGAGTCTGAGGTTCTACGTCTGAACCTGGGTTTATGGGACTATAGGATGGGAAATACTCCCAATCTGAAGTAATGGACATAGAAGAACTCTTATAAGGTAGAATATGTTCATGAAAAGAAACATTTCTAGAAACAAATAGCCTTTCACATCCCCATGCAGGGAAGCTCCGATCTTGACCTCTTTCTTATCCTCTTCGGTCCCCAAGTTGACCTTTTCAACTGATTCTTGGTGAGGTTGTTGTTGAGTCTTTAAGTGTTGGCTGCATTGTTTGGCAAAACCAAAGTATGGGATAGAAGCTTTTCCTTATGATGAACATTTCTTCAGTAACAAGTTTTCTCATTTGAAGCCATTCAGAAGCTAAAATCTACATCAGAAGCTGAAATGCTCTTCAGGAGCACTGTAGCACTTCAGAAGCAGTTTCAGGTTCTGAAGCCAGCGTTGACTTCTGTTGACCACATCAGAAGCTGGGTTTGATGGATTGTTTTTGCACGTATCTTGGGAGATTGAGCAAGGAATTATGTTTGTTTAATTGCTTCTAGAATGCTGGGTTTATTGGAGTAGATATCTTTGAAGATTTGGTTCAAAGTTTTGAAAATTCGTATTTTCTGTTTTAAATCTTTCAAAGATTGGATGCAGTTTTATTTGTTACTCTTTTGGAACAATCTTATTCCAGTAACAAATCAATTCAGAAGATTTGGAGCATAATTAAGAGGTTTGCTGAAGATTATAAAAGGAGGAGCTTTGCTATTGGAGACTTACGATTTAGAGAGTAAAAAATCAGAGAATTAAAGTCTGTGTTTTTACTTAGAGTTTTTATTGTGCACCACTCATTGTTTGAGTTGGTTTAGTGTTTTTATAGAGTTGTAATTCATTCTAAGCCTTTAGGTACGAATGAATTGTTGTCATTGAGATTGAGTTCAAAAACAGGGGATTGTTAAGGGTTGTTCAAGTAGCTGGGTTGCAGTTGCTTGAATAGGAAGTTAGAGGATTCTAATACTCAGAGTTGGGTAGAAGTCTGACTAGGAGGAGTTTAATTGCTAAGGCTGGGAACTGGGAGTCAGTGTCTTGAGTCTTTGGGTTAAATCCTATAGTGGATTTCCTTCCTGGATTGGTATCCCCCAGAGTTGGAGGTGTTTACTCCGAACTGGGTTAACAAACCTTGTGTGTTCTTTAGCTTTCCTGCACTTTTTATTTCTGCTATTTATCTGCTTTAAATTGTGCTAAGTCATTGTTCAGAACCTGTTTTGGTTCAGAACCTGAAATCTCTTAAGTATTGCCTGGCCAGAATTTCAATTGGCATCAGAGAAGACACCCTGCCTGTAATTTGGGTGAGATCCAGAGGAGTTTATTACTGGCAAGCATGGATAGAGAAGGAGGCTATGTCAATAGATCACCCCTACTAGATGGCACAAACTATGAGTATTGGAAGTCAAGGATGTGTGCTTTTCTAAAGTCTATTGACAGCAGGACTTGGAAAGCTGTGATTAAAGGCTGGGATCATCCTGAGGTTTTGGACAAAGATGGTAACAAAACTGGAGTATTGAAGCCTGAAGAGGAGTGGACCAAAGCTGAAGATGACTTGTCTCTGGGAAATTCAAAAGCTTTGAATGCTATTTTCAATGGTGTTGACCAGAACATGTTCAGACTTATCAAACAGTGTACTGTTGCAAAGGAGGCCTGGGAAATTTTAAAGACAACTCATGAAGGAACTTCTAAGGTGAAGATGTCCAGACTTCAGTTACTGACCACCAAGTTTGAGAACCTGAAGATGAAGGAGGATGAATCCATTCAGGATTTTTACATGAATGTGCTGGACATGGCAAATTCTTTTGATTCACTTGGGGAGAAGATGTCTGATGAGAAGTTGGTGAGAAAAATCCTCAGGTCCCTGCCTAGAAGATTTGACATGAAGGTCACTGCAATTGAGGAGGCTCATGATATTTCTGCCATGAAGGTGGAGGAGCTGATTGGGTCATTGCTCAATTTTGAAACAGCCTTTTGCAAACAGACTGAGAAGAAAGGAAAAGGTGTAGCCTTCAGTGCGAACTCTGAAGCTGATGATCAACAAGAGTCTGAAGAGGATGACTTATCAGAAGCTCTTGTGTTGCTGGGAAAACAATTCAACAAGATTCTGAAGAATGTTAACAGAAAAGCCAATGCCAAAGGTCAGAACTTTAGATTCAATAACAAAAAGCAACAAACTGATGAGAAGAAGACCAAGTCTGAGGAGAAAAGTAACCAAGCCAAAGGTGTGCAGTGCTATGAGTGTGAAGGTTATGGACATATCAAAACTGAGTGTCCTACTTTTCTTAAGAAGCAGAAGAAAAGCCTAGCTGTTGCATGGTCTGATGATGGTTCTGAAGAAGATGATGATAGTGAATCTGGTATGTATGATACTGGTCTGGTAGTGAGGTCAGGAGCTATCTTGAAGAAGGAACCTGCTTTAGAGTCTGAGACTTTTTCAGAGTCTGACTCAGAGTCTGAAGGTTCATCTGTGTCTGAAGCTGTTAAAACTTCATATGATGAACTAGCTGACAACTACAGGAAGCTGTATACCAGAAGTGCTGAGGTTTGCAAACAAGTGCTGGATCAGAAGGAGACTATTTTTCAACTGGAGGCTGAAAAAGAAGAACTTCTTGTGCAGAATTCAGATTTGAAAGAAGAAGTGAACCAGTTAAATTCCCAACTTGAACATATGAAAAAGCAGGTTAGAATGATGAATACTGCTACTAATGTGTTGGATGAAATTTTGGGTGCTCAGCAACAAGGAAAAACTGGATTAGGCTTTGATGATCAGACTCAGAACTCCAAACAGAAGATTCTTGTTAAAGAGTTTGTTCCTGCCACTAAAACTGATAATCCTATGATTGGAGCATCTCAGATGAGACCTCAGAAACAATCCCAGATGCAAGCTCAGAAGCAAGCTCAGAAAAGACCTCAGATGCAAGGTCAGAAGCAAGTTCAGATGCTACCTCAGAAGCTGTCCCAGAAATTTTTCAGAAACAGAAGGAGGAGAAATCATCCATGGATTTGTCATCATTGTGGGAAGAAAGGGCATATCAAACCATTTTGCTTCAAACTTTATGGCTATCCTGAGCATTTTCAGTATAGGAGAGTGCAACCAGCTGCCCCCAGACACAATGTTCAGAAGGTGTGGAAGCCCAAAGTCCAGAATGTAGGCCTTATAGCTCACACTTCTTTGAGAGCAACTTCAAAAGAAGACTGGTATTTTGATAGTGGGTGTTCAAGGCACATGACTGGTGTGAAGAAGCTGCTGAGCAATATCAGATCATACTCCAGAAGTTATGTGACATTTGGAGATGGTGTAAAAGGTCAGATTCTGGGTATTGGAGATTTGATCAGAGAAGGTTTGCCCAGACTTAATGATGTGCTACTGGTGGAAGGATTAACCTCTAATCTGATCAGTATCAGCCAACTTTGTGATCAAGAATTGAAGGTTAATTTCAACAAACTAGAATGTATTGTCACTGATCAGGAAGATAAGATTCAGATGAGAGGCTGCAGATCCAAAGACAACTGTTACTTGTGGGTTTCTGAAGAAGAAAGAAGTCTGACTTCTTGTCTTATGAGCTCAGAAGAGGAAGTCAAACTCTGGCACCAGAAACTGGGACATTTGCACTTAAAAGGCATGAAGAAAATCCTAAGTACTGAAGCTATCAGAGGTGTGCCTAATCTGAAGATCAATGAGGACAATGTTTGTGGTGATTGTCAAATTGGAAAACAAACAAGAAAGTCTCATCCCAGATTAGTTCACCAGGTAACTACTAAAGTACTAGAAATTGTTCATATGGATTTAATGGGGCCTATGCAAGTAGAAAGTATTGGTGGAAAGAGGTATGCTTTTGTAATGGTAGATGACTACTCAAGATTCACATGGATCAGTTTTGTTAGAGAAAAATCTGATACTTTTGAAGTATTTAAAGACATGTGCATTCAACTACAAAGAGAAAAAGACTGTGGCATAGTCAGAATCAGAAGTGACCATGGCAAAGAATTTGAAAACAAGAGTTTTTCAGAATTCTGTGCTTCTGAAGGCATAAAACATGAGTTCTCTGCACCTATCACACCTCAGCAAAATGGTGTAGTTGAGAGAAAGAATAGGACATTAGCAGAATGTGCAAGAGTAATGCTGCATGCTAAGAAACTTCCATATATGTTCTGGGCTGAAGCAATGAACACTGCATGTTATATTCATAACAGAGTTACTTTGAAGAAGGGAACCACTTGTACCTTGTATGAATTATGGAAAGGAAGAAAGCCAACTGTGAAGTATTTCCATGTGTTTGGAAGCAGATGCTATATCTTGGCTGACAGAGAGAATAGAAGAAAACTGGATCCTAAGTCTGATGAGGGCATATTCCTGGGTTATTCAGTGAACAGCAGAGCTTACAGGGTGTTTAATACCAGAACCAAGGTTGTGATGGAGTCCATAAATGTGGTTATTGATGATTTGTCTGCTGAGAATGAAAAGAATGAACCTGAAGTTGTTCCAGAGTCTGAAGCCTCAGAAGAACAAACTTCAGAAGCAGAAAAGCATTCAGAGTCTGAAGAAGCAGAAGATCAACCAGATCAAGTTTCAAATGGTAAATGGCCATCAATTAGAGTTCAGAAGGATCACCCTAAAGACTTAATCATTGGCAGCTTAGATCAAGGTGTCAGAACCAGAAGATCAGATGCTGCTGCTACTGATTCATGTTTTGTGTCAAAGGTTGAGCCTAAAAATGTGAAAGAAGCCCTAACAGATGAATTTTGGATTGAAGCAATGCAAGATGAGTTGAATCAATTCAAAAGGAGTGAAGTGTGGGATCTTGTTCCAAGACCTGAAGGGCTGAATGTGATTGGGACTAAGTGGATATTCAAGAATAAAACAGATGAAAATGGTACTGTAGTCAGAAACAAGGCAAGGTTGGTTGCTCAGGGCTATACTCAAGTTGAGGGACTTGATTTTGATGAGACCTTTGCACCTGTGGCCAGACTGGAATCCATAAGACTACTGTTGGGTGTCACTACAAGAAAACATGATTTTAGCCTCAACATTTAGCGTCGGCCCCCGACACCGACGCTAATAGCATCCCTTTAGAGTCGGTCTAGCGCACTCTACTTCAATTTCTAGTTTTCCTTTATTTTTAAAACGATTTAGAGTCGGCCTAGCCGAGGCTAAAGGTTAGGGACCCACGTACGACATTTTAGATCATATATAGAGTCGGCTAGCCGACTCTAAAATTTTTGCCAATAAAAATTTAATTTCTAACAACACATATGGGTTTTCACAGATATTTCTTTTCTTTCTCTCACTAACAACACATTCCACGGTTTTGAACAAAGTAACCTAAGCTCTCAACCATTCAAGAACCCTAAGTCTCAATCAGCCGCCGTCAATCTCAATCGATCGCCGTCATTCTCAATCGGCCTCCGTCGTTCAAGTAAGCATCCTCCTATCTCCACGAGTTCCGGTCTGAGTTGTGGTCTCTCTCTCATCGCTCCTCTCTCTCCCTCACTCAAACCTGCGGCTAACAACAACAAAACCGGCGGGTGTCTTCACATTCTGGACCGCAAAGCAACACTCCGGCGACATCGAAGCTTCTGTTGACTCTACCTTCGAGATCCAACAGACACTTGTTCAAGCTGCTCTCGCTGTTGATTCCTCCGGTGGTGTTCAGTCCTCTTACTCTCCTATATCTCCTTCCTCTGTTGTCTTCCAGGTACCCTGCTGATCTTCGCTCGATTACAATCTAGGGCTTTGTTTTTGTATGAGATTACAGTTAATTATCTTATTTTATTATGTTAAATAGATTCTATGTAATATTATAATTTGTATGAAATTTGAGGTGATTGATTTGGTTTTTGTTATGTAATTTTTTTGTTAAAATTTCTGCTGGATCTTAGATATTTGCCAGTTTGTGTTGATGAAGAAGGCATGGTGGTGGTGTGATGGAGAAGAAGAGAGGAGATCAGATCTGAGGTAGTTTGCTAGTATGCTATTGATGTTATTGACTCTATAAAAGTGGCTGCTCAAACTGAAATCTAAGTATGAACAAGTTAATAGCTAAAATTTCTAAACATTGAATTTCCTCCATGTATTGTCGTCTGAGCTGCTGGCTAGAGTAAAAAAATGTCATAGCCTGCAAACTATTTTTTTAAGGGAAACCTGCAAACTTTAATCAATATATATATATATATTATCTTTTGTGACTACAATATTGTATGAAGTACCTGAAATGAAAATAGAACTGATTTTGATCCTGCCTTAAAGAAATCAAACCATACTCTAAGTTGCACCTAAGTATTATAGACCATCTTTTCTATTATAGTGTATGCTGACAAATCTTACTGTTATAGTGTAAAGATGTTTGTTTGTGAATTTTGATGTTAGTTTTTGTGCTTTTGTTGAACTGTTTTTAAGAGGTGTGTGTGTGTGTGTGTGTGTGTGTTTGTGTGTGTGTGTTTGTAAGAGCTGAAGCGCCTTCACAATCCATTGCTGCAACTAGGGAATATTTTGTGGTGGTTGTTAATCAATTAGTAAGATCCATCTTATTTTTTAGTTTTACTTTATTTTGAATTTGTTAATGGATTATATTTAATTTTTGTATGAATGCTGAAATTAGAGTTCAAAAAGGGATATGATATCATCAGGGTGGGTTTGCTTTTCAATTTTCTAGTTGTTCTTTTGGTGACAGGAGCTGAAGTAGAGAAAGGAAATAGCTCATTGGCATTGAGAGAAAGAAGCTAATGACCAAATTAAGGGTAACAACTTTAGTTTTTTATGAAATTAATTTTATGCCATTAACTAAACAATTTTTGTGCCATTAATGGTGATAGTTGTTGCCATGGATGAACCTTTGCTTCAAGTTAGTCAATAAGTTGTTGCCATGGTAACAAAATTATTGCTAACAAAATTATTGCTATCATAAAAACATGAAGGATTTATTTGTTTTTTAGGTTTCACTACAAGAAAAGTGCCCAACACCTACGACCACTTTCCATGCAGGGACTATTTTTTTTTTTGATATGTGTGTGGGAATTAGGTATTGTATTGTGATTCTTGAAATTAGCTTATGTGAATGTGTTTATTTACTTATTGTGTTACTGTTATTGATTGATTTGTTGAATGTAAAAGAATAAAAAACAAGGAGTGGAGTGTTTGTACCTCCTCCTGCAACTCAAAGAAAGGAAAAGGGTCCTAGAGGCTGAAGCTGAAGCTGGAGTATCAGGAGGATTTGTAGAGGCTGTGAGGATTATCATAGAGGATGCAGAAGCAAAGATACCAGAAGGAGTTGTAGAGACTGCACAAGGTATAGTTTCTGACTCTATTACTAATATTGTTATTTCCTCTAATCAACCTTCCTCTCCTCCCTCTGAACCACAAAATGAGCCTAACTTGATTAATTGTATAATTTTCAAATCTTTCCACTACCTTCATTAATCTGATGACTTGCCAGATACCTTAACCTAAACTATTACTGGTATTGACGTGTCGGTGTCATGTCTAGTATCCATGTCTATGCGATGGCTTCTTAGGTTTTGACTTGAATGCAATATTTCCATGGACTATTCTGGAGAAAATAAACAGAATACGAAGATTCAGAGAATAATATTCATATAATTTTAGGTTGTGGAAATACCTATCACTAAATAGACCTTAGTAGTGCTTAAAACGTCTTGTGGTAAGATCATGAGACAGTTCATGCTTTGAATTTTACCGGCATCTAATGTCGGTTCTGTTTTTTAAAAGTATCAGGATGTGTAGTAGCCGTAAAGATGTGGATAGTTTAACTAGGCTATGCAGATAATAACATCAACAGGAAGAGTGTAGCGATATGTATTAATTTGATTTTTTTTTCAGGAATCGTTTGAGATCCCCCGTGGTCGTGGAGGTGGTGACATTGAGTTGGGAGAATATGGAAGGAATTCAGGAGAGCTTGGCTTGGATAGTTTCTTCAAAAAGGTGTTCTTTCATCTTTATTTATTTATGAAAACAAGCATTATTTAGCTTGTCTTTGATTAGTTATTTTATTCATATTAACTAATCAAATTATTTTGTATAATTACTGGATGGTTTTAACATTCATCATTCATGTTGAATTATTTTTGTCTAACTCACTGAATGTCCCTACGGTTTAATTGTTCAATAGGTTCAAGAGCTTGAAAAACAATATGCGAAGCTCGATAACCTTTTGAGAAAGCTCCAGGTAACTTTTCTTTGACTACTAACTATTTGCTCTTGTGAAACATTTATAGGTTGAACTGAAAATTGTTTAAACATTTTTATGCAAACCTTTATGCAGGATGCCCATGAGGAGTCCAAAGCTGTGACCAAAGCTCCTGCCATGAAGGGTTAGTATGTTATTGTTTTATCTTTTTTCGATCAATCTTTTGTATGTTTCGTTACTTTTTATATATGATCAACATAGTATAATAAAAGAAAAATCATTCGCTCATGCATCCATTCTTTCATGTAATTCTTTGTAACATCAACACTTGAAGGAATATTTGTTGTAGATGTTATTGAAATTTGTACGTACTGAAAATTTATAACTATAACATAAAATGTACATGTTATTAAGAAATAAATTGGTTTCCTGTTAAGTGCTATTGATATGAAGAAGGATTTAAGACCTGTTTTGATTGATTTGTTTCAACTTATCTACTAGTAAACACTTGTGAGAGCAATAAATGAAGTTAATGAGTAGTAAACTAATTGTTTCTGCTTGATTTCACGTCTGCAGCTATAAAGCAGAGAATGGAGAAAGATGTTGATGAAGTTAAGAAAACTGCATATTTCTTAAAGACCAAAGTTGAAGAGCTAGACAAAGAGGTATGATCTCTACTGAAAGTCTTCTGGTGTTTTATTAAGTACTTAGGTTCTTGTTATTAACTCATCCCATTATGTGTCGCAGAATTTGGCTAATGGGCAGAAGCCTGCTTGTGGAAAAGGATCAGCTGTTGACCGGTCAAGAACAGCAACGACAATGTCAGTAATTATCCATCGTTTTATCTATCATTTAAACACTTAACACTAGGTCATACTATACTCATAGACGCTTAATTATGCTATGCCATTAGTTTCTGAAAACATATTTCTAAATTGTTTATGATGTCATTCCTACTTGTTGAGGTCTAAGAATTCAATTAAGTCCTTCTTCATACTTGCATTGTCGCTCTCTTTATGTTTGTATTCTGCTTTTATGCTAACTGATTATATTATAAATTTGGTAAATCAAAAGGAACCGGGAGAAAACCTTGAATCCGTTAATCTCATGTGTACTGAAAGAAAGGAAACTAAGTTATTATTATTATGATTATTATTGGCTTAGCATTTTTATTGAACCAAACTCGTATTTACCTTGTTTTTTGTATTATATAATTGTGTAGTTCCTTGAAAAAGAAACTGAAGGAGAAGATGGCTGAATTTCAGGCAGGTTTGTCTCATATTTGTTGTTTGAGAGTTTTTTTTAGTCTCCTAATCTTCAACTTAATTTCTTTATTTATCAAAATATTTGCAGACCCTGAGAGAAGCCATCCATGAAGAATATCGTGAGGTTGTTGAGAGACGTGTATTTACAGGTTTGAGTTATTTACTTATTAGTGTTCTTCTTATCCAACTTATCCCATTGGTTAATTACCTCGACTTGGAGTTAACAGTTTTATGTTTTCTCTGTTTTTGTGATTGTCAGTAACCGACGCAAGAGCTGATGAGGAGGTAATTTTTTACTTGAATTTTCATTAATGGAAGAAAATGTGTGCTTAAGGAGTTTTTCTTCTAATCATTTAACAATGTACAGACAATTGACAGATTAATTGAGACCGGAGACAGCGAACAAATTTTCCAGAAGGTTATTCAGGAACAAGGACGAGGCCAAGTTCATCTCTCCGTATTTTTTAGAAAGCAATGTTGTATACAAGGGTCTGTTTGGTACAGATTACTAAAAAAAATTGATTCTGACATTCAAGAATTTATATTCTTGAGATTTTTAAGAAAAGTAGAAACTGTTGTGTGTGGTTTATTAGCATTATGGGCAAAACAGGGTGAAAAGTGAAGAAAATTAGCAAAAAAAAACAAAAAAATCTAGCGTCGGCCAAACCGACTCTAATATTTAGTTGACTTGTTTGACTGTAGAGTGGGTTGGCCGACTCTAAAAGATTTAGTTGACTGGTTTCAAAGTTGACCTTAGCGTTAGTGCAGCCGACTCTACATTTTAAAGTTAGCGTCGGCCTGACAAACTCTAAATTAATTTGTTGACTTTTTTATTTTGAATTTAATAGCGTCGGCTTTGCGAAGAGTCGGTTTTAGAGTCGGATTAACCGACGCTATGTTAGCCTCGGAGGGCAAATAGCCGACTCTACCCAGTAACTTCGAATTTTTTAGCCTTCCCCCGACCCCGACGCTAATCCGACGCTAATTGAGTGTTAGCGTCGGTTTTTCCGGTGTTAGAGTGGGCTTTTGGCCGACGCTAAAACGCTGTTTTCTTGTAGTGTGTATCCTGCATTCTCAAGTTCAAATTATTCCAGATGGATGTGAAGAGTGCATTTCTGAATGGGTATCTGCAAGAAGAAGTATATGTTGAACAGCCTAAGGGTTTTGTGGATCCTAAGTTTCCAGATCATGTGTACAAGTTGAAGAAAGCCTTGTATGGACTCAAGCAAGCACCAAGAGCATGGTATGAAAGGCTTACTCAATTTCTTGTGGCTCAAGGTTACAGAAAAGGAGGTTCTGATAAGACTTTGTTTGTGAAAAATGAAAATGGGAGTCTGATGATAGCTCAGATTTATGTGGATGATATAGTGTTTGGAGGGATGTCTCAGAAGATGGTCAAGTTGTTTGTTCAGCAGATGCAGTCAGAATTTGAAATGAGCTTAGTTGGTGAACTGACATACTTTCTTGGGTTACAAGTCAAACAAATGGAAGATACAATCTTCATTTCTCAAAGTAAGTATGCCAAGAACATAGTGAAGAAGTTTGGAATGGAATCAACTGCTCATAAGAAGACACCAGCTGCTACTCACCTGAAGTTAACTAAGGATGAACATGGAGTTTCAGTAGACCAAAGTCAGTACAGAAGCATGATTGGGAGCTTATTGTATTTAACTGCAAGCAGACCTGATATCACTTATGCTGTTGGAGTATGTGCAAGATATCAAGCTGATCCTAAGATGAGTCATCTGACTCAGGTGAAGAGGATTCTGAAGTATGTGAACAGCACAAGTGACTATGGAATCATGTATTCTCATAGTTCAAGTTCTGAACTGATGGGATTTTGTGATGCTGACTGGGCTGGAAGTGCTGATGACAGGAAGAGCACTTCAGGAGGTTGTTTCTTCTTAGGAAATAACTTGATTTCATGGTTCAGCAAGAAACAAAACTGTGTGTCATTGTCAACTGCTGAGGCTGAGTATATTGCTGCTGGAAGTAGTTGCTCACAATTGGTGTGGATGAAGCAGATGCTGGAGGAGTACAACATTGAACAAGGAACTATGACATTGTTTTGTGACAATTTGAGTGCCATCAACATCTCTAAGAATCCTATTCAGCACAGCAGAACCAAACACATAGACATCAGACATCATTTTATCAGAAATCTTGTGGAGGATAAAGTTATTCAGCTGGAACATGTAGCTACTGAAGAACAAGTTGCTGACATTTTCACAAAGGCCTTGGATGCTAAACAGTTTGAAAACTTAAGGAGCAAGTTAGGTGTGTGTTTGCATGAAGAGTTATAGCAATTACTGCAAACTGGATGTGAGGATGATAGAGTACCTGCCAGTTGTGCCTATGCTAAGTGTGATCCTGGACCTGAGTCTGAATCTGACATGTTTTCAAGGATTTGTGTTACCTGTTTAGATTTTATTCCCTACTTGAAGTCTGAGGTTTGTCATAATTTTGTGGCTAAAAAGGGGGAGAAAATCTTATGTAATGATAAAATCTTATGTAATGTGTTGGCTCTAATACCAAGTGTTGCTGCTCAGAGAATTAGTTCTAATTCAACTTTCAGTGTTATTCAGAAGTTGTGTGTGAAGCTCAATATTCAGAACCAATGCAACAAGAGCTGTCAAGATGTTATTGAGGGGGAGTATGTGTCTCAGGGGGAGTACAAGATTGTTATGGTCCTGAAGAAGTGTTCAGCTCCTGAAGTGTTGACTCTGATATGCTCTGATACCATAAATTCAGAAGTAAGGGGGAGTTTGATATATGCTGAGTGTATGTTGAGTTGCAGGGGGAGTGTGTGTGATGATCAGGAGTTGATCAGGAGCTCTGATACCTTGGAGTAGCTCTGATACCATGATTGTTTGTGATCAGGAGTTGATCAGTATTTTATGTGTGCTTCAGTAGCTGTTATGATTTGTAGAACTGAAGCTGGTTTGGGTTATTCATAGCTGTGTCCGCTGCTTATGTTTATGCTATGATAGATTGTGGAGTTCTTCTTTGCTGAGTTGATGTTATGGAAGATTGAAGAACTTGTTTGGTTTTAGCCAAAAATTTGCCAAAGGGGGAGATTGTTGAGTCTTTAAGTGTTGGCTGCATTGTTTGGCAAAACCAAAGTATGGGATAGAAGCTTTTCCTTATGATGAACATTTCTTCAGTTACAAGTTTTCTCATTTGAAGCCATTCAGAAGCTAAAATCTACATCAGAAGCTGAAATGCTCTTCAGGAGCACTGTAGCACTTCAGAAGCAGTTTCAGGTTCTGAAGCCAGCGTTGACTTCTGTTGACCACATCAGAAGCTGGGTTTGCTGGATTGTTTTTGCACGTATCTTGGGAGATTGAGCAAGGAATTATGTTTGTTTAATTGCTTCTAGAATGCTGGGTTTATTGGAGTAGATATCTTTGAAGATTTGGTTCAAAGTTTTGAAAATTCGTATTTTCTGTTTTAAATCTTTCAAAGATTGGATGCAGTTTCATTTGTTACTCTTTTGGAACAATCTTATTCCAGTAACAAATCAATTCAGAAGATTTGGAGCATAATTAAGAGGTTTGCTGAAGATTATAAAAGGAGGAGCTTTGCTATTGGAGACTTACGATTTAGAGAGTAAAAAATCAGAGAATTAAAGTCTGTGTTTTTACTTAGAGTTTTTATTGTGCACCACTCATTGTTTGAGTTGGTTTAGTGTTTTTATAGAGTTGTAATTCATTCTAAGCCTTTACGTACGAATGAATTGTTGTCATTGAGATTGAGTTCAAAAACAGGGGATTGTTAAGGGTTGTTCAAGTAGCTGGGTTGCAGTTGCTTGAATAGGAAGTTAGAGGATTCTAATACTCAGAGTTGGGTAGAAGTCTGACTAGGAGGAGTTTAATTGCTAAGGCTGGGAACTGGGAGTCAGTGTCTTGAGTCTTTGGGTTAAATCCTATAGTGGATTTCCTTCCTGGATTGGTATCCCCCAGAGTAGGAGGTGTTTACTCCGAACTGGGTTAACAAACCTTGTGTGTTCTTTAGCTTTCCTGCACTTTTTATTTCTGCTATTTATCTGCTTTAAATTGTGCTAAGTCATTGTTCAGAACCTGTTTTGGTTCAGAACCTGAAATCTCTTAAGTATTGCCTGGCCAGAATTTCAGTTGTATTACCCTATCCCCTTGATTTGCAAGTCTGGACAATTCTTCAGGCAGTTCATAATCGTCCTCTTCATCATCTTCCGTTTGATTAATTGGGAAATCGAAGTCATAAGGGATTAAGGCAGTGTTGTTTTTGGAGGGTGGATTTGTAGATCTGCATGAGTATGATTTTTTTTTTTAGGCTTTTTGTAAAAAAAAATTTTTTAAAACAAATGCAAAAAACAAAAAAGAAACTCAAATGAACATAAAAGAGTGATTTTATTCATGATTGAACATAACTTTATTCATGGTTTATTACTTGATCTTGGTAATGATCTCGGGAATTGCGATAGCCCTCCAATTGTTCAAAGCTCCATCCGAAGCACAATGGTACACCAAATCAGGCACGTCTTCATCCACGTCTTCAAGTAGAGCCACTTGATCTTCATTGATAAATCCCGCACTGATGAATGTTTCCAAAATGGGGAGGATCCCTTGCTTTGGAGGCTTTGAGGAAGTTTCGGCTAATGGATGATATACCAACCCGAAGCGATTTTTCTTCTCCGATATGTCCACTAATTTGCCCCATCCGGCAGGTCGGCTTTCTTCTAGGGCCTCTCTTATTGCCCTCCACGATGACATGGCTGTCCTAGCCTCTTTCTTGGGCTTTGAGCTCAAAGTCACGACATTCGCCACCTCCAAAGACTGGAAAGGAACATCTACAGCTTCTTCGTCTGTTTCTATATAACGGAATGACGAGAGATGGCTTACCATCATGTCCTCTTGCCCGGAAACTACAATCATTTGGTTATCAATGATGAACTTAAGTTTCTGGTGTAGGGTAGAGGTGATGGCTCCGGCCGCATGAATCCATGGTCGTCCGAGAAGACAACTGTAAGTTGGATTAATATCCATGACTTGGAAGGTTATGGAGAAAACCTTAGGCCCGATTTGGACTGGTAAGTCGATCTCCGATCTCCCCTACGACGACTCTTCTTGACCCATCGAAAGCTTTTACGACCAAGGCGCTGGGCTTCATTACTGTCCGTTCACAAGATAGCTTTAGGAGGGTAGTCTTGGGCATGACGTTCAAAGATGACCCCGTGTCCACTAACACTCGAGAGAGGATGTGGTCCATGCATTTTACGGAGATATGTAAGGCGCGGTTATGAATATGCCCCTCGTCGGGTAGCTCATCACCGTTGAAACCCAAGTACCTACTTGAGGTAATATTTCCGACTATCCCGTCGAATTGGTCCACAGGAATGTCCTTGGTGACATGTGCCTCACTGAGGACCCGCAGTAACGCTTCTCGGTGTGCTTCCGAGCTTAGTAGTAGGGATAGCATGGAGATCTTGGAGGGAGTTTGACCTAACTGGTCAATGATTTTATACTCGCTCTTTTGGATTATTCTTAGGAACTCTTCGGCCTCTTTTTGTGGGGTTGCCTTTTGAGAGGGCCCCGCTTGGTTCTCCTTTTCCTCCACACTCTTTCTTTGAGCGGCTCTCTTGGTAGTACGACTGGCGTCTTCCCGAGTTCTTTCGGAGCGCAGACTCTACCACTTCTGGTTATTCCTCCAACACCGGTAATGTTAGTGATGCTGGGCTCAATTTTTGCTAGTGGTTTTCCCTCCACATAGGCCACAGGTTGGTAATTCCATGGTACCTTCTTCATGCTTTCAAAAGAGAAGGGTGCAGGTACGTGGAATGTTATGGGCTGTATAGGCATTGGTACCTCTCTCCTTTGGTATGGGATTTCGAGAGGTTTTAGGTCATGAGACTCCAAGGTAGCAACGTCCGTGCCATCCTTTATATAGCCCATTTGGATCCAACCCTGGTTCATTAGCTCTTGAAGACAACTCTTCAACTTTCCGCACTTGTCCGGGCCGATTTTGCAGGCTGCGCAGTTGGCGTGCATCTCCTCGAACAAACCAAAACCGGTTAAACGCTCCCTTATGATTGACAGGGGAGTCTTAACATTGGCTACCTTCTTGATTGGACCAAAGTCCTCTTGTTCCTCCACCGCATTTACAGAGGGACCCGCATGCCCCGACAATGGGTTATTTTTTACATTGGGGTTTTCTTCCTTGAAGGACAGCAATTTTCTGTCGATAAGGTCTTGGACCTTTTGTTTGAAAACTCTACAGTTCTCGACATTGTGCCCCGCGGTCCCCGCGTGGTAATCACATTTTGCATTTGTGTCATACCAATGTGGATATGGTGGCAACATTCGTTGTAGTGGTCTTGGCTCGACCATCCCCTTTTGGATTAGATATGGCAAGATTTGACCATAAGGCATAGGTATGGGATCAAACTGCCTATTGTTGTAGTTGTTCCTCGGGCCCATTTGGTTCCTTGATGGGTACCCACCTTGTTGTTGCTGCTGTTGATTTTGTTGAGGCAACACTGCTGGTTGTCGAGGTGGAGTTGTTGGAATTACTTGAGGTGAGTAACGCCCTTGAGCCGTTGCTGCTGCCACATAAGGTAGTGGTAGCGAGGCATTTGGTTTGATGGTGGGCAAGATGGCCCCACTAGAACAACATTTGTCTCCCCCTCTTTCTTTTTGTGAAAGTTGCTGGGGGGTCTCCTAGCTCCGCTTTGAGCTTCTAGAGGGCCTTGGATCTTTCCCCACTTTACTCCGTCCTCTATTTTTTCACCAATCATGACCAGATCGGAAAAGCCGGAAGATGTGCTTCCAATCATTTTGTCATAATATGGGCCTTGAAGTGTGCCCATAAAGGTGTCGACAAGCTCCCTTTCCAACAATGGTTGTTGTACACGAGAAGCTAGTTCTCTCCACCGTTGAGCGTACTCCTTGAAGGACTCGTTGCTTCTTTGCAGGAGGTTTTGCAATTGCATCCTATTTGGAGCCATGTCCAAATTATATTTGTATTGCTTTAGGAAAGCATCGGCTAGATCCTTCCAACTTTGGACGTGGGTACGCTCAAGTTGCATGTACCAATCCAATGATGCTCCGCTTAAACTATCTTGAAACACATGCACCATGAGTTTCTCGTTCATTGCGTAAGCTGCCATCTTCCTACAGAACATCCGTAGATGGTTCCGAGGGCATTGAATTCCCTTGTACTTTTCGAAACCCGGTGCTTTAAACTTCGGAGGGATTACCACGTCGGGCACTAGGCACATGTCCAAAGCGTTGTGGGCACCGTATGAACTGAATCCTTCGACCGCTTTCAACCTTTCTTCCAAAAATCGATAGTGGAAGTTCCTTGAGGACGTTGTCTTGGTGGGTGGTGTCGGGAGCAGATTGTCTTGGCTGATTATTTTCCACATTATGAGAAATAATCTCATGCTGAGTAGTGGAAGTTCCTTGAGGACGACGCTCTTCATTCCTTACGGGGATTGTGAGCGGTGGTGGAGGTGGTCCATGGCCCTCATTTTCAAATGGTGGGGTATATCCTGGAGGTAAACCATAAAGAGGCCACTGCACATTGGCTGCATCCGTTGCTGGGCGAGGGTTACTTTCTCGTGCCGATAGAGTTTGCATTAACTCTAGCATCTGATCCATCTTCCCCTTCATTTCATCAACCTCTTCTCTCAAAGCCGCTTGAGTTTGTTCCAAATTGTCCATGATCCTTTGTTTGTTGGTTCGTGTTCCGTACGAGTGTTGGAGATCTGGTTCTTGGACCGAGGGCTTTCGGGGTTTTCGGGCTATGATTGCTTTGAACTGTTTTTAGGGAAATGAATGAGTTTTCTTTTTGAAAAATGCATGAAGATGCATGTGGATGTATGTATGCGATGAGTATGCAAAATAAGTTTTTTTTTTTATTTTGCTTTATGAAGGAATTTAAAGGTGCACAATTAATATTAGCAATTTGAAATATTAGAGACCGGGAAATTGATAATGCTTCAAAATATTATTTGATTAGATAACATTTGTTTACAAAGTGTAACTAATGTTATTACAAATCAAATAGCCGCTCGCTTCTCGGCTTTGCTCATCTCCTCCCTATAGAAATCTATGGTGTCCTTGCAGAACTTTATAAACTTCTGGATCTCCGTAGGGATGACAAAGTAGGGTATAACCATCTCGGCCTCCGCTAGCTTCTTTGGAAGTTGGGTGATCACCAAGTTCGAGAATGCAACCAATTTATTGAAATCCTCACTTAATAGGGTGGCGTCTTGCCATACACACTCAATCACTTCCTTGCGTTGGTCTAGCTTGACTCTTGCACTTCTAATTTCATCATGTAGTTGTGCAATATGGTCCCCGTGAGCTCTTGCAATCTTGTCGAAGTATTCTTCGAATTTCTTGATGTCCGCTTCGAGACGATTGCATTTTAGCCTCCCTTGATGAGAAAGGCTCTCATGTCTTTGCCGTTGGACGCGTTCGGCTTGAAGCTGCTCTTTGTAGTCTTTAACTACTTCTTGGAGCTATTGATTTTTCTCTTGAAATTTCAACCTCCATTTCCGTTGAGCTTCGATGGCTAATTCGCCGAACTTCTTGTGCTCTTGGTTGGAATGCAAGATTCTTTCCAACTCTTCGTCCTTGGCCACAAGGTTGGCATCCGCACTAACCAAGCCGCCTCCTATCCAATCTCTCTTCCCTTCGGAGATTTTTAGCCGCTTTTGGCACACTAGGAGAGAATTTGTCACTTCATCTCGATCTCTCTTCGTCCTAGTGATTTCTCCTAAAGCCTGGAGGTGCTTCAATTCTAAGTCTCCGTTTTTGTTTTGGAGTTCACGAATTTTAGCCTTGAGTTCCTCCACTTCT
Source organism: Medicago ruthenica (assembly GCA_018208015.1). NCBI lineage: Eukaryota > Viridiplantae > Streptophyta > Magnoliopsida > Fabales > Fabaceae > Medicago > Medicago ruthenica. The sequence continues at coordinate 29,546,604 of CM031374.1, read as the reverse complement.
TTGTTGGGAATGGTTGCAATAGGTTTAGGTGTAGGAGGTTTTGGAGGGCATACGACCACAAAGGGTAACTTGATTGCTTTGACCCTCTCCTTCACCCATTGAGTATAAAGGGGTTTGGCGACACAATTCCTCTTGCCAACCCTTCCTTTGCGCACTTGGTTCCATGCTCCCCGGATTCTCTTTAGCAATGCCGGGTCTTGATCGCCTTCCCTTAAGAAGAAAGCTTCCAACAAAAGGTCATTGGGTTTATCTTCCATTGAAAAACCTAGTTGTCAGAGAGAGGACCGGATTATAGTTAATACATCCCTTAGTACCAGTGAGGGGTACATTAGGGAAGTCCCCGCAACTGAGGATGATTTCCGGGTCCTCTAAATTTGGAGAAAACCAATGGATGTCCTTCTCGGTGAGGGTTGTCATCCGTTGTGACCATTTGAGCTTGGCCCGGTTTTCCACAAAGTCTCGGTTTCTTGGCATGTGGGACATCATCCATATTTGCACCAAAGGAGTACAACAAGAAATTTTGCGTCCCCTTGCTTGTTCATGCCTAGAGTAGAGGGTATGATAAAAATCCGCCAAAATTGTGGGAACCGGATTTTTAGTCATAAATACCTCTAAAGCCGGAAAGTCTACGAAATCGTCCATGTTGGGGAATAAGACAATCCCGTAGACTAAGAGGGCTAGGATGGCGTTGAATGCTCTTCCCTCTTTGTTGGCTAACATCTCCCGAGCTTTGACCTCCAAGAACTTTCTTGTGAATCCCTTAAGGTTTCCTCTAATTTCCAAGTTAGATGTTACTTCTTGGACATCAAGGTATAAGGATTCGGCGATGGCCTCTAATGTGGGGTCTTTTCCCGGACCGAGATAGAGTTCATGATCCTTCATGCTACAACCCAAAATCTTCTCAAACTCTTTCAATGTTGGCGCTAGTTGGAAATCTTGAAATGTAAAGCACCGGGGAGGTGGGTCGAAGAATTGCGCCAAAGTGATTAAGGCCGTTGAATCTATTCTCACGGGTAGGTGATCAAGGATTAGCCCATAGCTTGCTTCAAAAATACTCTTGTTGACCGAGGAGAGCCTTTTACTTAGAGCTAACAAACTTTCCACCTTGGGAGCCTTAATCTTGAAGGCGAGCATATTTTTATTCCCGGAATCCATATTTCTTTTTGCTAATATTTGGTTGTTCTTTTTTAAAATTCCTTATCGAGTCGAATTTCAGATGTCAAGCTATTGGGAAGCATGGAATCACTAATGTTAAACCACGACTGAACTTTTAATTTTCCGGGGAGAAAAGGAAAAAAGTTCGAAATTACCTTGAAAAAAAGATTTTAGGTTCGAAAGTCGATTATGCGAGGGGAAGGTATTACCACCCCTCACATCCGTTGTACTCAACGGGAACCTCTTAGTCGGCTTAGGCTTGAAATGTTTCGAAAATTTTACTTGCGTGTTTAAACATATGAAAAGGAAATATAAAAACATAATGTGAGATGAAGAAAGAGATAAAGACAGACGAAAGAGAAAGGAAAAAAAAGGTTTTTTATTAATGGGCTTGACAAGATGTCGATCTTGCTCCTACGTATCTCCCGGTAGTCGGAGAATTCAAAGCGTACGTAGTTCTTTCGTAGAAAAAGTTTGTATGTTGGTTCGTTTTAGTTAAAAAAGATTTGATCGCATCCGAGCGAAAAAAAAGTTTGAAAAAAGAGAAAGTAATGAAAGTAAATGTCAACTGTTCGGGTTGTTGCCGAACTTGCCATTGACGACAATGCATAAAGGTAAATGATTTGATAAAAAGATTCGCACTCGGACTTGAACAAAGGTTTTAAAATGCACGAAAGCGTAAAAAGTTTTTAATGGTGAAAAGACGGACGCTAAGGCGATAAACTCGCGCAAGGCGTAAATGTTTTAAGAAAAAGCAGACGCACAGAGGCGTAAAAAGTTGAAAATAAACGACAAACGCGCGGAGGCGATAAATTCGCGCAAGGCGTAAATGGTTGAAAATGAACGCGCAAAGGTGCGAAAGGTTCGAATTGACCACGTGGGCCAAAAAAAGGTTAAAAATGGCCACAAGGGGGCCAAGGGAAGGTTGAGCGTGCGAGACACATCAAAGGTGGAATGACGGTTGCCCGAGCGACGAGACATACGTCACGCATTCGTGCTACCGAGGTTTGGGGAGACATACGTCAAGCCATTCCCGTTTCATTCAAGTTTGGTTTTGTCGGGACTCTAAGGAATCTCAAAGGGGACAAAAATGCTTAAAAGGGAAAGTTAAAAAGAGTCACGAACAAGTTTGTTCGAGTTTATTAAAATCATGAACATTGCTTGTTACTTAAGCTATCGAAACTCAAGAACAAGCGTAGTTCAAGTTTGAATGATGAACAAAATCATAAGACATGCACAAAATTGGAAAGTTCACAAGTTCGGCTCAATTTCGAGCTTGGTTTAAAAAGAATGAGCAAGCTTGGCTTAAGTTCGCGTTTGGATTAAAAATCATGAACAACATGGTTGTTCAAGTTTGTTTTGAAAATAAACGAACTTTGGCTTATTGCTCAACCTTGGTTTTGAAAATTGAAGAACATAACTTGTTTCACAAGTTACTCAAAATTTATTGCACGAACTTGTGAAATTTTCAAAGTTGTGCATGATTATGAATTGGTTTTGGACAAAAATGGTTTTAAACCTCTTTAGGTTCTGAATCAAGGGCTGGAACCCCAAAAATTTGACATTTGGATGCCTGATTCATGTTCTGAGTTTCACATACTTCGCAGAGCAACCAGAACTTGGCTCTGCGAAGTCAGGTTCTGATATGTTCGCAGTGCGAGCAATATTTTGCTCTGCGAAGTATGCGAAATTTTGAACTTAGAAGTTGTTTCTGAACAAAAGTTCAGAAACTGCTCCTAAGCAAGCTTCAGAACCTAAAGGGGGTTAAAAAGCTTTGCAAAATTGAAGAAAATGGAGTGTAAAAACTCAGTTTTAAGGCTTGGCCCCTTTGAGATCCCTTTTGAGTTTCAAAAGGGGTTTTTGTGTACAAAACAAAATTGAACAAAGCAAATGATGAAAACAGCAAACACAATGAAAAACAAAGATTAAGGGAGACTTACAGAACTCCTAGCAATGCTTGAGCAATAGGTTGGAAGTGGTTTGCTTGATTGGTTAGAGGGTATGAACAATGCTCTAGTTGGTTTTTGCTTTGTGTATGAACTGATTTGGTGCTGCAATGCAAGGGATCTTGGTGTGAATTTCGTGTGGGTAAGGCTGTGTGTGACTCTGGTTTTTCAATGTGTGAAATCCTTGTGCCTTGCCATTCCTTTTATAGGCAAAAAATGCAATCCTTGCAATGATGAACAAAATCCTAGAACCTAGCTGATTTGGGGCTAAATTCAGGCTAGAACACTTTGCATTTAATGCTAATGGATAGAAGTTGCTTTGCCTTGTTCCAAGGGGCAAGACCTTGACTGATCTCAGCCACAAATGCAACTGATTCTAGAAGGTAATGATGAGAAAAACTGAAAAACAGGGCAGCTGCAAAAAGGGGTGATTCTTGGGATCAATCCTTGCAATCTTGGAAGGCCAGGCAATGAAAACGTGTACTGCCATGTACAGGGAGGTTGGGGGAAGCAAAATGAGCATGTGGGCTGGTGTGTGGGAGGAGAAATCCAGCTCAAACAGCTTTTTGCAAGCAAAAACCACTTAAGTTTGACTGGTTTTGGTAGAGAAAAAGGGAAGGAAAGGGATCAAGTAGCTGGCTGGCAAGCTCAGGTTGGATGATGGGTCAATTTGGAGGGACAAGAGCTGACCAAGGGCAGCCAATTTGTTTGAGCACATGTAAGGTTGGAAGAAAATCCTTCTTTCCTTTTACCTTTAATGTCACACATTAATTCTGGCTTTGCTGCATTAAATCAGTCACAAATAGCAATAATAATAATAATAATACTAATAATAACAATTGCAAATGAAAACAAAAAGGATAAATCAAGAAATAAAATTCTGCAGAAAAATTCGCAGAGGTCGCAGTGCGAAGGTAACTTCGCACTGTGAACTTCCCTTTTTTGGATTTTTTTGTATTTTAAAATAAAAAGTGGAAATGAATAATAAATAATAATAATAATGATAATGAAAATGGTAATGATAAAAATGCAAATAAAAATAAAAAGTAATGAGAATGAAAATGATGATAATAAAAATAATGATGAAAAGTTTAATATTATTAATAAAATCTTAATAATAATAATAGATAATAATAATATTATTAATGAATAGAATAACAATAATATTAATAATATTAAGGATAATGATGATGATAATAGTAATGCTACTAATGATAAAATGCAAATAGAATACTATGATAAGAATGAAATAATAAAAGGTAATAATAAATGATGAAATAATAAAAGATAAAACAAGTAAAAACATAAGTCAAAAAATGGGGTATGACATTCCTATAAAGCAAAATGATGCGAAAATTACTTTCATGAATGCAAATGATATGCAAGGGTATGGTTTATGAAGGTTCGGAACTTCCCCCCAATCCTCACGTGTAGGCTCTAAAGGTGAAATTTCCTAAGAAGAGGTCCCTAGAGTCATAGACCTCACATGGAATTAGGGTTGTATATGGAAATACGTCGACATGACTTCAATTAATTCCACGTGAAAATCTCCTCTAAGCGGGGTTGGGCATCCTACCTCACGGACATACGTCAACGCGGGCTTCCGCTCACAACCACCATTCTAACTTAGTTTTTTCTCGAGCTCGGGTAGAGAGCCTCACACGTCCGGCATTAACCCGAACAATGTGGAGTAACATCGCTCAAGTAACCCCCGCATTTGATATATATGATATGAATATAAAGCAAAATAAAACAATTATAAACATAAAGCACGGGAATGACATAAATGAATAAAATAAAAGCATGCGCGTAAATAAAAATAAAAACAATTGGCTTAAAAGCCAAATAGGATAGGCTTGACTCGCTAGTGGGAAAAGGATCCCCAGTGAAGTCGCCAGCTGTGCGCTCTCGTTAAAAACGCGCAATCCTCCGAGGACGTTCGCGAACGCTCGGAAGGCCTTGTGAAGTCGCCACCAACGTTTTTGTGTAAAGGGAACGTTGATAAACCCTTAAGTTTTTTTTGTTTAAAAGGGAAACGATAATAAAACCCTTTGACGATGAGGAAAAGGACTGGTCATCGCAACCATTGTCGGGTTCGGGAGTCGATTACGCAAGGGGAAGGTATTAGCACCCCTCACGTCCGTTGTACTCAACGGGAACCTTCTATTTGGCTAAAGCTTAAAATGTTTTTAAATGTTTTGCGCGCATGCTTATCTATGTCAAAAGAAAATATAATAAAGGGGGGAAAAAGAGATAAAAACAAACGAAAGAAAAAAGAAGTTTTTTTATTATTGCGCTTGACAAGATGTCGATCTTGCTCCTACGTATCTCCCGGTAGTCGGAGAATTCAAAGCGTACGTAGTTCTTAGGGTAGAAAAATGTACATGTGTTGGTTATTTTTAAATGGACGATGTTTTAACCGAATTCTTGCGATCAAACGTAGCTTGTATGCTCGCACATGGGAGACTTATTAAGCGTTTGTTTAAAATTGCGCTAGAATGTTAAAAGGCATGTCCGTTGGGTAAAAGGGTTCGAATTGGTCGCTATGGGACCAAAAGGGGTGCAATGGACTCAAACGAGTCGATCATTGACCGAGGTGACTCCAACGAGTCGGGGAAAGGTTCGATTGATCCAATGGGATCAAGAACGGGTACAATGGACTCGGACGAGTCGAACATTGACCGAAGGGACTCAAACGAGTCGAGGGATTGAATCTAGTGGCCACGGGGGACCAAAAGGTTCAGATTGACCACAAGGGGCCAAGAAATGGTTTGGTATGGTCGGATACGTTGGAAATGGAATGACGATTGTCCGAACGATGAGACATACGTCACGCATTCGTACAATCGGGCAATGGGGAGACATACGTCAAGCCATCCCTTTTTCATTCAAGTTTTTGGTTGAGTTTCTTAGAAATCCCAAAGCTTATCAAAACATTTGGTTTGGAACTCAAAGTGAGAAAGTTTTAGCAATTTTGTTAGAAAACGCACAAGTTCGGCTCATTTTGCGAACGGTTTAAAAAGCGAAATAAATTCGGCGTATGTTCACATTTGGTTTTGAAAATCATGAACAATGCTTATTGTTCAAGTTTGGATTGAAAGTGATGAACATAGCTGGTTTGTTCAAGTTGTTTTGAAAGATTGTGGACATGACTTGTTTTGCAAGTTATCCACAAAAGTGTTACCCGAACTTGCTAATTTTCCAATATTATGCAAAATCCTTGACATGGTTTGAGTAAAATGAGTTTAAAAACTCCTAGATTCTGAGCTCTTGGGCTAGAACCTCAAAAATTGGCCATTTGGGAGCCTAAACTCAGATTCTGAGTTCTGTCATGGTCGTTCTGCGACCATGACTTCGCACTGCGAACAACACAAATTTTTGAGTTCAGAAGCTGTTTCTGAACTGTTGTTCAGAAACAACTTCTGAACACACTCAGGACCTTTTAGGAGAGTGAAAAGATTTGAGTTTTTGCAATGAAAAGGGCTGGACAAACTAGTTTTGATGTTTTGCAAACCTTGGGATTTCTTTTGAAATTCAAAAGGGGTTTTTTAGATCAAAAGGTTTTGGACCAAAATTGGTATACAAGCACAATTATAGATGCAAGATAATGACTTAGAAACTTACAGAAATCCTTAGCAAAGCTCCTACTGCAATGAACTTGGATTGGTTGAAGGTTCTTGCAAAGGTTTTGAATATTGGTGATGAACTTTGGACTTGTGCAAAGCTTTGTATTGGGATTGATTTTGCTAGTGTTTTGGCTGGTTTTTCTGGTTGTTTGCAAGTGTTTGTAATCTGAAATAATGGATGAGTAGTGGTATGTTAATGCTGCAAACCTTCTTGCCTTGCATCTCTAGGGTCAGTAGCAGGTGGTTTGCAAGTGCAAGCAATCATGGCTTTTTAGGTTCTTGCAAAGGCTTTTGCAATCATGGTCTGCTGAAAAAAAAAGGGCAAGCAATCATGGCTTTTGCAAGTGCAAAACCAGCTGGTTTAACTGGTTTTGGGGGAGCAAGCAGGAAGAAAGTCCACAAGCAGGTGGCTGGCAACCCTAGGGTCAGTAGCAGGTCACTTGGGAGGGACAAGAGCTGCCCAAGGGCAAGCCCACTTGCTTGCCACATGCTAGGTTGGAAGAAAAAGCTTCTTTCCTTGGCATTAATGGCAAGTCTCTCAATTCTGGCTTTGCTGAGCCCAATTAGTCATGAATGCTGATTAAAATAATAATGCAAATGATGTGTAACAAAAACTGGAATTAAATCAAAGAGACCAAAAATCTGCAGAAAAATCGCAGACTTCGCACTGCGAAGTCATCATTTTTGAAATGTTGACTTTTTTGTTGACTTTGGTTGACTTTGACTTTTTCCCTCTCTTTGATTTTTTTGATTTTTTGTTTTGAAAAGGCTTAGGACAAAATTGGGGTACTACATCGTTGTCGCTCGACTTGGCCCTTTTGAAATGTTCAATAGCCAGTTTGGCCTCTTGCGAAGTTTCTGAAGGACCCAATACCTTCTGGATTCCAGCTAACCTCTCTTCCTCCTCTTTAATCTTCAACGCCAAGACTGCCATTTGTTCTTTATAAGTAGCAATGTTTCACTTGCACGTTTTTGCCTCGGCTGAAGCATTGGCACTCTCAAGTTCCAAAGAAGCAATTTTAGCTTTAGATGCTTCGACTAGCCTCAAGTTCTCTGTATGCTGACGACGTTGTTTTGTTAACGAAACTTTGTTTTTGGATTCACGCCGAAGTTCCGCGGCTATTCAATCCAGAAGAGGTTCGAAGTCAACCAGAAAGGCTAACAAAGGTTGGTTACGGGTTAACATGAGCAACTTGTGCGTCAAACTTTTGAGTTCGAAAGTGAGGTTCGAATTCAATGTGATGGCTTGGAAAAGGTCTACCCCTATGACCTTTGCTCGAAGCTCTTGGGTCAAATCTTCCTCAGACGCTTCTGAACTCACTCCGACAAATGAAGTCGAAGTATTCTGAGTATTTTCACTGCTTAACATGAGTTTAAAAGCTTCAAGGGGATCACTTTCCTCAAGACTTGCTATGTCATCTAGACTTGGAGTGGTACTGGGGGCAAGCATTTTCTTTGGTGGAGACTCATCCATACTCTTAAAACTTCACGGGTTATCTCCTCCGCTTTCAGTCTCCTCATCCTTAAGACCCTCACTGCTCACATTGTCACCAGGGGTGTCATCCTCATCTGTTTCAGCTGTCTTGACAGGGTCTGGATTCTGAAGTGGCTCAGTGATGGTGGTTTCTCCACCGGTAGGAGAGATGGTTTGGGCAGCTGAGGTAGGAGCGAGAAGTTCTCCTTTTGGCGAACTTGCATGGTGTTCAGCCTCAGCTTTGGCCTGTTTGGGTTCAGGAGGAGTAGTAACAAACACATCTTCAAACCAGTCGTCAGACGCCTTCCCGCCACTGTTCTGATCTGTGGTTCTGTCCTCGTTCGTATCTTCAATTATCTTGGAAATAGGACAATTATGAGGAAAAGTAGGCATCGTCTGCCCCCCAACCTCGATGTTACCAGTGTCTAACACCTGAAAAAGACAAATTATCATCATAATTGGACGAAATCAATCGTTGAGTCAACTAGTGAGAAGTTAAGGTTTCGACATATACCTCAGTATTGCTTTTCTCGACACCAGAACCTTCACTTAGGATCCTCTTTGCTTTAGGAAGTTTCTTCTTGAGAGGTTCGACATTCGGAACTGGCTCAGGTATCTTGGTTTGCTCATCCTAGAAAACATATGTTCATATATAATGATAAGGATGGTTAAGTAAACCTAAAGAAAAAGAAAAGAAATTTCTACCTACCTCTGAGTCCTCGCTTGATACGCTGATGAATTTCCTGATTTTCTTAGAAGGAGTCGTAGTGCAAGAACTACTGGCGCGTTTCCGTTTCTGGAAAATCAATTTCATTAAAGAAATGGTCAGAGAAAATATATACTGCCATTGGGAGATGGTAAAAGGTTACCTCAACAGCTTTCGACTTAGAAGGTCTCACCTTTTTCTTGGTTTCCTCCTTGTCGGGCTCATCGTCTGAAGTGGGTTTGGGGGTAAGAGGTACAACTGTAAAACATATAGATTTGTTAGGTTTGAAAGTAGTTGAAACCATACGTTACCTCTGAGTGTGAAGGTTATCACCTGTTCTAATTTCTGACGTAATTCGAACATGTCGAATATCAAGGTGTAAGTGACCTCCAAAACTATGTATATCGTACTTAGTCGGAGTTACTCTATCAGGTTTTTAGCTAAAATGTTTTTGAAGGCTAATCTTGAACCACAAAAGAACCAATGAGGAAGAGGTGGTCAAAAAGCCAAAGAAAGTTTGCTAGTTGGCAAAGCCAGAAATCTTGTTTTGAAATGCAAAGCATAAATGTATTTATCTTTTACATGAGAGGGGCTTTCACCATGTAAATTTTTTCACATATCTTTTCTTTTAAAGTTTTCGCCGCCTGAGCAACGGTCCGGCTAAGATACCACAGATCATACACAGTTTCGAAATATTTTTGAAATGCTTGAATTTCTCGAATATGCGTACCTTTGCTCTTCGCTTTTTTATTCTGGACAGAAGGAAAAGTGGATATCAGCTGCTCGAGTAAAAAGTTTTCATTAATATCAGCACTTTGTGTTTTATAATAATCTCTATACCAAGTGAAGAATTCTTGGGTACATTAGAAAGATGTTTTGAAAACTATAGGCTCGAAGCTGAGGGCAGCTTGATCAAATTTGGCAAGACGCTCTTGCCATTCTCTCTCGGTCTTGGGGTGTCGCAGATATTTCTTGCTGGAGAAGAGGGATCTGGGTCGAAGTTCGCAAAGGCCAAATTGTCTGGCTACCAGGTTTGGTTGATAACCACTTACTCCAAAAAGTTCTTTCCCTTTTCCAGTCGAAATCCTGAATGAAAGCAAATTGGGTGTCAAATAAGATTTCCAGATCTCGAAGTGTTCTCCTTTGCGGTCAGATGAAGTCTTTGGAAACCCTTTGGTAAACCACTCTGGTCCGTGAGTTCTCTTTACAAACGGGGCCATCGAAGGCACAAAGGTGTTACAGTTCATGAACACATTGAAAGCAGTCAAAAATAAGGCTTCATTGGTTTGGCCTACTTCTCTGAGCTTCAATGCGGAGAGGCGGGTGCCTTCGATCCTTCTTTGTTTTAGCATACTCTGATGTTCATCTGGAATGAAGAGTTGGAACCTTGATTCGAATGTGGCCAATAGCCACAGTTGGAAAAGCCAAATGGGTCCAGACACGGACAAAGTTTTTCTTACCTCATTGGCATTCCTCAGATCAAAAGATCCATTGCCAAGGCCATCATAGAGAGCACCCAAAATGAGTCGGCTCAAGCTAACATCCTTACCCTCATGTATTTGGATGGCGAGTTTAATGTAAATCTTCGCCACTTGCAGCGACGGGGTGCAGAACAAGAAGAGGTATAGCCAAAGGATCAGGAACGCGACGTGTTCCATATCAGAAACTTCATCGCTGCTGGTGTCATAATGGTCTTCGAAATAAGACGAGAAAGCAGCTCGTTGGAAATTGAAATCAAAATCTGTCGAAACAACATTAGGGTTGAAAGTTTTGCCAGTGGGTTTCAGACCAGTAATTGCAGCTACATCCAGAAGTGTGGGGGTTAACATTCCACATTTGAGTTGGAGACTACTTGTCGAATGGTCCCAGAAATGCAGCGCTGCAATTAGCATGTTAGGTTGGTATTTTGGCCCAAGTCTTGACAGTTGGATGAGGTCGAAGTTACCATACCATTTCCAGAAATCTTTCTTCTTCGACTCGACTTTGTTCAACCATTTCAGGTAAATGTCACTCCCAACATGAGGTGCAGACCTAAACACCCTAGTGGGTGCATCCATGAAGTTCATAAAGTATGGTCCTTTCTGGAAAACCCTAGGGGTAAATTGGTGATAGGTGGGAAAAATCTCTTTGATTTGATCACTATCTTCTCGTTCTCTGGGTAAAGGACCCAAGAATGCTAAGGGGCCCAAATATGCATGAGAATCAGGGCAAGGAATCATTACCTGAAATTTTAAAATCTGGGCTTGTTTATCCTTCAAGTCAGGTCCAGGAACGAACTTGAAGTTCCCTGGTTGAAGTTGGACAGAGAAGTTCGTCGTAGCCGCAATATCAGACGGTTGAGTTTTGGATGAAGACGCCATTGTTGTTCTTCAAAGCTTTCCGATTGATGTTTTCAAGGAAAAAAGGAGAAAACGGTTGGTTTTCAGGGATAAACAGACTAAAAGAGAGAAGGAATAACTTCCTGTTTGTTTTATCAATCAGTTTGGAAAGATGTGTAGAAAAGGTTAAGGGAATACTTTTTATATTCCCCAAGGTAAAACTTTATACTCCTTCTCACTTTAAATGTTGACAGATGTCAACATCCTGAGTTGGCAATCAAAAAGGTTGTTTTTAGGAGTTACATAGTCCAAAATGTGGCCCATTGGCTTTTGCGAAAGTGGCGCCATAGATTTGTTTCAAATAAAAAGAAAACCATCGTTTCAGTTTCTTTGGAGTCGAACATATGAATTTTCACTCGACATGTAAGTTTGCAATGACGAAGTTTCATTGTTCAAATTAAATTCAAAAGTGAAAAGCAGCAATAGGAAATAAAAAAGGCATTTGATTAGATCAAAAGTCGAAGCCAAGCGTTAGGCATATTACACCCAAATGTCGAAACATATTGACATAAAAAAATATTGTTCAACATGAAAAGTACATCAAAATGGCTTTAAGGCCCTAAAGAACTACAATTTAAAAGCCTAAAACCTAGAAGTTTTCGTCGTCCAAGAAGCGAAACTCATGCAGAAACCACATCACTTCTAAGTCGAGGCGACAGAAGAGGCAAAATTCAGTCCTTCAATATTCTTCATCTGAACCGGGTAAAGGCCAGAAGATCCCTGGTTTTCTCCCATGTCCTTTGCATGTTCCTGGAGCAGTACAGGTGAATCGAATAACCAAGCCTGAAGGCAGAGGCCTGATACCACAATGAGGGTTGTAAGGCAAAAAGTAAGGGAAACCTTGTCCTCCACAAGTAGACCTCCTGCATTCTGCTAGCATTCGACGATCAAAGAAATATTTGAAAGTGGGAAAAACCTCCTTCATCGAGAATCCATCTTTGGAAAGGATTTTGAGGATCATCACCAAGTATTTGGCTCCTTCCACGCCATGGGAAGCTGCTTTCCGCAGAATACGATGAATGCCATCCAAGTTGTTGGGCTCATCATTGAGAAGCCTTGTTGTTTCCACCATGCTGAATGATTCATGACCACTTTGAATCATTCGTTGAATGAAAAAGGAAGATGGCTTTTTTAGAGAAGTTTTTCTGGAAAAGAAATGATAATGAAAGAAGTGAAAAGTTGATTTTTATACTCATTACTAAGGGGGAACCGAAAAGACTACTGATTTGAAAAGTTTAAAAGTTTAGCTACGTGGCGAAAAGAAGTCTGAGGGTTTTCTGAACCAAGCTGTCAGTTGTTTCTCCTAGGAGCCAAAGATCTCCGAAAATAGTGCAGTAATGATAACTGATTTTGGGAACTGCTCGAGGTAAATGACGTCATCATTTAAGAAGATGTAAGGTTTTCTTCGGGGGTTAGAGCTTTTCAAAAAATGCCAGTTTTCTTCTACATTATCATTCGTCGAACCTAACATTTTTGGGGGGCAATTTGTTACCTGTGTTTTTCGACAAAGGGCATTTGACACAGTCACTAAGGTTTGGTTAGACACGTTGGAAGAAACTGGAACTTTAGTCTAAAAAGATTTATGAAGTTGAACTTGTTCGCTCGACAGAATCGAAGCATTTAGAGTTGGTCGAAGCACACATCGACGAAGCGAAAGTTAGTTATATTTCAGAAAGTTTCTTTGACAAACTGTCAAAGATCACTGCTGTCGAAGGCGCAAAATTTGAATTTTAACTAGGTTGTTTCTCTCTGTTATTTAGCGTTATTAGCAGTTAGAAGTGTAGATAGGATTGTACAGTTATTTCCTTTAGTATAAATAAGAGTTTTCCATGAGGAAAACGGGGTCACAAAATCACTTACATAACATTCTACACACTCGGAGTATCTAAGTTACAGCGAGAAAAGAGTTACGAATCATGTATGATCCTTGTGAACAACCTTTATTTCAAATCAATGCAATTTACTTTACTTTAAATTAATTTCTGCAATCTTTTATACTGCAATTTCTTGTCGAAGAGTTCAAGCAACTGAACTTGGAGATTTTATTTTTTCTACTTCTATTCGAAACATACAAAAATACTTAAAAAATGCGAAGATATTCGAAGAAACTTGACACACAATGGCCTGAGATTACTGGTTGATCTCGCAAGTAATAAATCTATAACCAGCGGTTATTTACCAAAAACCATGGTAAACAGAATGTTCATCATTTTTCATGAGTTTGAATGATAGAAAAATGAAGATAACTGTTTATTTTGACTGGATCAAAATAAGTTTAAAAGTAAAAGAAAACTTAAAGATAAATGCAAGTAATCTTTAAAGAAAAAACATTTGATTAAATAAACAAAATCATACATTTCTCTGGGTACACTCGTTTCTCGTTGTCACATGGATAGTTTGAGTATTTCAGAACTGTGTAAATGATTTGTGACCTTTATTTTTTTAAACAAAACTACTATATATACATACTAAGAAATGACTGAAAATAACAGTCACAAACTAAAAGCCTTCGACACATGTCTTAAAATGCTCTCACGTATCTTCGACCTTTTGATCTTGACTCTTCATAAGTAATTTGAAATTCTTCTGTTGAAGATGAATGACTTTGTAATCTTTAAGATGCTACGTACTAACACGGTATGTCGAAGCTAGCACCTTTTCTGAAAGCAAACAAACATTAAACCCCAACTCAACATGTATTTTCTTATCGAATTAAGTGTATTGAAAAATACAGTCTAAGAAATTGTCCTCCAAAAAAGTGACATTTTTGAAATTTTTTCCATATTCCCAAGATATTGTGTTGATGTCATCATCATCATGACTATTTTTCAAACTGTCTTTTCAACTCACATCTGCAGAAAAAGCTCATTATAGCGCCACTTTTTCATAAAGTTAGTGGGCCACGACGCCCCCTTTGAACTTCCAAGTGTCACTTTAGTCCTTACTGCATGTAACTGCCAATTTCAGGCATTACCACGTGGTTTATTTTCATAGGGTGAAAACTCAAAGGTTTTCTTTCTCTCTTCTCTTGGAAAGTTATTTAAACCTTTTTCTTTCTTCTTTCTCCTCTTTTCACTTTTTCACAAACCCTAACCTTTGTTTTCTTCAGAACCTTCAAAAAGTTCGAATCTCCTTCATCTCACTTCGTGATTTATAAGCAAAACCCATAAATTTTTAAAGTTTCAAAAAACATTTCCTCAATTTCTTCATAATAATGGCTTCTTCATCTAATGCCTGGAAATTCACCCATGTTCCATTAACAGCAAGATTAGATGTTCCTATTCAAAAGGGAGATCAAAGCTTTGCACAAGAACCTTCAATGGAGGTGGAACAAGCTAAAATTTGGAATTCACAGGTACTTATTCCTTTCTCCATCTCAGACAACATTTACGCATTCTTGGGTCCTTTCCCAGATTCCTCTATGAACACCCAAAAGTTGATGGCGATTTTCGCAAGTGCACGAAATCGTTCAAGTAGTAAAGTTAAAACGGTAAACCGAGTGTCGAACACAAGGACTGCGTTAACGTTTAGAATGTAATTTTGAAAACTCTATTGAACAAAAGGGTACGAGGTTTGTTTGATTATAAATAAAAGAAAAATGCGTAAAGTAAAATGGGTTTTAATTTCAGAGATAAAAGCTTGTCAGGGATGAGCTTCACTAGACTACGAACTCAAGTTAATTACCTAACCAACGATCACTGAACTTGTTTAATGAATCACGACCTAATTCGCTTGGATACTCTTGCCCTAATTCCTTAGTGACAGAATCTTTAATTCTAAAGTAAACCCTAATTCCTTAGCAAGTTTTACAATTTCAGAATTAAGCATGAACGGACTTGAATTAATAAACGGTTTCAAGGGTTTGTATCTATTCCTAGATTACAAAGGCGAGAATTTCTTATCTTAAGCATTCATACATTCCACTTCCGTTTCACAATATGAATCATACATCGATTTAAAGGTGATCAATCAATAAACGCATTAAGCACAAAGATAAGAAAACATGATTCAATAAATTCATTCAATGATCAGATTAGGGTTACAAAACAAGAGTCATCATCTAGCTAATCTCATCCCTAACAATGGAGAATTTAGCTACTCATAATTGGATTACAAAATAGCTTAATCAATAAGAACATAAGAACATACAAAAACTGACTGTGAGTTGGATGGAGTGGCCACCGCTTCAGTTTCTTGCTCTCAAAATCGTGCTTCTATTCTTCCAATTTCCGAACCCTTGTTTCTAAAAACGAATCAGCTAAAATAGGCAACCTGATCACAAAATCGTGACACGATGCAAGCAATCGTGACACGATCCTTCATTAAAGCTCCCAAGGATTGCGCAAACTGGTCTCCCAATCGTTACACGATTATGCAATCGTGACACGATTTTATAGGCAGAATTTCATCTCTTCTCTGGTTAGGAAATCGTGACACGATTCCCAAATCGTGTCACGATGCAGTCACTTCATGCTCTGATGATTTCTTGCTCTTTTGTACCTCAAACTGTCTCAAAATGCTAACGAAAGTAGATAAAACTAACAAAAACTCTTAGCAAAACCATTCCTTGTCCTCAAGGAATTTACTTGCAACATTGACAACAACAGTAAATTAACAATCACATAACCAAGCAGCAGTACCAAAAGTTCAACACCTTACCAGCCATGTAATGAGCTAGCCGACCAGTTTTCTCCTTCAATTCACAACTCCACGCAAAGGTTTGATAATGGTTTCCACTCAATCACATGCAAAAATATGAATTACCATAAGCTTGAAAAGTTTCTAAGCATCAATCAAAGTCAATATTATGTACACACTTTTACGGACTTCTTAGGGTTATAACGGGGCTTAGGTTACAGGTGGGATCATTTGGAAAGTAGGTTTTCAACAAAAAATTGGAGTTAAGCATCTTCCTACTGGTCTACCCAACAATACACACAAAATAACCTTAAGGGGCTAGAGAATTGCATCATACAAAAGAAATACCGATCACAACTTATGTCTTGAAGCACTTTTTTTTTTTTTCGAGCTGCAGAATCAGCTTAATTTACATGCTTCTCTTTTTCACACATTTTTGTTTTTGACACAAAGTGATCTTCTTAACATTTTTTCTTTTTCTTTTCTCTAGCACCCCTACCCCAAACTTAAAATGTTGCTAGTACCATGAGCAACCCCAAACTTGAACAATTTTATGATCAAATACCCAAACAATGCCTAACTCCAATATACATTGGGTGAATCATCCTATGGTCTCTAGGCTTGTAATGTGGTATGTCACCGAAACAATGGGATCTGTCCTAAGGGCTCAACTGGGCTTAAACAATGGATAATTCAATATAAACTCAGGTTGGCTACAAAGGCTCAAGGGACAAGCAATTTGCCTTAGTGTGTACACAATATAACCAATTAATAACAGAGAAAAATTGCAAGTTCTAGAATCATAGATGCATGGAACACTCTTTAAAGTAAATTGAAAAAAAATAAAATTTGGCAATGGAACCTTACATGTTATGATCTCTGGGAGTTGTGACTACTTATGCTCAAATTGCCGACACTTCAACTGATATGTTGGGCTTCTACCTCCTTTGAACTTTTGGTATACCACTCAATCAAAGATCGTTACTAAACTGTAGAGAATCAACATCACAAATAAACTCATCGATAAAAAACAAGTACTGATTTATTACAAACAGGGATAAAAGAGTTAAAACAGAAATGTAAAAATTGTTCGGATTAAACAGTACAAAAGCAAATGGCAACAAAATACAAATGCAACAAAACAAAAATCAGGGCAAGTCTCGGCCGATCTCATGCAGCTCCTGCTCCGAGAACCAAGTGTGCGGAGGATCAGTCGCATTCATCTCCTCCATAAAATGCGCCGCATTCCTCCTCTCGGTCGCATCAAAGTCAGCCGCGATCTCCTGCTCTCTGCTCACAGCCTGCCCTCTCTGCTGCTCAAAATATTGAACCATGCTGTCATGGTTCCCCTCAAAGCGATCATACGACCCGGTTGGCGGCCTCCTATGGACTTGAGCCTCTGCAGCAAACTCCTGGGAGAACCTCGGACGGTTCACATATAGCTGGTCAGAAGTCTCATTCATCCAGTTAGCAGAAGTGAACATGTATTCTAGCAGCATTGGATGAAGCGGTGGATATGCGGGCTGCTGACTGCTGCCCTCTCCCGGATATGTCTGTGGATGCGGCTGAGGCTGTGCTGGTCCCTGCTGGTCCTGCTCATCTCTCTGTCCTCCGCCCCTCATGAACTCCTCATACTCACTGACGAAAGCATCCATAATTTTCTCTGTGATGGGCTTCATCGTCGGGGCATCAATGTCAGCCCGGTACTCCTCAACCTGAGCCTCCTCACACAGCCAACAGATCAAGCTGCTATGGGCTACCGATTTAAGCTTGCTCAGTGCGATTTCCCGGATGTTGTTGGCTATCAGCTCTCCAACATTTATGTCCTCACCTGACAGAATAACATCAATAGTTAAAATCCTCTTCAGTGGGATTTCAGATGTACACGACATGCCCTCCAACGTCTGAACCACAAAAGATGCCCATGCCTTAGGAGATGGCATGAAGTCAGCTTTGGCCAGCATCCGTGCTTTTCTCCATGTGGTGCCCGGCCTGCACAGCATACTCAGTAACCCAGCAAAATCATCCTCCGTCATGTCTTTGACCGCAACTCTTCTCCTCTTGACCCCACACTCCTCCGGGGCAGTCAAAGCCAGCAATTGATTTATAGCATCGGGGCTATAATCAATGGTTTTTCCGCGAACGTATGACTGATACATGGCAGGGGTGTACCTGGAATTAGCATAGAATTCCAGTGTGACCGTCTTGTTGGAAGTGTTAAAAACCATATTGTTCAGCAGCTCCCAATTCCTTGCCTGTAGCATGCTCTCAAACTCAGCATATTTACCTAAATTAATCACATCGAACTTGCGCTCCATAACGACCTTGAAAGCCTTGCTTTCAACAAAACGTTCATGTGCCTCTTTGTTTATGAATTTAAAGGCTGGTTGTGTGGGTGGTGCGGCTTCGGTTCGGGTGGTGTTGGGTTTGCGTTTGGTAGTGGTTTTGGTGGGTTTGGTGGTTTTTGGCCTTTTGGCAGTGTGTTTGGTTCTTAGGACGGGAGGCATGGTGAAGAGTTGATTTGGAGGGATGAAATTTGATGATTTTGTGGGGAGGAAGATGGTAGGGATGATGTTTAAGTGGATGAAAAAGATGGATTTTCGTAGGAAGTGGGTTCTGATGAAATTTGGGCAGAGTAACGGCAGGTTTTCCAATATGTGGGAATGAATTTCTGAAGAGCATATTTATAGGCTGAGGAAATCGTGTCACGATTGGGATGGATCGTGACACGATTGGTTGTGTAACGGTCAAATTTTTCAAAATTGCCCAGCAATCGTGTCACGATGTGAAGTAATCGTGTCACGATTGCAGCTTGTAACGGTCAAAAGTTTCAGAATCGTGTCACGATTCAAGGATCGTGTCACGATATGAGTGGCAGAAAGTATGTTGTTTTGAAAAATGAAATCGTGTCACGATTGAGGAATCGTGTCATGATTTTTGTGGCATAAAGACAAAATTTTGAAGGAGCAAAATCGTGTCACGATTTGCTAGGCAGAGAGCACACTTGTGTAACTTAGAAAAATTTCTGCCCTGAAAATGGTTTTGCAACAATTATTTTTTTGTTTTTTTATGAAAAATAAAACGAAATAAAACAAATGATACTGAGTGGGTTGCCTCCCACCTAGCGCGTGTTTAATTGAGTTGCTTTGCGATTTGCACGTCAAGTCTTTTCAATTTCTGCGTCAAAGAGAAGTTCAGCTGAGGCCTGGCCTCGCATACAAGATTAGACAAACGTGAGTTATTGAGAGTGAAAACAAAAAAATAAAAGTAAAGATAAAATTCGTAACAGCAAAAGTAATTTTATTGCAGAGCAAAAAATTTCAATTGAGTAAAAGAAATTACAATTCAACAGTTAATTGGCAATCCCCGGCAACGGCGCCAAAAACTTGATGGCGATTTTCGCAAGTGCACGAAATCGTTCAAGTAGTAAAGTTAAAACGGTAAACCGAGTGTCGAACACAAGGACTGCGTTAACGTTTAGAATGTAATTTTGAAAACTCAATTGAACAAAAGGGTACGAGGTTTGTTTGATTATAAATAAAAGAAAAGTGCGTAAAGTAAAATGGGTTTTAATTTCAGAGATAAAAGCTTGTCAGGGATGAGCTTCACTAGACTACGAACTCAAGTTAATTACCTAACCAACGATCACTGAACTTGTTTAATAAATCACGACCTAATTCGCTTGGATACTCTTGCACTAATTCCTTAGTGACAGAATCTTTAATTCTAAAGTAAACCCTAATTCCTTAGCAAGTTTTACAATTTCAGAATTAAGCATGAACGGACTTAAATTAATAAACGGTTTCAAGGGTTTGTATCTATTCCTAGATTACAAAGGCGAGAATTTCTTATCTTAAGCATTCATACATTCCACTTCCGTTTCACAATATGAATCATACATCGATTTAAAGGTGATCAATCAATAAACGCATTAAGCACAAAGATAAGAAAACATGATTCAATAAATTCATTCAATGATCAGATTAGGGTTACAAAACAAGAGTCATCATCTAGCTAATCTCATCCCTAACAATGGAGAATTTAGCTAATCATACTTGGATTACAAAATAGCTTAATCAATAAGAACATAAGAACATACAAAAACTGACTCTGAGTTGGATGGGGTGGCCACCGCTTCAGTTTCTTGCTCTCAAAATCGTGCTTCTATTCTTCCAATTTCCGAACCCTTGTTTCTGAAAATGAATCAACTAAAATAGGCAACCTGATCACAAAATCGTGACACGATGCAAGCAATCGTGACACGATCCTTCATTAAAGCTCCCAAGGATTGCGCAAACTGGTCTCCCAATCGTGACACGATTATGCAATCGTGACACGATTTTATAGGCAGAATTTCATCTCTTCTCTGGTTAGGAAATCGTGACACGATTCCCAAATCTTGTCACGATGCAGTCACTTCAGGCTCTGATGATTTCTTGCTCTTTTGTACCTCAAACTGTCTCAAAATGCTAACGAAAGTAGATTAACTAACAAAAACTCTTAGCAAATTACGTAATGACAAGGTGTCATCAAAAGGTAAAAGACCTTTTTCCTGGATACCCTAAGTGTAAACCCATATTTTTCACCAAAGGACCTTATGAAATGGGTTTCATGAGTGCTCCTGGAAGAGTATTTCGATCTTCTTCTTACACAAGGCAGGAAATCTATTTGGATTGGTTAAACCAAGTTGCACTGAAAAAGGCCCAAGTCTGAAAAACCTTAGGCATTTTTTACTTAATTTAACTGTCTAGAACTGGTCCTAAATATCACCCTGACTTGCTCATTGCAACACTCCACTTCTGGGAGGGTTCAAAAAACACTCTCGAATTAAAATGTGGTATGCTCACCCCCACTCTATTTTATGTGGCTTCCATTACTGGGCTTCGACCAACAGTAGAAACCTTCAACCCTAGCATAATAAGTGAAACTAACCACTTCGACTTTAAACTTGCCAGCTATGTAGCCTACATTTGTGACCACCACAAGATTGATAGTGAAGATGTCTCCGACATAGAAGACATAGCCTTCTTGACCCTTTGGTTATCCCATTATGTTTTTTGTTCCAGCTCACTGCAAGTGGCCAAAAAGTTTATAGTAATGGCAATTCAACTGCATGAGGGCCAAAGCTTTTGCTTAAGTCGACTAATCCTATTATCACTTTATGAATCCTTAGGTCTTGGGAGTTATGCCGTGCAAAAGTAAGAACCTAGAAAAGGCCTCTTGATTTTTGGACCTATATGGATTTTCCAACTTTGGCTCACTGCCATCTTTGAGCCCAAACTGCACCTTTTCGTGCCAAAGGATTACGCCGAGGGAGTATGTTGTCGAAGGGTAGAAGGTACCGGGCCAACTTTACTTACCCTAAGAGAAATAGTGCGTTCGACAAAAGATCTTGAAATTCCTGGCAGGACCTGGTTCTGAACCGTAAAACAGAGTATGCAAACAGCAGTTCAGAAGCAGAAACATAAAAGACAGAAAGTAAAGGAACACAGTTGATTTGTTAACCCAGTTCGGTGCAACTTCACCTACATCTGGAGGCTACCAAGCTAGGAAGGAAATCCACTAAAATAGTATCAATTCGAAGTCCTATGACACAGCCCCTGTTTCACAGCCCCTATGACAACAGCCCCTTCTCACTTAATCACTACCCGTGAAATTTCTACCTAGGAACTCCTAGATATAAGAACCCCTCTTACTTCCTACTCAAGCAATCACTGCCCTAGTGATTGTATACTCTAAACAAACAAGGATGAAGACACACTTCAAAACATCAAAGTCACTTTTGCTTAAAAGCTTTAAAAGAATTACAACTCAATAACAAACAACCAACTCTAAACACTTTGAGTGGTGCACAGAAACAAAGCACAAAGCTTACAGACTCAACAACCTAAGACTCTTTCAATTCTAGCTTTTGTTGAGATGATTTTCTTCAATAGCAGCTTCCTCTATTTATAGCAATCAACTGCAACATAATTCTTGAACCAAATCTTCTTCAAAGATATATTTCCAGAATTCTTTAGAAGCAAATGGAAGCAATATATTTTCCGGCAATATATTTTCCAAAGATTTCTTTGAAAATATATTCACAAATAATTGAATCCAATCTTCAGAAAATATCTTGTGAAATTAATCTTTCTTCTAGAAACATCAGCTTGGAGAATTCTTCAATTAAATCTTCAAAAGATAATATGAGAAAATAAAACAGCTCCAAGACACAAGAAAGAACGCAGAAAACGTGCTTCTGAAATGCAGCTTCTGAAGGTCAACGAAAGTCAGCGTCTGAACAGTGCGTCTGAAGGTCAACGAAAGTCAGCGTCTGAACAGTGCGTCTGAAGGTCAACGAAAGTCAGCGTCTGAACAGTGCGTCTGAAGGTCAGCTTCTGAACAGTGCGTCTGAAGTACTGTTCCAGCTTCTGAAGACCCAGCTTCTGACCCAGCTTCTGAAGACATACAATTGAGATATCAGCTTCTGAAGACGAACTGCTTGTACATTTGATTTTAGCAAAACATGTAGCCAACAACCAAATATCCAACAGACCTTTTCTCAGAATATTTCAACATATTCTTGAATTGTGACACTTTCATTCCTTCTATGGCACCATTTGTGAGTCGAAGTTGTGGGACAAAATGGTTCCAAAGAGAATTTCCTACCACAAACCCCAAGTACCAGGAAGATACTGTCGAAATCTGGAAAGCTTACCTCACCCCAACACTCTTGTCGACTAGATTGGCTACTAGAAAAGCCAATTTAGGTCTTATTGGATATCAACCAAACTTAGTTGCAAGACAATTTAAGTTGAGTCAATTTCGACCAAATTGTCTCTACAAGCGCAAGAAGGATATTTTTTTGGGTGGGTTTGAAATGATTGAGGGGGAGTACCACAAAAGATCACTTGACATAGCACAGCATGCTCCTGAACTCGAACCTTTTGCATATCAAGCTTCTTATTTCTGCACCGAAGAATTTGCTCAATGATGGAGTGAATATTACTTCACTAACTCCACTAATGAGTCGAATCTGCTTCCACAACTAATAGCTGTTTTTCCTTCTCTGCAGAAAAGGACGAAGAAAAGTCGAGGTACGCATATCCAAGAAATTCAAGCTTTCTGAATTACTTTGAAATTGTGTATAATCCTAAAAGTCTTAAACAAACCGTCTTTAAGGATGCAACTGTTTTAAAACAAAAAATGATCGAAAAGATACCAAAACTAGATTTTCCTTCTTATGCAAAATACAAGTATAGTTTGCTTTAGAATTTCACTGTGTAAAATTTCCACCACTGGCAACTGCTAAATTTGCTTTGGCCTTTTGACCACCATTTCCAAAATGGTTTTCTTGTGGGTCTTTAAATGTTATTCAAAATGATTTGAAAAGATTGACAAAAAGAGTGGTTTTGACTAAATACGATTTACACAATTTCAAATGTCACCTCCATTTTGATATTGAACATGTACAAATCTGTAGCGACATCCCATCAGGTGATGTATTGAATTACTTAGGAAAATTTTATTTCTTTTCCTCCTTTATCTAATATGTGTCGAATGCTTGCTGATGTCCCCATTCCACCAGCACAACCAGCACAATCATCTCAACCAGCCAAGAAAGTCACTGCTGATAAAGACAACACCACCAACTTGTCGAAGCCCATCAAAAAACACAAACAACCTCAAGAAGACAAGCATGTAAAATTTTCTAACATTTAGAACCTTTTTCCTTTTCAATGTCGAAAATCTAAATTAACTTATTTATCTTTCCAGAGTTGAAAGAGGTCCAGTAGTTAGACTACTGAAGTTGCAAGCAAAAAACAAAAGCAAGCAACTACAACAATTGTGAGTGACGATTCATTGGTTAGCCATCTAAGTTTTGTTTTTCTTTATTTGTGAGTGACGATTCATTGGTTAGCCATCTAAGTTTTGTTCTTTATTTCTTTATTCGACTGATGGGAACCAGGAAAATATGGCCATTGAACAAGCCATCAATCCCCCTCAGAAGAACAAAGCCCAAACAATCCAAACAAAACTGTGTCGAAGGAACTTCAAATTCTTTGGTGGAAAAGAAGAATAAAAAGAAGAAAAAAGCAAAATCTGTAGAAGGCAGCCCTCAAAAGGATGGATCAAATGTTGAACTACACATTGTAGTCGAAGAAGGAGGGGAAGAAGAGGACCCTGAAATTATTCATCCTAAGAGCAAGAAGCACAAAAGGAGTCACTCCAGCAAAGGGCTAGAAAGTCCCAACTCTTGTCCTGGAGCTGAACCTTCTAAGGTATTTTTTTTTTTAAAACCTTTTAGATCCTTTTCATTTGACTCTTACTCAAATCAAGGCATTAACTTTTTATTTGCATATAGGACGTTCCATCTACTGCTGCACCAAATGTTGGGCCTACACCACCAGTTTCAACAAATTCTCCTTCTGTTCACTCTTCATTCATTCAGGAGCCTATTGCGGAGTTGGCTGTCGACAACCCATCACAAATGGATGAAGAGCATATGGTAAAAAACATTTCTGTTGTAGTCCCAGAGACCATACCTGAGGAGCCAACAAAAGAAGTTGTTGAAGACAACAATTCTGTTGGGTCTTCTGATTCTACAAGTGTCGACTTCGACTGTTGAACACATGAAGATTCTGAAGAAGAAGGATCCCCAGAGTCTGAACAAAAAGATATCTCATCCAATGCTGCATCAGCTTCCAAAACAACCTCTTGGACTTCACTTAGTCAAGTTGAACTTGAAGAACTAAAGACTAAGAATCTCATTGAGGCACTAAAATTAATGATGAGCAGCAGAGGGTTTCCATTCGAAAAATATCAAGGTTCTTCGACTACTTCTGCTGGCGAGACTTCTGAAAATTCAAAAGATGCGCTAATCCAAGAGCTTCAGGCCAAAATATTAAATGTGGACTTGTTTCAAGTTGTCGAACAAGATCATACCATTGTTTATGAGACCAAGGCCTTGTTGCAAAAGCTTAACACTCAAGATTCAGGGGATTCCATTTTTGCCTTCATTCTCGAGTTTAAGCCTCTCTTAGACCAAGTTGCAAAGGATTTCTAGAGGAGAAAAGAGACCATGAGTAGGCTGGATATGCAAGCAAATGCTCAACATTGAAAAATGGCTAAAGTCGAAGAAACCAGGAATCAAATGACAACGTTGGAGGAAAAATCCAAACAAGATAGAGAGCAAGTAGTCTCCTGTGATACCAACATTTCTAAATGGCAAGAAGAAATAAAGGAGTTGCAGTCGAAAATTGTAAATGAGGAAAAGAAAAAAGCTGAACTTCAAAATGTAACTTTGGGCTCATTGCAATCTCAGTTGGAGAAAAAAGCAAAAGAAGCAATCCAATTCCTCAACAACGCCACCAACCTCGAAGCAAAGATTGAAGAATTAGTTGCAACAGAAACTCTGATCAACACAAGGATGAAACATGACAAAATTGTGTTCGACAGATTAAAAGCAAACCTTAGAATTTAACTTTGTAATTTTTTGACTTTGCCATGAAAAATTTGTAACATGACAATGTCCATTTTCTTCTAAGCTTTATTTGTAACTTAACAATGTTTGCTGTAATTTTGACAATGCTTTGGCACTTTATTTTTAAATGCCATATATGAATTTTGCATCTAAAATTACTCCCTGTATATTTTAATTTCCTGCAACACATGCTTATATCTTTTCAAATACTTGTCATTTATTCGTAAAATTCGACTGTCAGAAGCCAATTCTTCGACTTCATAAGCACCATTTGAAAATATTTGTATGACTCGAAATGGCCCTTCCAAATTTGGGGACCATTTGCCTAGAATTTTATCCATTTTATCCATAGGCAAAATAACTTTCCACACCAAATCCCTCAAGGCAAAGGTTTTCGACTTAACCTTTTTATTATAGGCTTTGGCTACACGCTCTTTCTGCCTTATAAGAATGTCTAATGCAGCTAACATTTCTTCATCTAAATCAACTAGTTCATCTAACTTCATATTCCAATAATGATCTGTAGGAATTTCAAATTGTCTTTATATTCTGGTTGATTGTAGAAAAATCTCAACTGGCAATACTGCAACATGCCCAGATTTGAGTCGAAATGGAGTATAATTAGTTGATTCTTTAGGAGAATTTTGACAAGCCCAAAGGATTTGATCAAGGGTCTTATGCCAATTTCTAGGCTTCTTCCCTACATGCTTTTTGATCCAACTAATTATAATCCTATTGGCTGCTTCAGCTTGACCATTTGCTTGTGCAAAATATGGTGTCCAAGTTAGCAGTTTAAACCCTATTTGTGAGGCAAATTCCACCATCTTACGCCCAGTAAAAACTGAACCTTGATTTGTGGTTATAATCTCAGGAATCCCAAACCTATATATAATATGGTTTTGAATAAAACCAATTACTGCCTCTTGGTCAATATTAGGCGAATGAATAACTTATATCCATTTAGTGAAATAATCTATTCCAACTAAAATGTAATGTTGGCCTTTCGATGAAGCAGGTCGAAGTTCACCAATTAAGCCTAAGGCCCAACCTCTAAATGGCTAAGGTTTAACTATCAAATGTAATTCACTTGCAGGTACATGTTGAATATCTGTGTGTCTTTGACATCCTTGGCAACCTTTAGCAAATTCTATGCAATCTTTTAGCATAGTTGACCAATACATGCCTTGTCAAAACAAAAGTCATTTCATCTTATGGCATGCTTTCTGAGATCCACAAGATCCACTATGAACATTATAAATTGCAAGATATGCCTCACTTTCACTAAGGCATTTGAGTAAAACCCCTTTCAGGAGTCTTTTTAAATAACTCATTTCCAATGACTACATAGCTTAAAGCCGTGTATTTAGTCTTTCAACTTGTTATTCATGCTGGATACTTTAAGTATTCGACAATTTGTTTTCGCTAATCATTGTTTGACATATTTTCAATGGCAAAATTTTCAAATTCTCAATTTCCCCTAACTCTTCTTAAAAGGACTCGATCCCCGAGACTACTATTCAACGATAAATAAACATCTAACACGCAATCGAAACCTTACATTTCTTCATAAAACTCATATTAAACATATAATATGAAAATCTCGTCAATAAAAATAAACAGATCACAACGGAATATCTCAACATACATATAATCATCTCAGGTCATCTCAAAACATCTCAAAATAAATACATAAGTATCTAGATCACTCAAAATAAATCCAACAAAGTACGAAAATAAAATCCCCAAAAGACATTCTAATCAGAGCTCCTAACTCTAGACATCTTCAAGCAAAGCAGAAAAACATGAGCTAGGCGTCAAGCCAAAACCCATCACGACTCACCGATAGCAAAGTACTCAATCCTGCAAATCTACATCCACAAGGGATGAGGCAACAATAGTCACTGTAGGGTAAGATATACATTCATTAATAATGATTAATAAACAAGTGTAGTTCAGACAACATTCATATCATCACAATATTCAAACATAACAAATTTAGTTATCCGAAATTCAAGAACATGTAACTCCTAATCATATTCTCATACAAATTTAACCACTCCATCATATCAACTCATCATTTACAATCATTCAATTCATACCCTCATCGATAAACAAATATCAAGTCAATTATGACAATTTATCACATCACATCTTCAATGCACATTTACCAATTAGATGCACAAATTCTCATCAACACATTAATACATAAGACTCATACTTATGCAATGTTCCTAGACGACTCTAAATGCATGTGGTACCAAACATCGTCGCTTTTTAATTATCGGAACTTACTGAGTGATCCCATCGTCGCTAACATTGTTGCTTAACATCGTCGCAGGACTTGACTCATGAATGAATGCATGATCATATATTCGACTCACATCAAGTTGTTACCTGTGTGTTTCGACAAGAGGAATTTGACGTAATTACTGAAGTTTGATTGGACACGTGGAAGAAGATGGGATTTTTAGTCTAGAAAGACATCGGAAGGTATACTTGTTCGCTCGACAGAATCGAGACATCCAAGGCTGGTCGAAACATACATCGACGAAACGAAGAGTTAGTTATGCTTCGGAATGTCTTTTTCGTCGAATCGAAGATTGCAACTGTCGAAGGCACAAGATTTGAATTTCAAATAGGTTGTTTTTCTCTGTTAATTAGCGTTATTAACGGTTAGAAGTGTAGATAGGATTGTACAGTTATTTTCCTTAGTATAAATAAGAGTTTTCCATGAGGAAAACGGGGTCACAAATCATTATACATAACATTCTATGCACTCGAAGTATCCAAGTCACAGTGAGAAAAGAGTTACGAATCATGTATGATCCTTGTGAACAACCTTTATTTACAATCAATGCAATTTACTTTCCTTTAAGTTAATTTTCTGCAATTTACTTTCATACTGCAATTCCTTGTCGAAGAGTTCAAGCAACCGAACTTGGAGATTTCTTGCTTCTTATTCTTATTCGAATCACACAAGAATATTCATAAAAACACAAAGATATTTGAATCAACTTGACACACAATGGCATGAGATTACTGGTTGATCTCGCAAGTAATAAACCTATAACCAGCTGTTGTTTACCAAAAACCAGGGTAAACAAATTGGCACGCCCGGTGAGACCCTGTGTGTCTAAAATTCTTTTTGTTCTGTTCTTTAAATAAACCTTGTGATTTTGCGTCGCATGCGATTGAGAGGAGGCGAGCGTCTTCCTGAAATGGCCCGTCCAAATTCAACGACCGCTCCCTCATCCAGCACTCAAGCCGGTGCACAAACTTCACATGAAATACCTGTTAGTAGCCAAACCCAATTGAACATGACTAGTGTAACGACTTCTATGTCGTCATCATCGTCGATTCCAACGTCGACAGGGCCTGCAGTTGTCGAGGCCGTCATTCCATCGGCACAAATGAGCCCACCGGTCTCCAGGCCGTGGATGCAACAGTTGGATAGAAATACTTTGGCAGGGACTTTTGGTGCCTCAATGCCACAGTTTTCTCTCGCATCGATAATAAGGGATCCACCTTATGGCATGCCAACAACATTAATGGCAGGTCTTGGGATGAATGCGTCTGTATTCACAGATAACGCGAATACTGTGTTGTCGCTTGTTCATGGATCTGAAATGAGTATCCCGGGTCGAAATGCCCCTTTGGCATTGACCAATACGTCCGTGGCGTCAATTAGACAACAGATGGACGAGAGTAACCATGACATGGTTAATATGTTAACTCAACATATTGGGACGGTATTTAATCCCATAATCCAGGCTACTAACCAAAGTTGCCAAATGTGGGCCGCTCAAATGGAGCGAATTGCCAATTTCTTCAACCCGGTTCAACCACCGAACCCTGGACCGCTTCGAATTGGCGGAAGAGGAGAAAATATGGTAAATCAGGGACCACAACAGGTGCCCCAAGCGGTTGAAGAACCAATTGTGGGGGCAGCACAACAAGCCCCTGAAGTCGTTTTGGTAAATAGAAACCAAAATGCAAACGAAGTGATTAGACAGGTTCGACAGAATAACCTTGGATGGCAAGAAAATATAGCCCATCTCGTCAAAACAATTCTAGTCCAAAACGGCCTTAATGTAG
Organism: Medicago ruthenica; assembly: GCA_018208015.1. Lineage (NCBI taxonomy): Eukaryota > Viridiplantae > Streptophyta > Magnoliopsida > Fabales > Fabaceae > Medicago > Medicago ruthenica. The sequence goes on along the minus strand of CM031374.1, from coordinate 29,517,120 downwards.
GTTTACGCAGGCCGAATTTTGTTTCAGCTTTATCTGAGTATGTCTTGCAAACTAAACTCCCTAGGAGATGGAAGATCCCCGAGTTCACAAAGTTTGCCGGAGAAACTAATGAATCCACTGTCGAACATGTTGCCCGTTATTTAACGGAGGCCGGGGATATTGCAAATAATGAAAATTTGAGAATGAAATATTTCCCCAACTCTTTGACAAAGAACGCTTTCACATGGTTCACCACTCCCCTCATTCAATACACAATTGGAATCAATTGGAGAGAGTATTCCATGAACAGTTTTACATGGGTCAATCTAAGATAAGTCTAAAGGAATTGGCTAGTGTTAGGTGGAAAACTCCTGAATCTATTGATGATTATCTCAATGGATTTAGACTGCTGTAAGCGAGGTGTTTTACCCAAGTGCCCGAACACGAGTTAGTCGAAATGGCCGCTGGAGGCCTAAACTACTCTGTCCGAAAGAAATTGGACACTCATCACTTGAGAGATATGGCCCAATTGGCCGATAGGGTTCGACAAGTAGAAAGGTTAAAAGCCGAAAAGGCTAGGTCTAATAGGTTCCACAAAAAAGAGAAAGTTGCGTATGTTGATGATATCGGCAGCGACCAAGAATTTGACGTCGAATATGCTTCCGTCGAAGAAAACGATGTTAACGTGGCTGAACTGAAACCTGGACCTCCATACGTTTGCAAACTGTTGAAACCATCAGACGGAAAGACACCCGTCGAACCAAAAAATTATAAGTTTGTTGCGAAATCATATACTTTTGACGTTACTAAATGTGATGAAATTTTTGACTTGTTAGTCTCTGATGGTCAAATTGTGGTGCCTAAGGGTTTAAAATTGCCACCAATAGACCAGAGAAAGAAAAGAGGATTTTGCAAGTTTCACAATTTTTTGGGTCATAATACTTCCCGTTGTGTTCTTTTCAGGGACCTGGTGCAGAAAGCACTCAATGAGGGAAGATTGAAATTTGGTGACAAGTCGAAATCACCAATGCAGGTAGATGGCGATCCTCTCCTAATCACCGACCCAATGTATGCCGAGCCGGTAGATGTAAATGTTGTCTAGCAACCACAAACAAGGCACTGAAAGCCTCATGGTGGCGCCTGAAATGATCACTGAAGGTCAATACAAGAAACAATTGAAGGCTGTGTACCCTGATGCTGAAGAGGGCCTAGTTGCTTTTTTGAATCGTTGCAAAATCAGCAATTCAGAGGTTACTATTTGTCCAAAATGCAGTTCAGTATTCGACAAAAAAGCAGCAAGGAGCCTCGAGGGAAAGCAGTTCGTGTCGAAAAGGAAGGGAAAATGGGTCGACAACAGGCCTAAATTCAACTTCAATCAAAGGAGGGTCCCATATAGGGCGGTGCCTCCAGTGAAGACGTATGTCCCATCCTCAGAAACTCCTGTGGGTAAATGGGTCCATTCTAATGGAAAAAATCCGGGTCGTCGTTGGACTAATTCGACAAATGGAGAGATCCATCATGTCGACAACAGGTACTCATACAGGAACGGATATAAAGGAAAAAATCCCATGACAAAGACTCAATGGCATAGATTCCAGCGTCAGAAGAAGATTGCTGCAACTGATGTTGCCGAGAGTTCTGCGAAAAATCAGCTGGTGATCACCAACGTTAGGAAGCCATCAACAGAGAGACTTTTTCCCCCATTGTCTCCCGTCAAAGAAAATCTTCTTGCTGAAGATGAAGAAACGGGATCAAATTTTTCTGATTCCGAACCAGATTTTGATGTGATATGCAACGTCGTTTTGATTCTACCTATCGAATATGATGTAGTCTCGGAAATAAGTGAGGGAGAAGAAGATTTTATAGAGGAAATGGCTGAACATAAACCAGTTTGTTATCATGTGATGAAAAACGGCTGTGTCGAAGAGCAACAGGCCATGTTCGAGAGGCCTAGCCGAGAAATGAGAAGCCATCTTAAACCTCTTTTCATTCATGCCAAGGTGAATAGCATTGGGATAAACAAAGTCCTAGTGGATGGCGACGTAGCCTTAAATTTAATGTCGTTATGTTTGCTAAAAAAGATCGGGAAGAAAGAATCCGACCTAACATCCCATAACGTGGTCCTCTCGAACTACGAGGGAAAATCTGGCCATTCTTATGGGGCAATAGAAGTTGAATTAATTGTCAGAAGTGTCAAATGGTCGACACTATTCTTGGTAATCCCATCCAAAGCCAATTACAACCTGTTACTTGGCAGAGAATGGATACATGGTGTCGGGGCAGTCCCGTCGACTATGCACTAGAGGATTTTGATCAGGAGGGAAGACGGAGTGTTGGAGAATATTGAGGCCGATCAAACCTATTTCAGGGATGAAGTCGACCATATAAACAAAAAGACCTTTGACAAACATTTGGCATATATTTCGCCATGTCGATCCTCAGATTTTGGTCTAGTAAGACCAGAGCTTGTGAGGAGTTCAGTTAAGCTCCACCCATACCATGGTCTTTTCTGGGAAAGGGATCTAGTCAAAGACGGAATGTCTTCGGAGGACGAAGCCCCACCAACTGGGTGGGATGTCGAACAATAATTATGCATATTCCCAATGCATGGGAGAGAATTACGGCCTATGTGGCCGAAAATAAACAAAACGCGGCTTTGGAAGCTGTCATGCAACAAAATGAAGCTGATCAGGAGAGCGAAGTGCTCGAGGACCAGAGGTTAGATTGCATTTATGATGAGGAGCCCTTAGGTTTTGAAAAAGATCCAATGGGTCCTGCTAAGAAAATTGTAGCACAAGACCCTCTGGAAGAAGTTGACCTGGGAGATGGCGTTGTGAAAAACCAACTTATATCAGCGCTAAGATCGATGAAGCATTCAGAGTCCGAATCATTAAACTTTTAAAAGAGTATAAGGATTGTTTTGCCTGGGACTATAACGAATTGTCAGGTCTAAATCGAGGCGTAGTGGAGCTAAAACTACCAATCCGACCAGGGAAAAAGCCAGTGAAGCAAACTCCAAGAAGATTTGCACCTCAGATCCTGTTGAAGATTAAAGAAGAAATTGAGAGCCTCCTACGAAGCAAGTTCATTAGAACAGCAAGGTACCTTGAATGGTTGGCTAACATAGTCCCCGTAGTGAAAAAGAATGGAACTCTTAGGGTCTACATAGATTTTAGAGATCTGAACAATGCTACGCCAAAAGATGAATACCTGATGCCGGTAGCAGAAATGTTAGTAGATTCGGCAGCAGGTTTTGATTATTTGAGCATGCTGGACAGCTATTCTAGTTACAATCAGATCTTTATAACCGAAGAGGATGTGTCAAAGACGAGCTTTAGGTGCCCTGGGGCCATAGGCGTATATGAATGGGTAGTTATGCCATTTGGGTTGAAGAACGCTGGCGCTACATGAAGCTGAGAAAAACACACAAGAAGGGGGGTTGAATTGTGTGGGCTGTTTCTTTCTTTCTCAAAAACTTTGGTTAAGTTCAGAATCAGATTTTGAACCTTTTTCAGAGTTAATTAGCAGCGGGTAAATTTAAATGAGAGAGGGAAAGAGAGAGACACAAGAGTTTTTATACTAGTTCCTTCCACAAACCGGAAGTAGTCTAGTCCCCCTGTCACTTACAGGAGATTTGAACTATAATCAACTGATTACAATTGCTCAAAGCACAAAGCTAAGAGACTTCCAATGCTCAAGCACTTAGCAAGAGACTTTTATGCTCAAAACACAAAGTTAAGAGACTTCTATGCTCAAAACACAAAGTTAAGAGACTTCTGAATTGCTCAAGCACACAGGCTGAGACTTGAACCAAACTGATTTACAAAGAAAATAAGTTTGAGTTGAACACTTGATAAAATATCAGAGGTGTTCACAAAATACAACTCAGGTTTAAGACTCTAAACTTAAGAAATTCTAAGATGAGAAGTTTGTAAGAATTTCTAAGAGTTTTTGGTGACTTTCGAATTTTGACAGCAAAACAGAGCACAAAATTCAGTCTATCAGTTTCTTGAGTCTTAGCAATTTCTTCTTCAAATCTTCACTCTTTTATAGGGGATAAAAGAGCTGTTGAGAAGAACCCAGGTCAGCAATAGAGCCGTTGGAGTTGAAGCTTCAATCACGTTAACTTCATCCTTGAAATGGTATGTGAAGTTGAAAAGCAACGTTTAAAAATGTTTCCTTAAAAGGGATTGAGTGTTTTGTCCAAGGAAACATGAGTGCAGACATCAGTTCTGACTTCTGAGAATGTTGCAGAGCAGTTTGTACTGTTGACAGTGATAGCACACTTCAGACTTCAGCAACTTCTTCAGGAACTGTTCATTAGAAGCTCTCTTTAGACGCAAGTCTTCAGACGCACTTCGTCAGACGTTGACTTTTGTTGACCTTCAGACTCAGTCTTCAGACGCTGACTTTCGTTGACCTTCAGACTCAGTCTTCAGACGCACTTCTTCAGACGCACTTCTTCAGACGCAGTCTTCAGAAGCTGCTTTCAGACGCACCTTTAGACTCAGTCTTCAGTAGCTGCCTTCAGACACATATTTGCTTCATACTTGCAACACAAGCTTCTATGCTTTCCTTCTTGCTCTTAGCTTGTTCTTCCAAAACCAATGTTAAATACCAAACTTTAAGTACATGGTTCTGCACACTTAGAATCGAGCATTAGCCATTCCAATTTTCTTTTTAACACTTTGTTATCATCAAAACCCAAAAGAGAGTTGTTCATACATTTTGTTCCAACACTACATACCAAAGAGCAATGAATTCTATGTTCCATGATTTCATAGAAAAGTTCATGCAAGTGTACATAGATGATATTGTAGTAAAGTCTTCAACACAAGATAGCCATTTAGACCATCTTCGACAATCATTCGAAAGGATGAGAAAATATGGCTTAAAGATTAATCCTTTGAAGTGTGCTTTTCGTGTTCACGCAGGTGATTTTCTGGGCTTCGCGGTTCACAAAAAGGGTATTGAAATAAACCAAAATAAGACAAAGGCCATCTTGGAAACGAAGCCTCCTTCGACCAAGAGAGAATTGCAATCTCTTCTTGGCAAGATCAATTTTCTGAGAGGATTCATCTCGAATTTAAGTGGCAAGACTCAAGCTTTCTCGCCATTGCTCAGGCTAAAGAAGGAAGATACATTTAGATGGGAACCAGAACATCAGAAGGCTTTTGAAGAAATTAAGTCGTATTTGACGAAACCACCTGTTCTTTTACCCCCTGTTAAGAATAGGATGATGAAATTGTACATAGCAGCATCAGAGACATCCATAGGTAGCATGTTAGCCCAAGAGAATGAAAATGGTGTCGAAAGAGCCATATATTACCTCAGTAGGATTTTAAATGATGCTGAAACAAGGTACCATCCAACTGAAAAGTTGTGCCTTTGTTTGTATTTTTCTTGTACAAATTTGAAACAATATATAAAACCAGTCGACGTTTGTGTTTATTCTCATTGATATTATTAAGCACATGTTGTCGAAACCTATTTTACATAGTAGAATCGGTAAATGTGCTTTAGCCCTAACAGAGTATTCGTTGACCTACAAGCCCTTAAAAGCCATTAAAGGACAGATCGTGGCTGATTTCATAGTAGACCATTCTGCGATCGAAACTACAGTTGGCTTAGTAGAGAATCGACGTTGGAAATTGTATTTCGACGGTTCCAATCACAAAGATGGCACTGGGATTGGTATTTTAATCGTGTCACCTACTAACATTCCAACAAGTTTTAAGTTCAGACTGACTGAACGATGTTCAAACAATGAGGCTGAATACGAAGCCTTAATAGCGGGACTTGAAATCTTGTTAAAGCTAGGGGCAGAGGAGGTCGAGATAAAGGGCGACTCCGAACTGGTTATAAAACAGTTGACAAAAGAATACAGATGTATTAAAGAAAATCTAATTACGTATTTTGTTCTAGCCAACACGTTTGTTAAAACGTTTTCAGCACGTGGATATTCAACATGTGCCTCGAATTAACAACCAGGAGGCAAATGAGTTGGCGCAGATCGCTTCGGGTTATAAAGTCCCTAAAGCGAAGTTAGGGGAATTGATAGAAATAAGAGATAAATCTAATCCGATTTCCCCTACCCAAAAAGAACTGTCAATTACAAAAACTGAGGGGGCAGAGGAGATAAACAATCTTTCGGCCGAAATTTTCGAAATTTTTGCCATTGACAGTATGGCAGTCAATGATTGGCGGAAACAAATTGTCGAATATTTAAAAAAACCTACTGGGAATACCAGTCGGAAGATTAAATATAGAGCTTTGAGCTATGTAGTGGTAGGAAATGAATTGTTCAAGAAAACTCCTGAGCAAGTTTTATTGAAATGCCTTGGAGAAAACGAGGCATACTTGGCAATTTCCAGCACCCATAGTGAGGCCTGTGGTTCGCACCAAGCAGGCCACAAAATGAAATGGCTTTTGTTTCAACAAGGAGTCTATTGGCCCACAATGTTAAAAGATTGTATAGAGTTTGCTAAAGGTTGTCAAGAATGCCAAAAGCATACAGGAATACAACATGTACCAGCAAGTGAACTTCACGCAATAGTAAAACCTTGGCCATTTAGAGGATGGGTTTTGACAGCAAAACAGAGCACAGAATTCAGTCTATCAGTTTCTTGAGTCTTAGCAATTTCTTCTTCAAATCTTCACTTTTTTATAGGGGATAAAAAAGTTGTTGAGAAGAACCGAGGTCAGTAATAGAGCCGTTGGAGTTGAAGCTTCAATCACGTTAACTTCATCCTTGAAATGGTATGTGAAGTTGAAGAGCAACGTTTAAAAATGTTTCCTTAAAAGGGATTGAGTGTTTTTTCCAAGGAAACGTGAGTGCAGACATCAGTTCTGACTTCTGAGAATGTTGAAGAGCAGTTTGTACTGTTGACAGTGATAGCACACTTCAGACTTCAGAAGCTTCTTCAGGAACTGTTCATCAGAAGCTCTCTTCAGACGCACCCTTCAGAAGCACTGTTCATCAGATGCACTGTTCATCAGACACACTTCTTCAGATGTTGACTTTTGTTGACCTTCAGACTCAGTCTTCAGACGCTGACTTTCGTTGACCTTCAGACTCAGTCTTCAGACGCACTTCTTCAGACGCACTGTTCAGACGCACTTCTTCAGACGCAGTCTTCAGAAGCTGCTTTCAGACGCACCTTCAGACTCAGTCTTCAGGAACTGCCTTCAGACACAGATTTGCTTCATACTTGCAACACAAGCTTCTATGCTTTCCTTCTTGCTCTTAGCTTGTTCTTCCAAAACCAATGTTAAATACCAAACTTGAAGTACATGGTTCTGCACAATTAGAATCAAACATTAGCCATTCCAATTTTCTTTTTAACACTTTGTTATCATCAAAACCCAAAAGAGAGTTGTTCATACATTTTTTTCCAACAATCTCCCCCTTTTTGATGATGACAAACACAAGTATTAATAGAAAATTGTTGTTAATTTAATTAACAAGTTGACTGCAGGGTATGAGGTTTGCAAGCTCCCCCTGAGTCTGATCCAGGTTAATTAAATTCATTTTAAATAAAAAATGTGATTATTTCAGAATTGTTGTTAACTTTAATTAACAAGTTGACTTCAGGATGAGGTTCGCAAGCTCCCCCTGAGTCTGATAATCCACAAGGTGAGGTTTGCAAGCTCCCCTTGATTCTTATCCATGTTAATTAAATTCAACTTGAAACAAGAAGATGAAATTATCACTCAGAATTATAAATAACAAGTTGACTTCAGGGTGTGAGGTTTGTAAGCTCTCCCCCTAAGTCTGATAATCCACAGGATGAGGTTTGTAAGCTCCCTGAGTCTTATCCAAGTTATTTAAATTCAATTCAACTCACTAAAGAGTAATTTATCTCACAAAAATTAATTCAGAGGCTAAGAGATAATAAATTGTTCTCATAAGTTAATTTTAATCAGAAATTAACTTATGTTCTGAACTCAGAGCCTTAATACTTGTTTACTTTTACTCCCCCTTTTGTCATCAACAAAAAGAAAATTTCCAGAATTTTAATAAACAAGAGAGTTTAAAATGTGAGATAAAAATGTTCAGAGCATTTTTGTTCAGTACATTTTGTTCAGTATTGTTCAGTACCACTTAACTGGTTTTAGGAAATTGAAAACAGATCATTTTGTTCAGTACCACTGAACTCTTTTCAGAAAACTGAAAAACAGAGCATTTAGTTCAGTGCTGCTGAACTCTTTCAGACAAAACTGTTCAGAGTTTTTAAATAGGTTTGAAAAACTGAACATGTTTGATATCAAATTAAACATTTATGATGAAAAGATGAAAGTGTGTCCGTGTTTTTGTTAAAACATTTCAGAATTGAAAACAGAAAAACACATTTGCACATTGATGACTTTAGGAGGGACAAAGTGTAACTTTCAAAGCTTAATTCATCATTGCCCAGAGTTATAACTTATCAGATTCTGACCAAAAGTTAGATAACTATCCAGATTCAGAAGTCAAAAATTCAGATTCTGAAACTCAGAATCTGAAGTTTTTTAGAGGCTTAACTTTCTTCAGACTCTCAAAGTGAGTGACTCATAAGTCTTAGCTTCTGATGAACTTTAGAATCTCAGTTTCTATTCAGAGTCAAGCAATTTTTCAAGAGATGAAATGCATGTTCAGATTCTTTTTAAGAAAGTTAAATTTGTCTTCTGTGAGGGGTTTTGTGAATATGTCAGCCCATTGATAATCAGTATCAATGAATTGAATATCCAAAACACCCTTCTGAACATAATCTCTTATAAAATGATGTTTAATTTCTATATGCTTGGCTCTAGAATGCATAATTGGATTTTTAGACAGACATATTGCAGCAGTATTATCACAGAAAATAGGAATGATGTTTTCATGAATCTGATAGTCTTCTAACTGATGTTTCATCCAGAGCAGTTGTGTGCAACAACTTGCAGCTGAGATGTATTCTGCTTCTGCTGTTGACAGAGCAATAGTTGCTTGTCTTTTGCTGGCCCAGGATATCAGATTCTCACTAAGAAATTGACAATTTCCACTGGTGTATTTTCTTTCAATCATGTCCCCAGCATAGTCAGCATCACAGAATCCAACTAGCTTATAATCTAAGGATTTCTTATACATAAGTCCCAGATTAGTTGTTCCCTTCAGATACCTGAAGATTCTCTTGACAGCAGTCTTATGAGACTCTCTAGGATCTGATTGGAATCTAGCACACAAGCATACACTAAATAAAATATTTGTCCTAGAAGCAGTTAAGTATAACAGAGAGCCTATCATACCTCTGTAGAGCTTCTAATCTACCTTTGAGCCATTATCCTCTTTGCTTAAAGTGCAGGTTGGATGAATTGGTGTTGTCATCAGTTTACAATCTTCAAGCTGGAACTTCTTCAGAAGCTCATTTGTATATTTAGACTGATGAACATACACTCCATCTTTGCATTGGTTGATTTGAATTCCAAGAAAGAACTTCAATTCTCCCATCATGCTCATTTCAAATTCATTCTGCATTAACTTGGAAATTTTTTTTGCAAAGAGTGGCATTAGTAGAACCAAATATGATATCATCAACATATATTTGCACAATTAAGATGTCTTTCTTAAGAGTTTTTCTAAAGAGTGTATTGTCAACTTGTCCTCTTACAAAATCATTTATAAGTAAGAAATTACTTAGTCTTTCATACCAAGCTCTGGGAGCTTGTTTCAGACCATATAAAGATTTCTTAAGTTTAAAAACAAAATCTGGATGTTTTACATCTTCAAAACCAGGAGGTTGTTTATCATAAACTTCTTCGGAAATAACTCCATTTAAAAAAGCACTCTTAACATCCATTTGATATAAGATGATATCATGATTAACTGCATAGGAAAGAAGTAACCTGATTGCTTCCAGTCTTGCAACTGGAGCAAATGTCTCAGTGTAGTCTATTCCTTCCTGCTGACTGTAGCCTTGAGCAACCAGTCTTGCTTTGTTTCTGATCACTTCTCCTTGTTCATTGAGCTTATTTCTGAACACCCACTTTGTTCCAATAATATTCTTGTGATTTGGTCTTGCAACTAAATCCCAGACATCATTTCTTTGAAACTGGTTCAGTTCTTCTTGCATAGCTACAATCCTTCCATCATCTGCAAGTGCTTCATCAGCTGTTGTGGGTTCAATCATTGACAGAAGTCCAACCAAAAATTCATTCTGACAGAATGCTGATCTGGTCTTTCTTGGATTGTTCTTGTTTCCAATGATCAGCTCCTCAGGATGAGAGGACTTGTACTTAAATGAGGTTCTGGCTGGATTAGCTTCTGAAGAATCATCAAGGGCTTGTTCAGAACCATTTTGATCTTGATTGGCTTCAGTAGGAGTGTCAGCATCTGAGAGTTTTTCAATTTCTTCAGTATTTCCAGCTTCTGAACTTTCTTCACACTCTGAACTCTGTTCAGGTTCTGAAGGTTCCTCTGAGAGTCTGATATCTGCAAAACTCTCAACCAGCTCTGGTATTTTATTACCAGGCTTCTTATCATCAAATCTAATGTGTATTGATTCTTCAACAACATGTGTTTTAGAATTATACACTTTGTATACTTTAGATCTCTCTGAGTATCCTAAAAAGATACCCTTTTGAGCCTTAGCATCAAATTTTGTTAGGTATATCTTATTGTTCAGAATGTAACAAGTACAACCAAACTGATGAAAATAAGAAATGCTTGGTTTTCTTCCTTTAAATAGTTCATATGCTGTTTTATCCAGAATAGGTCTGATATAGATTCTGTTCTGAATATAACATGTTGTGTTAACAGCTTCTTCCCAAAAGTACTTTGCAATTTTAGATTCATGGATCATGGTTCTGGCCATTTCTTGCAAAGATCTGTTCTTTCTCTCTACAACTCCAATTTGTTGTGGAGTTCTAGGAGAAGAGAACTCATGGAGAATTCCATGATCTTCACAAAAATTTTCAAATGGTTCATTTTCAAATTCACCACCATGATCACTTCTGACTTTTAAAATTTTCAAGTCATTTTCATTTTGTACTTGTTTGCAGAATTTGTTAAACACATCATATGTTTCATTTTTGGTTCTAAGGAATTTAACCCAAGTCCACCTACTGTAATCATCAACAATTACTAACCCATATTTCTTTCCATTGATTGAAGCTGTTCCAACAGGACCAAACAAATCAATGTGAAGTAATTCTAAGGGTTTTGAGGTAGAAACAATGTTTTTAGATTTAAAAGATGTTTTAGAAATTTTTCCTATTTGGCATGCTCCACAAAGAGCATCTGAGTGATAGTCAATGTTTGGCAGGCCTCTGACCAGTTGCAACTTGCTAAGATTAGAGATGAGTCTCCAGTTAGCATGTCCCAACCTTTTGTGCCATACCCATTTCTCATCACTCACAGACAGAAGGCAAACTACCTTCTGTTCAACCAGTTCTGGAAAATTGATTTTATAAACATTGTTTTTCCTATTTCCTTTGAACACAACAGATTTATCTTTGTTGTTGATTACAGTGCAAGTGTTCTTATTAAACAGGACATCATAAGCACTGTCACATAATTGACTTATGCTAAGTAGATTATGTCTAAGTCCATCTACCAACCAGACATCATCAATGGACAGGGAAGAACTACCTATCTTACCAGTACCAATGATCTTTCCTTTCTGATTTCCTCCAAACCCCACAGTTCCTCCCTCTTTCATGATCAGGGTTTGGAACATAGACTTTTCTCCTGTCATATGACGCGAGCAGCCACTGTCCAGGTACCAAGACCTTTCCTTTTCTTTGGATGACAAGCATATCTGCAATTGAAATAATCTCAGACTTAGGTACCCATATCTTTATGGGTCCTCTATGGTTAGTCTTGAAAGGATAAGGTTTCTTGTGCACCTTTGGTCTGACATTTTGAGGTTTGAAAGGTTTTGAATAGACTGGTTTAGTAGTTTTTGAAGGTTTCATAAACCCAGTATTAGTAAAATTTGAGTTTGAATTTTTCAGACTCTGAGATTTACTTGTCTCAGGTTCTGAACTCTTCAGACTCTGAACATTTTCAGGTTTAGAGTTTGATTTTCTCATAATCTTAGGCTTAGGGCCTTTTGGTTTAGACTTTGGCAAGGTTTTGAAATCTGCCTTCATCTTTCCCTTAGGTTCAGAAGCTTTAGATTCTGAGCAGTTCAGAACTTCAGACTTAGCAGTCTCAGTTTCTGTTAACTTCTGTTTCTCAGAACTGTCAGAAGCAGGCACAAAGCACACCTCAGTGCCTTTCACAATACTTTCAGAACAGGGTGGTATTTTTGATTCATTTGAAAGATTGAATGAATCATTATTGAAACCTATACCTTCACCTCTGTTTCTGTTAATGTTATAAATCATAGAAGCAAGTTATGATTTGGAATTTCTTCAGGTTTCTTATGAGCCACATCTCTGAGTTCTCTAACTTCTTCATCAATCTCAATGATGTGATTTTGAAGTTTGAGATTCTCCTCATTCAGCAAGTTATGTTTATTTTTCAAAGATTTTAGTTCACCTAACTTGCTTTTGAGGTGGTTCATAAGATCTTTAACTGTTTCAATCAGTTCAGAACGTGTAAGTTCAGAGTATACCTCATCTTCATTATCAGAGTCTGAACATGATTCTGCATCAGAGAATGTTGTTGCCATTAAAGCCAGATTTGCTTCCTCTTCATCATCAGACTCAGAATCATTGTCAAGATCATCCCATGTTGCCATAAGACTCTTCTTAAGTTTGTTTCTGAAGTTGCTTGACTTAGAGCTGGTCTTCTTTGATTTCTCCTTTGACTTGTCTTTCTGAATTTCAGGACAATCAGCAGTAAAATGACCAGGCTTCTTGCAATTGTAGCAACCCTTCCCTCTTGGAACCAGATCCTTTAAAGTTGCTGCTTCGGTTAGAAAAATTTCTTTTGCCTTTTCATTAAGTACTGAAATCTTTTGGAAAGTATTGCAAGCTCCTCAGCATCTGAATCTTCTTTAGAATTTCCTGAGGGAAATTCTTCATCAGATTCAATAGCTTGCAGAGCTTTTACAGACTTTCTTTTGGATTTCAGTGCTATTGACTTAGACTCTCTAACAGAATCATCTTCATTAAGTCCCAGTTCATGCACTTTGAGAGAGCTTATAAGATCTTCAATACTTAAAGTATTTAGATCTTTAGCTTCCTCAATAGCAGTCACTTTGGGTCTCCATTTAGATGGCAGACTTCTTAGATTTTTGTTCACATGATCAGCAGTAGTATAGCTCTTCTTCAGAATTTGAAGTCCAAAAACCAGAGTCTAAAATCTTGAGAACATTGTCTCAATATTTTCATCCTCCTTCATTCTGAACAGCTCATACTGCTGAACAAGAATATTAGCTTTTGCTTCTCTAACTTTTTTGTTACCTTCATAGTTAGAGCAGAGGGATTTGAAGATGGCTTTGGCTGTTGATTTATCACTCAGCTTCTGATACTCAGTGTGAGGTAGAGAATCCACAATGATACCTCTAACATTGTGATGCTTTCTGTAGATCTTCCTTTCAGCATCACTCTGGCCTCTTCTGTTAACAGCTACACCTTCTTCATCAACTGGAATAGAGATTCCATCTTCTATAATATCCCATAAGGAATCATCAATTCCAATGATGTGGTTGTACATCTTGCTTTTCCACCATGAGAATTTCTCAGGATCACCAGTAAACATTGGGGGTTTATTGTGTGAACGAGATTTTCTTTCATCTGTACCATAGTCATATGATACAGAAGTACCAACACCTCTTTGATTTCTGGGAGTGGGTGGAGGGGAACTACTGGAAGCCATGTGTTTCTCAGGATCTCACTGACTCACTGTTAAGTGATGGAATATCAGAACCGGAGCTCTGATACCAACTGAAGGTGAGAAAAACACACAAGAAGGGGGGTTGAATTGTGTGGGCTGTTTCTTTCTTTCTCAAAAACTTTGGTTAAGTTCAGAATCAGATTCTGAACCTTTTTCAGAGTTAATTAGCAGCGGGTAAATTTAAATGAGAAAGGGAAAGAGAGAGACACAAGAGTTTTTATACTAGTTCCTTCCACAAACCGGAAGTAGTCTAGTCCCCCTGTGACTTACAGGAGATTTGAACTATAATCAACTGATTACAATTGCTCAAAGCACAAAGCTAAGAGACTTCCAATGTTCAAGCACTTAGCAAGAGACTTCTATGCTCAAAACACAAAGTTAAGAGACTTCTATACTCAAAACACAAAGTTAAGAGACTTCTGAATTGCTCAAGCACGCAGGCTGAGACTTGAACCAAACTGATTTACAAAGAAAATAAGTTTGAGTTGAGCACTTGATAAAATATCAGAGGTGTTCACAAAATACAACTCCGGTTTAAGACTCTAAACTTAAGAAATTCTAAGATGAGAAGTTTGTAAGAATTTCTAAGAGTTTTTGGTGACTTTCGAATTTTGACAGCAAAACAGAGCACAAAATTCAGTCTAGCAGTTTCTTGAGTCTTAGCAATTTCTTCTTCAAATCTTCACTCTTTTATAGGGGATAAAAGAGCTGTTGAGAAGAACCTAGGTCTGCCATAGAGCCATTGGAGTTGAAGCTTCAATCACGTTAACTTCATCCTTGAAATGGTATGTGAAGTTGAAGAACACGTTTAAAAATGTTTCCTTAAAAGGGATTGAGTGTTTTGTCCAAGGAAACGTGAGTGCATACATCAGTTCTGACTTCTGAGAATGTTGCAGAGCAGTTTGTACTGTTGACAGTGATAGCACACTTCATACTTCAGAAGCTTCTTCAGGAACTGTTCATCAGAAGCTCTCTTCAGACGCAAGTCTTCAGACGCACTGTTCATTAGACGCACTGTTCATCAAACGCACTTCTTCAAACGTTGACTTTTGTTGACCTTCAGACTCAGTCTTCAGACGCTGACTTTCGTTGACCTTCAGACTCAGTCTTCAGACGCACTTCTTCAGACGCAGTCTTCAGAAGCTGTTTTTAGACGCACCTTCAGACTCAGTCTTCAGTAGCTGCCTTCAGACATAGATTTGCTTCATACTTGCAACACAAGCTTCTATGCTTTCCTTCTTGCTCTTAGCTTGTTCTTCCAAAACCAATGTTAAATACCAAACTTTAAGTACATGGTTCTGCACACTTAGAATCAAGCATTAGCCATTCCAATTTTCTTTTTAACACTTTGTTATCATCAAAACCCAAAAGAGAGTTGTTCATACATTTTGTTCCAACACTACATACCAAAGAGCAATGAATTCTATGTTCCATGATTTCATAGAAAAGTTCATGCAAGTGTACATAGATGATATTGTAGTAAAGTCTTCAACACAAGATAGCCATTTAGACCATCTTCGACAATCATTCGAAAGGATGAGAAAATATGGCTTAAAGATTAATCCTTTGAAGTGTGCTTTTTGTGTTCACGCAGGTGATTTTCTGGGCTTCGTGGTTCACAAAAAGGGTATTGAAATAAACCAAAATAAGACAAAGGCCATCTTGGAAACGAAGCCTCCTTCGACCAAGAGAGAATTGCAATCTCTTCTTGGCAAGATCAATTTTCTGAGAAGATTCATCTCGAATTTAAGTGGCAAGACTCAAGCTTTCTCGCCATTGCTCAGGCCAAAGAAGGAAGATACATTTAGATGGGAACCAGAACATCAGAAGGCTTTTGAAGAAATTAAGTCGTATTTGACGAAACCACCTGTTCTTTTACCCCCTGTTAAGAACAGGATGATGAAATTGTACATAGCAGCATCAGAGACATCCATAGGTAGCATGTTAGCCCAAGAGGATGAAAATGGTGTCGAAAGAGCCATATATTACCTCAGTAGGATTTTAAATGATGCTGAAACAAGGTACCATCCAACTGAAAAGTTGTGCCTTTGTTTGTATTTTTCTTGTACAAATTTGAAACAATATATAAAACCAGTCGACGTTTGTGTTTATTCTCATTTTGATATTATTAAGCACATGTTGTCGAAACCTATTTTACATAGTAGAATCGGTAAATGGGCTTTAGCCCTAACAGAGTATTCGTTGACCTACAAGCCCTTAAAAGCCATTAAAGGACAGATCGTGGCTGACTTCATAGTAGACCATTCTGCGATCGAAGCTACAGTTGGCTTAGTAGAGACTCGACGTTTGAAATTGTATTTCGACGGTTCCAGTCACAAAGATGGCACTGGGATTGGTATTTTAATCGTGTCACCTACTAACATTCCAACAAGTTTTAAGTTCAGACTGACTGAACGATGTTCAAACAATGAGGCAGAATACGAAGCCTTAATAGCGGGTGTCATACCCCATTTTTTGACTCATATTTTTCTTTGTTTATTGTCTTTTATTGTGCATTACTTCATTATTTTTTTTTTATTAATTTCCTACTTTTACCTTTTTATTATCTTTATTTTTTTTCATCTTTATTTTTGGATTTTATTTATTAATATTTATTACCATTATCATTTCTATTATTATTATTAATATTATCATTATCACTATTGTAATTATTAATACTATTGTTATTATCTTTTTCATTAATAATATTATTATTATCTTTTTATCAATGTTTTATTATTATTATTATTTATTATTATTATTATTATTATTATTATTATTATTTTTACCATTACTACTATTATTATCTCTTTCATCATTATTATTGTTACCATCTTTATTATTATTATCATTACCATCATTGTTATTTTCATTATTACTGTTATTATTGGTTTTTATTTGTTTTATTTTAAAAGAAAATAAAAAAGGAAAAAAAAAAGGGAGTTCGCAGAGCAAAGTTCCCATCGCTCTGCGAACTCTGCGAATTTTTTGCAGATTTTAATTTCTTGGATTTATATTTCTTTTGTTTTCATTATAGTTATTGTTATTATCATCTATTGCTATTATTATTATTGTTATTATCAATTTTGGCTGTTAAATTCAACAAAAGAAAGATTTGAAGCATGTGCCATTAAAGCTTGAGGTGAGAAGGTTTTTGTGCCAAGCCAAGCAAGTTGGCTGCCCTTGGGCAGCTCTTATCCCTCCCAATTGACCTGCTACTAACCCTGAGCTTTCCAGCAAGCAGCTTACTCATTTTCTTCTTCATTTTCCACCCTAAAGCCAGTCAACATGGCTGCATTTTTTGCTTGCCCCAAGGTCCACAAGTGCTGCCCTGTTTCAGCTCACTTTCCTTCTTCCTCACACCAGCCCACATTCTCCTTTTGTTTCCCCCAACCTCTGCACATTACAGTGCACGTTTTTCTTGCTTGACCCCTCAAGATTGCAAGGATTGATCCCAAGGACAGCCCAATTTGCAACTGCCCTGTTTTCCACACTTTTGCATCATTTTTGCTGTCAAGATCAGCTTCATTAATGGCTGGATTTGGCCAAAGTCTTGACCAAGATTGCAAGGCAATGTCACCTCTTCCCTTTTGCATTAAATGCAAAGCAAATAGCCTGGTTTTTAGCCCACAAAACAGCTGGGCTCTATAGATTTTCCATCATTGCAATGGATCCTCATTTTTGCCTATTTAAGGAATGCATTGCATAAGGTTTCATACACTTGACACAATTGAACTTACAGATTTTTACAGTTCATACACAGCAACAAAAACCAGTTCTTAGATAGAAATTCAGAGTGAAACACTAGTGTCATTGTTCTTAATCTTCAACATTCCAATTTTGCAAAAAACCATCATCATCCAAGTCTCTTCCATTCTCTTGCAATACAAGCATTGGCTAGGAGTTTTTGTAAGTCATTCTGAACTTGTCATCTTGTATTTACATCACTGTTTGCGTTTGTCTTTGATTCTTGCTTGATTCAATCTTAGTTTTTGCATTTTTACTCATTTTGTCAAAAAAAACCATTTTGAAACCTCAAAGAAATCTCAAATTTGCAAAACACCAAATTGATTTTTTTTAAACCTTTTCTTGCTATTTTCCAAAGGGTTTCAATCCCCTTAAGGTTCTGAAGCTTATTCAGAAGCAGCTTCTGAACAAAAGTTCAGAAGCTGCTTCTGAGTTTAGTTTTTTCGCGGATTTCGCAGAGCAAAGTCATGGTCGCTCTGCGACCATGACAGAACTTAGGTTCGCAGAGCCAAGTTCAGGTTGCTCTGCGAAAATGGCAGAACTCAGATTCTGAGTTCAGGCTTCTAAAAAGCCAATTTTTGAGGTTCTCACCTAAAAACTCAGAACCTAAGAGGATTAAAACTCATTTTATTCAAAACATAACAAAAGTTTTGCATGTTTTTGGAAATTCACAAGTTTGAGCAATAATTTTTGGATAACTTGCGAAACAAGTTATGTTCATAAAATTTCAAAATCAAACTTGAGCAATAAGCCATGTTCATTATTTTCAAAACTAAACTTGGACAACAACCTTGTTCATGATTTTCAATCAAAAGTTAAACTTTGAGCCGAACTTGTGCATTTTCCAAACTTGTGCATCTTTTCATGAACTTGTTCATTTTTCAAACTTGAATAACACTTGTTCTTGAGTTCCAATAACTTGAGAACAAGCTATGTTCACATTTTTTTCAACAAACTTGAACAACAAATTTGTTCATGATTTTCAACGAACTTGTTCCTAAATTCCGACACGCTTGAACAAAGCTTGTTCACCTTTGCATCATAAGCTTGAAACAAACTTGTTCATCCTTTCAAAATTTGAACAACATTTGCTCAAGGTTGCAACAACTAATTTGAGCAACAAACTTTTCCTTAGGTTTTTTAACCAAGTGTTTTGTTCCTTTTTTGAGATTTCTTTGAGTTTCAACAAAAACTTGAATGAAAAAGGAATGGTTTGACGTATGTCTCTCCATTCCCCGGTTGCACGAATGCTTGACGTATGTCTCGTTGTTCGGGCAATCACCATTATATTTTCAACGCGTCCAACGCACTTAACCCTTTTATTGGTCCTTCGTGACCAATTCAATCTTCCTTTGGTCCCCCGTGACCATTTTAAACTTTTCTTGACCCTCGTGGTCAATTCAACCTTTTCACGCCCATGCGCGTTTTCCAACGGATACCATCGCCCTAGTGCGAGTCCGTCCTTTTTCATTTCAACCTTTTTGCGCCCTTGCGCGTTTTCAAACGGATACCATCGCCCTAGTGCGAGTCCGTCCCTTTTTCATTTAAAACCTTTTTACGCCAGTACGCGTTTTCCAAACGGATACCATCGCCCGAGTGCGAGTCCGTCTCTTTCTCCTTTTTAATCAAATAATTTTTACCTTCATTAAGCTACCTTCATAACGGTAGTAGGTAAAAGGCTTTTTATCGGTCTTCATTAAGCTATCCAAACAACGATAGTAGACCACGTTTCCTTTTCGACCAAACTCTTTCGCCCGGGCGCGATCAAATCTTTTTCATAATTAAAATCAACCAACACACAAACTTTTTCTACCAAAGAACTACGTAAGCTTTGAATTCTCCATCGCACCGGGAGATACGTAGGAGCAAGATTCACATCTTGTCAAGCCCATTAATAAAAAACTTTCTTTTTCCCCTTCATCATTTTTTTTTTTCTTTTTCCCTTTTAATATATTCAAGCATGCAAGCAAAAAGTTAAAAACACTATAGCCTTAGCTAACTAGGAGGTTCCCGTTGAGTACAACGGATGTGAGGGGTGCTAATACCTTCCCCTTGCATAATCGACCCGAACCCAAAATTTCTAACATTTAAGGTAATTTCGAACTTTTTTCCTTTTTCCCCGAAAAATTAAAAGTTCAGTCGTGATTTAAATTTAGTGATTCAACGCTTCTCAATAGCTTGATATCCGAAATTCGATGCGACAAAAATGGCGACTTCACTGGGGAGTTTCATGCACTTTACACTGCTTTCTCAAATAGCGAGTCAAGCCTATCCTAGTTAGCTTTTAGGCTAAATGTTTTTATTTTTGCTTGCGCACTTTTGTTTTATTGTCTATATCTTTCTTTTCTTCCCTTGCTTTATATTTATATGTTTCATATTGCTTTATGTTCATATATCAATTGTGGGGTTGTCACATGAGCGATGTTACTCCACATTGTTCGGGTTAATGCCGAACGTGTGAGGCTCTCTACCCGAGCTTTGAGAAAAAATTAAGATAGGCTTGGGGTTTGAGTAGTATTGGCCTTCCTGACGTATGTCTCGTAGGGATCGATATGAGAAACCCGCCTAGAGTAGATTCTCTTGGAAGTATGGTTGTATTGCGAGTATTTGCAACAGCGATTATAAGTCCTTGTAGAATCCATGACTCTAGGGACCTTTTAGAAAATCTCATCTCTAGAGCCTACATGTGAGGATGGGGGGAAGTTTTGAACATTCATGTACCATACCTATGCATACCATACATTCGCATTGATAAAAATAATTTTGCATACCATTTTGCTTTATAAAGGGGCAGTCAATAATCTCTGTTTTATTACTGCTTTTTAGTAACCATAGGTGAAGATAAAAATAACAATTTTGTTGAAAAGTGGCAATTTTAAAAATTACAGAGTCTGATAACTTCGCAAAGCAAAGTATCTTCGCACTGCGAACATTTCAGAATCTAAGGACTTCACAGAGCAAAGGTTTACATCGCACTGCGAAGCTAACTCTGAAGTTCGCAGAGCCAAGGTACTTCGCAGTGCGAAGTCTGCGAATACTGTCAGTTCAGTTTTCAAAGCCACTAACCCTCCATTACTCCCCCCCAACCACCCATTCCACTCCCTCACCCTTATCAAACCGTTACTCACTTTTCATTAACCCTAAAACCTAAAAACCTTCATTTTCATTAACTTTTCAAAATAACCCTAATTTTAAAACTTACCCATTTTTTTTCACAAATCTTTTCCATTTCTCAGTAAATTCGCGTTTTAATTCTTCCTATTTGTGCAAGCAAGCAAGGTACGAATTCCTCATCCTTCTCTTTTCTTATTTCTGATTCGTGGTAGGATAACATGTGACTTAGGGTTTTTGATTTTTGAAATTTCAACTTAGGGTTAAGTTTATGTTAAGTTTCATTTCACTTATAGTTTGTCGTGTTAAGTTGCAATTCAGTTTAAACATGCACTATGGGTAGATGAAACATACCCATTTCTTTCAATTTTCAAGTGATTTTGTACAAATTTAGTTTACCCATTTGTAGAAATTGAAATAAATGGTTCCGTTAAGTGTTTTTGTACCCGTTAATGATTCTGAATCATCTATCTAAACACACATTGCATATTTAAAATGAAACTGAACCCAAGGTTTGAGGTTAGATTCTGTGAAAAAATTGCATTTTCTGTCATGGTCGCAGAGCAAAGTTCAACTTCGCAGTGCGACCATTGTTCTGGGCAACCCAGAATTATGCGTTCAACTTTGCTCTGCGAACCCAAGGTCGCAGAGCGACCTTGACAGAACAGAACATTATTTTTTTCATGCTTCTCTTTCAATTCAATTTGTTTTATCTCATTTTGCCTATGTTTATTCTGTTGTTTGCTGATTTTATTTTCTTTTCTCCTAGATGGCACCAAAACAACCAACCGGAAAGCGACCAAGAGCCGAATCATCCGGATCAAGGCCACAAGGGGCCTTTGACGCTTCTAGATTCCTCAGCCTCCGCAACCAGGAGAGATATGAAGAGCTGCTCAGGAGAACATTTTGGGCCGAAAGGCAATTCATAATAAATGAGCATGGCACTTACCGGGAATTAGCACGTTTGATAAATTCCCGCAACTGGGGAATTTTGGTAAACCCTCCCTTAAACCTAAACTACGATATTATTAGGGAGTTCTACGCAAACGCCATTCCCGCTGATCCTGCAGGGGAATTTGCTTATCAGACTATGGTTCGTGGTCGCGTCATTAGATTCGACCGCGAGGCCATAAACACTTACCTCCATAACCCCCTCCAGCTTGACCATGAGGAGTTGTGTGCCTTTCATAGGCACCAAAACCGAGGAAACTGGAATCATGACCTTATAGCCCAAACCATATTTCAATCCGGGAAAAGTTACGAGCTTAACTCATCCGGCCAGCCTACCAAAGCCATTAAGAATAACCTCACCACACCTGCTCAGGTTATCTTCCATCTCATTGTCCACAACATTAAACCCAAGAGCCACACATCCTCCACGACATTAGATGTCACCCCATTGATTTATTACATCCTTGCTCACAAACAAGTGGATGTAGCTAGGGTGATCGCTCAAGAGCTCAAAATTGTGGTAGAGAGTGGCATCAAACCTCCAGCTAAGAAGATGTGCCCTCTTGCATTCCTGGGCCTGATCATGGGTCTCTGCCGGGATGCACGTGTAGTGATCCCCCCACACGTTTCTGAAACTATTAAGAATACTATTACGGATGACTATATTGGGAGACATTGCACTGGGAGGAGAGAAGCAAGAGCACAGCAGCCACGACCCAGGGCCCCACCCACATCACAGGGCCACCATACCTTCACTTTCTCATGGGAGCAGAATGCTTCAAACCATAGGGCCATGGCTATGATGCATGACTCTATGTACCGACTTCAGTTGCAAATTGGCAGACCAGCGGATCCCGCGTTCCAGTTACCGACATCTGAGATGTTTGCATCTCATGCAGCTTGGCCCGGGGACAGGCCCGAGTACTCCGAGGGGGGTGGTAGCAGTGCAGCTGCTGAGGGTCATGGAGATGATGATGCTGATGATGATGACGATGATGAGGACACCGAGGATGATGAGGCTCGCACACCTTGAGTTGCTTCCTTTTTGATGCTTTTGCTTGATGCTTTAGTTGTTCATTGTTATGTTTTTGTTATACTCTTTAAAACTTTATGTGTTTGATGTTTTGTATTTGTACTCTGTTTTATTATTATTTATATTAAGTACTCTTTTATTATTTGGCTTTTGAATCACCATTATTAGTGCCTGTTTAATTTTAAATTTCTGAATATGCTTTAAAAATGTCAAAAATTCTGTTTTTGCTATGGATCATTAGTAAAAAATAATAAATCTTCTCAAATATGGATTGATCCAAAGCTGAATGATTCAGCCACAGAGGCATGGTAATGATAAGATTTGACTGATTTGCGCAAAGCTAAGGTACATGTTTCCTGTTTTCCTAGGTTTAAACTTGGAATGAGAGATACGTACTTAGTACAAAAGTTATACCATACAGTTTGCGTTGTTAATATGTTTATTCGGTGAATCATTTAGAACTAGCCAAAATGTGAGGAATCCTCAAAATCATTATACACATATGCAGGAGATCGACATTTTTTGTTTAACTCGATTCTTTTATGTTAAATCTGAAATTTTTTTTAAATTGTACGAAAGCACTGACATGATCAAGGCATTTTTTTTTGAATATGAGTAGAAACACTTGACCAAAAAGCCTACCCTGTGAGAAGTGAGTATTTGTTAACCCCTTTGAGCCTAATGAATCAGGATTGTTAACTATGAACTGTCAACTTTCATAAGCTCAATTGCTTAATGAAATTGCCGGAGTTTGTAAAAAAATTCAGTTCATAGTTAGATCATTATTGAATTCTGATATTTTACTTTCATTTTGAACCCTTAACCATCATGATTATTGTCCCTTGCCAAAAGAAAAAGGAACATTCAATTAGGGTATCATCTTGAACTAAGTTGGGGAGAAAAGGGAGGTTGTGAATGTCAAGTAATGGTGAATTTTGTAATTGGTCTTGACAAACAAGAAAAAGAGAAAGAAAAAGAAAAAGAAAAAGAAAAAGAAAAGAAAGAAAGAAAAACAAACCAAGAAAAAGAAAAGAGAAAAAGAAAAATTCAATAAATCAAAAAGTTGTCAAGATCAAAGAGAATAATTGTAAATCACCAAGAGTTGGGTTTGAATAAGAAGGAAGTGTGTAATTAGAAAGAATGTTCCTCTTGCTTGGCCTTTTGAATTCAATTTTCCCACATATGACATTTCTTTTGTAACCAAGCCAAATTACAACCCTCAAAGACCTTGTGATCGATGCTTTTGTGCTTTTAGAAACGATGATTAGATGGACACATAACTTGATCAGAATGTTAGCAAACATTGCCGGATGAGTGTTCAATACCCCCCACAATTAATATTCAATTTGTTCATCTACTTAACAAAAATGTGTGTTAGGTGTGGTTCATTGATAAATATGTTATTAACTTGAGCTGTATGATATAAATTTTGTGTTTTTAGTGCAATCTTGGATTAATGGGAGCATCTAAATTACCTGTGCAAATCTCATATGAATCATGCAATCAGAAAATTTTGTTTAAACCTCTACTTTTGTTGTTTTGCGTCTTACTCGTTGTTTTAAGCTTGTATCCTTTTGACGCCCTTGGCATGCCACCACCCCATTAATAAATTTTCTTCCCAGCGAAGTCTTTTGCCTTTTATCAAAAATCCCATTTATTCTATTCATTCATTTCTTCTATTTTTTGATGGTAGTACTTAAAACAAAAACTTTTTCAAAAAAATTGTTGTTGAATCTTTTATCTTTTATAAAACATAAACAACAAACACATTCTCTCTGAATAATTGAAGTGTGCGTCAATATCTGTCCTGAGAACGGATAAAACTTCGAAGGGCGAGCATGGTCAATTGCTAAAAAGATTTCCCTAGCAAGGTCATCAGTGAATCAAAAAGGGAATATCCCCAATGAATCGAAAACCCGAAAGGACGATTCAGGCAAAGATTAGCCAACCAAAACATGAGCATCCCCGGCAGAATCACCAGTTCTTCTCCCCAGCGGATTAGCACGATTTCCTCAGTGGATTAACAATCTCCCCATGAGGTGTTTATTCCTCATCAGTGGTTGCGGCTTTACCCCGTCAATATTTTGATGTGTCCCCTGTGGCCTCATCCCCGATAAAGATTACTGAGTGTTTATAATGCGACGTCGGTCCACTTTTCATCTTACCGGTCTAACCTTGTCTCATCAAGTTTATCGGTCATACAATCAATCAAGCCAATCTTTTTTCTCCAAGTGTCATCCCCAGTGTGTCTGGTCCAGAGATGTCACCTCCTTTATGCCAAGTGGCAGTTCTTTAACGAATAGCTTGTGCATCTTTCATCATATCCTTATACCAAGGGGCAGTTCTTTAACGAACGACTTGTGTATCCCCAGTGCAAGTCAATCCTTCACACAACATTCCCAGTGAAAGTCGTACATTCATACATTCATGCATACAACATACAACAATATCATTCATACATGGCTGCATTAACCACCATGAGTCTCACCAATCAATCATAAACAATTTGTAACCTTCCTTTCCCAAGTGTCATCCCCAGTGTGTCTGGTCCAGAGATGTCACCCTCTTTTTACCAAGTGGCAGGTTCTACAAACGAACAGCTTGTGCATTTTTATCTTGTGTTGCCAAGTGGCAGGTTCTACAAACGAACAGCTTGTGCATTTTTATCTTGTTATGCCAAGTGGCAGGTTCTACAAACGAACAGCTTGCACATTTTTATCTTGTTATGCCAAGTGGCAGTTCTTTAACGAACAACTTGTGCATATTCCCCAGTGTTATTGCCAAGTGGCAGATTCTACAAACGAACAGCTTGTGCATCTTTTGTCATGTCATTATTGCCAAGTGGCAGGTTCTTTAACGAACAGCTTGCGCATACTCCCCGTCGTTATCGCCAAGTAGCAAGTTCAACAAATGAACAGCTTGAGCGTATCTTTATTTTGTCTTTGTGCCAAGTGGCAAGTTCTTTAACGAACAGCTTGTGCATCTTTTCTCCCCAGTTGAAGTGGCAGTTCTGTAATGAACAGTTTGTCAGCAGCATCCCCAGTGTCGTCAGTGGCTGGTTTGGCAATATCCCGAACAGCTGACATTCATCTTTGGCCCTTGTAGTCAGTGGCTAGTTCGGCAGTAACCCGAACAGCTGACGTTTTTTTTTTGTTTCCTGTGGCTAGTTGCCCACTTTCCCCAGTGATAGTTCGGCAATACCCCGAACAGATAACATTTGTCCCCAGTAAAGAGACTTTGTCTTTTCCCCAGTAAAATGCGTGTTCCCCATTGAAGTACTCACTCATCAGTGAAGTCATCGGTCTTCATTAAGCTATCTATACGATGATAGTAGACCTTGCCTTTTTCTTCTTGTATTTTACCTTCATTAAGCTACCATCACAACGGTAGTAGGTAAAATCCCCAGTGTCGGTCTTCTTTAAGCTATCTACACAACGATAGTAGACCTTGTCTTTACACTTACATATTTACCTTCATTAAGCTACCCCCACCTTGGTAGTAGGTAAAATGTTTTCAAACAGAATTCTCCAGATAAAGCATACCCCATGCATTTTCTTTCATCCATCAAGGTTGGATATCGATCAATTTTCAAAGTGATCCTTATATCCCCAACGATGTCACAAACCCTGTCCTTTCTTCTTGTATTTTACCTTCTTTAAGCTACCATCACAACGGTAGTAGGTAAAATGGAATCCACAGTGAGGCCATAGTGGGCGAAGTCTTTTCCTTTTATGTTACCCTTTTTAAGCTATCAACCACATGCTTACCTGTCATATCCCCCAGTAAGGTCATCTGTCTTTATTAAGCTATCCGCACACCGATAGTAGGCAGTGTCTTTCTCTTTTACCTTACTTCAAGCTATCGTCTACACGATAGTAGCAAAACAACGTAAAATCCCTGGTGAAGCCACCAAGGTAACCTTGATCTGTTGTATTTATTAAGCTATCATTCTGGTAGTAGACGACCCTTTCCCCGGTGGAACCATATTACTCCCAATAGAGTCGGATCCTGTTTCTTTAACGAAACCGGGTATCTCTTTGTTTCATTTCATCCCCAGTCAGGTCAGCTTTGCCGTCTTTGCATTCATACTTGCATTACGAGCATTCACAGCATTTGCATGCATACATCCATAGCATTTTTAATTCAAGGAAAAATATTTAGTCAAAAATAGTGTACTCTGTATTTAAGTCTCTTCGACCCGTCAAATTCAAAATTTCACTTTTAATCTCCGTGGCGAAGAAACTTAAATAGGGGCATCAGTTTTGGCATCACTTTTAATCCCCAGTGAAGTCGCCATTTTTGTCGCGTCGAATTTCGGATATCAAGCTATTGACAAGCGTTGAATCACTAATTTTAAATCACGACTGAACTT
The DNA here is from genome assembly GCA_018208015.1 of Medicago ruthenica. Taxonomy (NCBI): domain Eukaryota; kingdom Viridiplantae; phylum Streptophyta; class Magnoliopsida; order Fabales; family Fabaceae; genus Medicago; species Medicago ruthenica. Next base: position 29,490,123 of record CM031374.1, on the reverse strand, counting down.
TTAATTTTTCGGGGAAAAAGGAAAAAAGTTCGAAATTACCTTAAATGTTAGAAATTTTGGGTTCGGGAGTCGATTATGCAAGGGGAAGGTATTAGCACCCCTCACATCCGTTGTACTCAACGGGAACCTCCTAGTTAGCTAAGGCTATAGTGTGTTTAACGTTTTGCTTGCATGCTTGAATATATTAAAAGGGAAAAAGAAAAAATATGATGAAGGGGAAAAAGAAAGTATTTTATTAATGGGCTTGACAAGATGTGAATCTTGCTCCTACGTATCTCCCGGTGCGATGGAGAATTCAAAGCTTACGTAGTTCTTTGGTAGAAAAAGTTTGTGTGTTGGTTGATTTTAATTGTGAAAAAGATTTGATCGCACACGGGCGAAAAAGTTTGGTAGAAAGGAAACGTGGTCTACTATCGTTATTTGGCTAGCTTAATGAAGACCGATAAAAAAGCTTTTACCTACTACCGTTATGAGGGTAGCTTAATGAAGGTAAAAGGGATTTGATTAAAAAGAGAAAGAGACGGACTCGCACTCGGGCGGTGGTATCCGTTTGAAAACGCGCAAGGGCGTGAGAAGTTTGAAATGACCACGGGGGCCAAGAAAAGTTCAAATTGGTCACGGAGGACCGAAGAAAGGTTGGATTGGTCACGGAGGACCAAGAAAGGTTCGAATTCGTCGCGAGGGACCAAGAAAGGTTTAAATTGGTCACGAGGGACCAAGAAAGGTTCAAATTGGTCGCGAGGGACCAAGAATAGGTTAAAGTGCGTTGGGCGCGTTGAAAATAGAATGACTATTACCCGAACGACGAGACATACGTCAAGCATTCGTGCAACCGGGGAATGGAGAGACATACGTCCAACCATTCCTTTTTCATCCAAGTTTTTGTTGAAACTCAAAGAAATCTCAAAAAAGAACAAAACATTTGGTTAAAAAACTTAAGGAAAAGTTTGTTGCTCAAATTAGTTGTTGCAACCTTGAGCAAATGTTGTTCAAATATTGAAAGGATGAACAAGTTTGTTTCAAGCATATGATGCAAAGGTGAACAAGCTTTGTTCAAGCGTGTTGGAATTTAGGAACAAGTTCGTTGAAAATCATGAACAAATTTGTTGTTCAAGTTTGTTGAATAAAATGTGAACATAGCTTGTTGCTCAAGTTATTGGAACTCAAGAACAAGTGTTATTCAAGTTTGAAAAATGAACAAGTTCATGAAAAGATGCACAAGTTTGGAAAATGCACAAGTTCGGCTCAAAGTTTAAGCTTGGTTTTGAAAAATGAACAAGTTCGGCTCAAGTTCACTTTTGATTGAAAATCATGAACAAGGTTGTTGTCCAAGTTTAGTTTTGAAAATAATGAACATGGCTTATTGCTCAAGTTTGATTTTGAAATTTTATGAACATAACTTGTTTCGCAAGTTATCCAAAAATTATTGCTCAAACTTGTGAATTTCCAAAAACATGCAAAACTTTTGTTATGTTTTGAATAAAATGAGTTTTAATCCTCTTAGGTTCTGAGTTTTTAGGTGAGAACCTCAAAAATTGGCTTTTTAGAAGTCTGAACTCAGAATCTGAGTTCTGCCATTTTCGCAGAGCAACCTGAACTTGGTTCTGCGAACCTAAGTTCTGTCATGGTCGCAGAGCGACCATGACTTTGCTCTGTGAAATCCGCGAAAAAACTGAACTCAGAAGCTGCTTCTGAACTTCTGTTCAGAAGCTGCTTCTGAATAAGCTTCAAAACCTTAAGGGGATTGAAACCCTTTGGAAAATAGCAAGAAAAGGTTTAAAACAAATCAATTTGGTGTTTTGCAAATTTGAGATTTCTTTGAGGTTTCAAAATTGTTTTTTTTTTGACAAAATGAGTAAAAATGCAAAAACTAAGATTGAATCAAGCAAGAATCAAAGACAAATGCAAACAGTGATGTAAATACAAGATGACAAGTTCAGAATGACTTACAAAAACTCCTAGCCAATGCTTGTATTGCAAGAGAATGGAAGAGACTTGGATGATGATGGTTTTTGCAAAATTGGAAATGTTGAAGATTAAGAACAATGACACTAGTTTTTCACTCTGAATTTCTGTCTAAGAACTGGTTTTTGTTGCTGTGTATGAACTGTAAAAATCTGTATGTTCAATTGTGTCAAGTGTATGAAACCTTATGCATTGCATTCCTTTTATAGGCAAAACCAAATCAATTGTCATGATGAAAATCTCCTAGAGCAGGCTGTTTGTGTGGGCTAAAACCAGGCTATTTTGCTTTGCATTTGATGCAAAAGGGAAGAGGTGACATTTCCTTGCCATCTTGGTCAAGACTTTGGCCAAATCCAGCTATTAATGAAGCTGATCTTGACAGCAAAAATGATGAAAAAGTGTGAAAACAGGGCTGTTTGCAATTGGGCTGCTCCTTGGGATTAATCCTTGCAATCTTGAGGGGTCAAGCAAGAAAAACGTGGGCTGTGATGTGCAGAGGTTGGGGGAAGCAAAAGGAACATGTGGGGCTGGTGTGAGAAGGGAAGAAAAGCTGCTGAAACAGGGCAGCACTCATGGTCTTTGGGCAAGCAAAAACAGCTGTGTTTGACTGGTTTTGGGGGAGAAAGAAGGAAGAAAAGAGAGCAAGCTGCTGGCTGGCAAGCTCAGGGTCACGTTGCAGGCAATTGGAAGGGATGAGAGCTACCCAAGGGCAAGTCAACTTGCTTGGCACATGCTTGGTTGGAACAAAAACCTTCTCACCTTGGCTTTAATGGCACATGCTTCAATTCTTTCTTTATTGGATCCAAACAGCCAAAATTGGTAGTAATAATGATAATAATAACAATAGATGATAATAACAATAACTATAATGAAAATAAAAGAAAGATAAATCAAAAAAATTAAAATCTGCAAAAAATTCGCAGAGTTCGCAGAGCGAAGGGAACTTTGCTCTACGAACTCCCCTTTTTTCTTTTTTATATTTTCTTTAAAATAAAACAAATAAAAACCAATAATAATAGTAATAATGAAAATAACAGTGATGGTAATGATAATAATAATAAAGATGGTAACAATAATAATGATGAAAGAGATAATAATAGTAGTAATGGTAAAAATAATAATAATAATAAATAAATAAATAATAATAATAAAACATTGATAAAAAGATAATAATAATATTATTAATGAAAAAGATAATAACAATAATATTAATAATAACAATAGTGATAATGATAATATTAATAATAATAATAATAATAGTAATGATAATGGTAATAAATATTAATAAATAAAATCCAAAAATAAAGATGAAAAAAATAAAGATAATAAAAAGGTAAAAGTAGGAAATTAATAAAAAAAAATAATGAAGTAATGCACAATAAAAGAACAATAAACAAAGAAAAATATGAGTCAAAAAATGGGGTATGACAGCGGGACTTGAAATCTTGTTAAAGCTAGGGGCAGAGGAGGTCGAGATAAAGGGCGACTCCGAACTGGTTATAAAACAGTTGACAAAAGAATACAGATGTATTAAAGAAAATCTAATTATGTATTTTGTTCTAGCCAACACGTTGTTAAAACGTTTTCAGCACGTGGATATTCAACATGTGCCTCGAATTAACAACCAGGAGGCAAATGAGTTGGCGCAGATCGCTTCGGGTTATAAAGTCCCTAAAGCGAAGTTAGGGGAATTGATAGAAATAAGAGATAAATCTAATCCGATTTCCCCTACCCAAAAAGAACTGTCAATTACAAAAACTGAGGGGGCAGAGGAGATAAACAATCTTTCGGCCGAAATTTTCAAAGTTTTTGCCATTGACAGTATGGCAGTCAATGATTGGCGGAAACAAATTGTTGAATATTTAAAAAACCCTACTGGGAATACCAGTCGGAAGATTAAATATAGAGCTTTGAGCTATGTAGTGGTAGGAAATGAATTGTTCAAGAAAACTCCTGAGCAAGTTTTATTGAAATGCCTTGGAGAAAACGAGGCATACTTGGCAATTTCCAGCACCCATAGTGAGGCCTGTGGTTCGCACCAAGCAGGCCACAAAATGAAATGGCTTTTGTTTCAACAAGGGGTCTATTGGCCCACAATGTTAAAAGATTGTATAGAGTTCGCTAAAGGTTGTCAAGAATGCCAAAAGCATACAGGAATACAACATGTACCAGCAAGTGAACTTCACGCAATAGTAAAACCTTGGCCATTTAGAGGATGGGCTTTGGATTTGATCGGAGAAGTAAAACCTACTTCGTCGAAAGGCCACCAGTATATTATAGTCGGGATAGATTACTTCACCAAATGGGTAGAAGCTATCCCTTTACCGAATGTGGATCAGGGAGCAGTTATCAAGTTTATTCAAGACCACATTCTATACAGGTTTGGGATCCCAGAGACTATCATCACAGACCAAGGGTCAATCTTCACGGGACGAAAAATGGCTAAATTTGCTTCCAAAGTCGGGTTTAAATTGTTAACTTCGACGCCTTATTATGCGTAGGCAAATGGTCAAGTCGAAGCCGCCAATAAAGTAATCATTAATTTGATAAAGAAACATGTGGGTAGTAAACCAAGAAATTGGCATAACACTTTGAATCAAGCTTTGTGGGCTTGTCGAAATTCGCCAAAAGAATCGACTAATACTACCCCTTTTAGACTTACATTTGGCCATGACGCAGTCCTACCTGCCGAAGTTTGTTTACAATCGACTAGAGTCCAAAGACAGTGAGACCTCTTAACAAACCATTATTGGGACATGATGTTGGATGAACTGGTTGGTTTAGATGAAGAAAGGATACGTGCATTAGATGTCCTCATGAGGCAGAAAGAAAGTGTGGCCAAAGCCTACAACAAGAAAGTAAAGTCTAAATCTTTCGTTTCAGGAGATTTAGTCTGGAAAGTGATTCTACCTATGGATAAAAAAGACAGAGTTCTAGGCAAATGGTTGCCGAATTGGGAACGTCCATTCGAAATCACTCAGGTTTACTCGAATGGTGCGTACGAAATAGAGGAGATCGGTGCGGATAATCGAATCTTGCGAGTAAATGGCAAATATTTGAAAAAATACAGGCCAGTGCTGCAAGAAGTGAAAATTAAGTGCGAATAAAAACAACTGCAAGCACATAATCATGGCATACATTGCCAGTACAATGAAAATGTAGTCTTGAAGAAGAAAAAGGTAATATTAATACACATATTACAAATCTTAAAAGGTAAGACTACTAGTCAGTCTCTCTAGAGCCGTTCTGGCGAGATCCAATACAGTTTGGTTCCGAGAGCCATTATCGATCAGTTTGTTTATATCGTTGTTGCGCGACTTGGCCCTTTTGAAATGTTCGATAGCCAGTTTGGCCTCTTTGCGAAGTTCGGCTTCTGAAGGAACCAATACTTTCTGGATTTCGGCTAACCTCTCTTCTTCCTCTTTAATCTTCGACGCCAAGACCGTCATTTGTTCTTTGTAAATGGCAATGTTTGACTTGCAAGTTTTTGCCTCAGTCGAAGCATTGACATTCTCAAGCTTCAAAGAGGCAATTTTAGCTTTAGAGGCTTCGACTAACTTCAAATCCTCTGAATGCTGACGACAGTGTGTTGCTAACAAAGCATTGTTTTCGGCCTCACGCCGGAGTTCTGTGGCTATCCGATCCAGAAGAGGTTCGAAGTCAACCAGGAAGGCTAGCAAAGTTTGAATGCGAGTCATTTTGAGCAACATGTGCGTCAGGCTTTTGAGTTCAAAAGTAAGGTTCGAATTCAGTCTGATGGCTTGAAAAAGGTCTACCCCTATGACTTTCACCAGTAGCTCTTGAGTCAAATCCTCCTCAGACGCTTCTGAACTTACTCCGACAGATAAAGTCGAAGTATTCTGAATGTTTTCACTACTTAACATAAGTTCGAAAGCTTCAAGGGGATCACTTTCCTCAAGGCTTGCTAGGTCATCTTGGCTCGGAGCAGAACTAGGGGCGGCCATTTTCTTTGGTGGAGATTCGTCCATTCTCTCAGGGCTCCGTGGTTTATCTTCACCACTTTCAGTTTCCTCGTCTTCAGCACCCTCACTGCTCACATTGTCACCAGACGTGTCATCCCCATCTGTTTCAGCTCTCTCGACAGGATCTGGATTCCAAGGTGGCTCAGTGATGATGGTTTCTCCGCCGGTGCGAGAGGTAGTCTGAATATTTGTAGTAGGAACGAGAAGCTGTCCTTTCGGTAGATTTTCATGTTGTTCGATCCCAGCTTTATTTTATTTGGGTTCGGGAGGAGTAGTGACAAACACATCTTCAATCCAGTCGTCAGACACTTTCCCGCCACTATTCTGGTGCGCGGTTCTGTCCTCGTTCGTCTCTTCAATTATCTTAGGGATAGGACAATTATGAGGCGAGGTAGGCGTCGTTTGTCCCCCAACCTCGATGTTACCAGCTTCAAGCACCTAAAAAATCAATTATCATCATTACTCAAGTTATCATTTGAGATTGGAGGAAATCAATTGCTGAGTCATCTGGGGAGAGATTAAGGTTTTGACGTATACCTTGATATTAGCTTTCCCGACACCAAAACTTTCACTCGGGATCCTTTTTGTTGTAGGAAGCTTCTTCTTGAGAGACTGAACATTCGAATCTGGCTCTAGTTGCCTGGTTCATTTTCTTCCTGCTAGGGTTAGCGTCAGGATGTGGGGAAGAACCATCATTCTGGAAAATATATATGCATATGTGAAGATGAGGATGATTTTAAAAAGAAAGAGTATGGGAATTTGTACCTACCTCTGAGTCATCGCTAGATACGCTGACGAACTTCTGAATCTTCTTGGAAGGGGTCGCAGTGCAAGAACTACTGGTACGTTTTCGTTTCTGGAGAAGCAATTTTGTTAAAGAAATGGTCAAAGAACAATACACATTGCCATTGGAAGATGATAAGAAGTTAACTCAACAGCTTTCGACCTAGAAGGTCTTGCCTTTTTCTTGGTTTCCTCCTTGTTAGGCTCATCATCTGAAGCAGGTTTGGAGGTAAGAGGCACAACTGTAAAACATATAAATTCATTAGGTTGAAAAGCAGTTGAAACCATGCGTTACATGAGGGTGAAGATTATCACCTGTTTTAATTGTTGACGTAATTCCAACATGTCGAATATCAAGGTGTAAGTGACCACCAAAATTATGTATGTCATACTTAGTCGGAGTTACTCTATCAGGTTTTTTAGCTAAAAGGTTTTTAAAGGCTAATCTCGAACCACAAAAGAACCAATGAGGAAAAGGTGGTGGAAACGCCAAAGCAAGTTTGCTAGTTGGCAAAGCCGGAAATCGTGTTTTGAAATGCAAAGCATAAGTGTATTTATCTTTTACATAAGGGGGCGATTTCACCTTGTAAAGTTTTTTACTTATCTTTTCTTTTAAAGTTTTCGCTGCCTCAGGAACGGTCCGACTAAGATTCTTCGGATCATACACAGTTTCGAAATATTTTTGAAATGCTTGAATTTCTCGAATATGCGTACCTTTGCTCTTCGTTTTTTTATTCTGCACAGAAGGAAAAGTGGATATCAGCTGCTCGAGTAAAAAGTTTTCATTAATATTAGCACTTTGTGTTTTATAATATTCTCTCCACCATGTGAAGAATTCTTGGGTACACAAGAAAGATGTTTTGAAAGCTATGGGCTCGAAGCTGGGGGCAGCTTGGTCAAATTTGGCAAGACGATCTCTCCATTCTCTGTCAGTCTTGGGATGTCGCAGATATTTCTTGCTAGAGAAGAGGGATCTGGGTCGAAGTTGGCAGAGGCCAAATTGTCTGGCTACCAGGTTCGGTTGGTAACCACTTACTCCGAAAAGTTCTTTCCCTTTGCCAGTCGAAATTCTAAATGAAAGCAATTTCGGTGTCAAATAAGCTTTCCAAATCTCGAAGTGCTCTCCTGTGCGGTCGGTTGGAGGCTCTGGAAAACCTTTAGTAAACCACTCAGGCCCATGAGTTCTCTTTACGAACGAAGCCATCGAAGGAACAAGGGTGTTACAGTTTAGGAACACATTGAAAGTGGTCGAAAACAAAGCTTCATTAATTTGGCCTATTTCTCTGAGTTTCAATGCGGCGAGGCGGGTTCCTTCGATCCTTCTTTGTTCTACCGTGCTCTGGTATTCTTCCGGAATGAAGAGTTGGAACCTTGTTTCGTATGTGGCCAATAGCCACAGTTGGAAAAGCCAAATGGGTCCAGATATGGACAAAGTTTTTCTTTCTTCATTGGTATTCCTCAGGTCGAAAGATCCACTGCCAAGACTATCATAAAGAGCGCCTAGGATAAGTCTACTCAAGCTAACATCCTTACCTTCATGTATTTGAATGGCGAGTTTAATGTACATCTTCGCAACTTGCAGCGACGGCGTGCAGAAAACGAAGAGAGATAGCCAAAGGGTCAGAAACGCGACATGTTCTATATCAGAAACCTCATCGCTACTGGTGTCATAATGGTCTTCGATGTAAGATGAGAAAGCAGCTCGTTGGAAGTTGAAATAAAAATCTGTCGAAACAGCGCTGGGATCGAAAGTTTGGCCAGTAGGCTATAAACTAGTAATTGCGGCTACATCTAGGAGTGTGGGGGTTAACATGCCACATTTGAGTTAGAGACTATTTGTCGAATGATCCCAAAAATGCAGCGCTGCAATTAGCATGTTATGTTGATATTTTGGCCCAAGTCTAGACAGTTGGATGAGATAAAAGATACCATATGATTTCCAGAAATCTCTCTTCTTCGACTCAACTTTGTTCAACCATTTCAAGTAAATGTCGCTCCCAACATGAGGCGCAGACCTGAATACGCTAGTTGGTGTGTCCATGAAGTTCATAAAGTATTGTCCCTTCAGGAAAACCCTAGGGGTAAATTGGTAATAGGTGGGAAAAATCTCTTTGATTTGTTCGCTATCCTCTCGATCTCTGGGTAATGGACCTAGAAACGCTAAGGGACCTGAATATACATGAGAATCAGGGCAAGGAATCATTACCTGAGATTTCCAAATCTGGACTTGCTCATCCTTCAGGTCAGGTCCAGGGACGAACTTGAAATTCCCTGGTTGAAGTTGAATAGAGAAATTCGCCGAAACAGCAGTATCAGACGGCTGAGTCTTAGATGAGGACGCCATTGTTGTTCTTCAAAGATTTCCGTTTGTAGTTTGCAAGAAAAAAAGGAGAAACAGTTACTGTTCAAAGATGAGGAGAAAAGGTTTAACTTCTTGTTTGTTTTAGCAATCAATTTTGAAAGATGTGTAAAAAGAGTTAATAGAGTACCTTTTTGTATTCCCCAAGGTATAAATTTATACTTCTTTTCACTTTAAAAGTTGACAGATGTCAACATCTTGAATTGCAATTAAAAAGGTGGTTTTTGGGCATTACCTAGTCCCAAACGTGGCCCATTAGCTTTTGCGGAAGTGGTGCCATAAATTTTGTTTCAAAATAAAGAGAAAACTATCGTTTCAGTTTCTTTAGAGTCGAAACATGTGATTTCTTATTTGACACATAAGTTTACGGTGTTAAAATTTCCTTGTTCGAATTGAATCAAGGATGGAAAGCAGTGATAAGAGATAAGAAAGGCATTAGATTGCATTAAAAGTCGAAGCCAAGAGTTAGGCATATTACACCAAAAATGTCGAAACATATTGACATCAAAGATTTTGTTCGACATCCAAAATACATCAAAATGGCTTCGAGGCCCTAAAAAAAAGAGGGGGAAAAGGAGCTATATCCTAAAAGCCTAAAAAACCTAGAAACCTTCATTCTCCAAGAAGCGAAATTCATGCAGAAACCACTTAACTTCTAAGTCGAGACGACAGTAGAAGCAAAGTTCAGTTCTGGAGTATTCATCGTCTGAACCAGGTAAAGGCCAGAAAATCCCAGATCTTCTCCCATTTCCTTTACATGTCCCTGAAGCAGTGCAGGTGAATCGAATAACCAAGCCTGAAGGTAGAGTCCTAATACCACAATGAGGTCTGTAGGGCAAAAAGTAGGGGAAACCTGGTCCTCCACAAGTAGACCTTCTACATTCTGCTAGCATTCGACTATCGAAAAGATCTTTGAAAGTGGGAAAGACTTCATCTATTGAAAATCCATCTTTTGAAAGGATTTTCAGTATCATCAGCAAGTATTTTTCCCCTTCCACGCCATGGGAAGCTGCTTTGCGCAAGATACGAAGAATGCCATTCAAGTTGTTGGGTTCATCATAAAGAAGTCTTGCTATTTCCACTAGGCTGAACGATTCATGACCACTCTGAATCATTCGTTGCATGAAAGCAAGTTTCTGAGCAGAAGGAAAATGGTCATAAAAATACCATACACAGTTACAAGGTAAAGTCCTGAAAACGGTCTTCTTATTCGCCAGTCGACGATGAGTGATGGAAGTTGCCCCAAAGTTGAGCAAGTTCTAGGTGCCAGTTGCTGCTATTTTTTTAGTAATGGTGATTAGCAAATCTTCTGAGAGTATGCCATAGTGGAAAGAAAAAAGGAAGTTGGCTTTTTAGAAAAGTTTCTGGAAAGAAAACGACAATGAGAAGTGAAAAGTAGATTTTTATACTCATTATCAAGAGGGAATTGAAAAGACCACTGATTTGAAAAGTTGAAAAACTCAGCCACATGGCGAAAAGAAGTCTAAAAGATCTTTGAATTAAGTCGTCGGTTACATCTTCGAGGAGCCAAAGATCTTCGAAAATAGTGCTGTAATGATAGCTGGTTTGGGAACCGTTTGAGGTAGATGACGTCATTATTTAAGAAGACGTAAGGTTTTCGTTGAAGATCACCACTTTTCAAAAATTTCAGTTTTCTTCTACATTATCTTCCGTCGAACCTAACATTTTTGGGGGGCAATTTGTTACCTGTGTTTTTCGACAAGAGGAATTTGACGTAATTACTGAAGTTTGATTGGACACGTGGAAGAAGATGGGATTTTTAGTCTAGAAAGACTTCGGAAGGTATACTTGTTCGCTCGACAGAATCGAGACATCCAAGGCTGGTCGAAACATACATCGACAAAACGAAGAATTAGTTATGCTTCGGAATGTCTTTTTCGTCGAATCGAAGATTGCAACTGTCGAAGGCACAAGATTTGAATTTCAAATAGGTTGTTTTTCTCTGTTAATTAGCGTTATTAACGGTTAGAAGTGTAGATAAGATTGTACAGTTATTTTCCTTAGTATAAATAAGAGTTTTCCATGAGGAAAACGGGGTCACAAATCATTATACATAACATTCTATGCACTCGAAGTATCCAAGTCACAGTGAAAAAAGAGTTACGAATCATGTATGATCCTTGTGAACAACCTTTATTTACAATCAATGCAATTTACTTTCCTTTAAGTTAATTTTCTGCAATTTACGTTCATACTGCAATTCCTTGTCGAAGAGTTCAAGCAACCGAACTTGGAGATTTCTTGCTTCTTATTCTTATTCGAATCACACAAGAATATTCATAAAAACACAAAGATATTTGAATCAACTTGACACACAATGGCCTGAGATTACTGGTTGATCTCGCAAGTAATAAACCTATAACCAGCAGTTGTTTACCAAAAACCAGGGTAAACACAAGTACACATAAGATTTGACAACAACATCATCATCATTATTATATCTTGAAATTCTGGCAGGTACTGAATCAGAACCGTAAAACAGAGTACTAAAAACGCAAAACAGAGTACTTAAACACAGGTTCAGAAGCAGCAAAATAAAGAACATAAAATAAAGAACACAAGATATTTGTTAACCCAGTTCGGTGCAAACTTCACCTACGTCTGGAGGATACCAATCCAGGACTGAAATCCACTAAGTAGAACTAATTCAAAGACTCAAGACACAGCCCCTGTTCCCAGCCTTATCACTTAATCTCCACCCGTATAAACTTCTACCTAGGAACCCCTAGATATAAGAAGCCTCTCTTACTTCCCAATCACGTAATCACAACCCAGTGATTATCAGACACTTAAAACAAATCAAGTATGAAGTCACACTTCAAGACATCAAAGACATCACTCGTGCTTAAAAGTTTAAAGTGAATTACAACTCAAAACACACTAAACCAACTCTAACAGATGAGTGGTGTACAAACAAAGCACTAAGCTTACACAGACTTAAAAAACTAAGACTCTCTAATTCAACTTCTGGTTTTTCAAATCCCCGTCTTCAATAACAGCACGTCCTCCTTAAATAGTCTTCAGCAGCACACATAATTCTGAACAATATAATCTTCAAAGATACAATTCTGAAATTCTTTAGAAGCTCAAAGAAGGAAATATATTTCTGAAATATATTTTGCAAAGATTCCTTTGAAAATATATTCATAAGTAAACGAAACCAATCTTCAACAAGATCTTCACGCAAATTAAGCAGCCTCCTAGAAACATCAGACTGGATAAATCTTCAAACAAATCTTCAAAAGATACTGTGAGAAAATAACAGAAAGAACGCAGAAATTCAGCTTCTGAAATGCAACTTCTGAAGGTCAACCAAAGTCAATGTCTGAACAGTGCATCTGATGAACAGTACCAGCGTCTGAAGATCTTCGCAGAGCGCAGTGGCTTCGCAGAGCCAAGTTATCAGCTTCTGAAGTACTGTAGCTTCTGACCCAGCTTCTGAAGATGCACAAAATAAGATATTCAGCTTCTGAAGACATAAATTAACTTCTGGAGACGCATTGCTTGTAAACTTTGATTTTACCAAACATGTAGCCAACATTCAGATATCCAACAATCTCCCCCTTTGGCAAATTTTTGGCTAAAATCAAATGGACCACAAAGATAAGTTCTTCACTCAACAAAAATCTTCAACCATGAAGAACTACACATATTTAAACATAGCACCAGAGTCAGCAGCGGATAAAGTGCTATGTTAACACAACCAACTTCAACTTCTGAAGTACACAAAAACAACTCAGTTTCTGAAGCACACAACTCTTCTGGTACAGAAAAAAACTCCCCCTCAACACATACTCAGGCACAACCAACTCTCCCCCTGAAGCACAACATCCAACAACACTCCCCCTGAACATATCAGCTTCTGACAGAAAACTCCACACAAACTCAGAGCATAACAACTCAGGAACACTACACAGAACCACTCTCCCTGAGCCAGAGACTCCCCCTGAAACATATCTTCACAGCTCTTTTTGTATTGCTTCTGAATTCTGAAGAAAACTGTTTACTTCCCAAAAAATAAACTCTGAATTCTGAAACTTAGTACATTCTGAACAAGCACATTCTGAAATCAAACACAAGTTTTTCTCCCCCTTTTTAGCCAAATAATCTTGACAAAACACATTCTTCACATAGAGAACAAAAACTCAATTGTTAACACAGACTGTATCAGACTCAGTATCAGACTCAGCTTCAGCATCATCTTCATCTCCCTCACTTCCAGCTTTCTCACCCTCAGCAATCTGTAATTGCTATAACTCCTCATGCAGACAAACTCCCAGCTTGCTTCTCAAATTTTCAAATTGCTTGGCATCCAAAGCTTTTGTAAAAATATCAGCAATCTGTTCTTTAGTATCAACATGTTCAAGCTGCACAACCTTCTCCTCCACAAGGTTTCTGATGAAGTGATGACGTATATCAATATGCTTAGTCCTGCTATGCTGTATGGGGTTCTTTGAAATGTTGATAGCACTCAGATTATCACAATACAAAGTCATAACATCTTGTTCAATATTGTATTCCTTCAGCATCTGCTTCATCCACACCAACTGAGAACAACTACTACCAACTGCTATATACTCAGCTTCAGCTGTAGACAATGATACACAGTTATGCTTCGTACTGAACCAAGAAATCAAATTGTTACCCAGAAAGAAACATCCACCAGAAGTACTCTTCCTATCATCTGCACTTCCTGCCCAGTCAGCATCACAATACCCAACTAACACTGAACTTCCACTGTGTGAGTACATAATACCATAGTCACTTGTACTGTGAACATACTTCAGAATCCTCTTCACCTGAGTCAAGTGACTCATTTTTGGATCAGTTTGATATCTAGCACAGACTCCAACATCAAAGGTGATGTTTGGTCTGCTTGTAGTTAGATATAACAGACTCCCAATCATGCTCCTGTACATGCTTTGATCAACTGAAACACCTTGTTCATCTTTAGTTAACTTCAAGTGAGTGGTTGCAGGTGTTCTCTTATGACTAGCATTCTCCATCCCAAACTTCTTGACTATATTCTTTGCATATTTGCTTTGTGAAATGAATATAGTGTCTTCCATCTGCTTGACTTGAAGACCAAGAAAATATGTTAGTTCACCCACAAGACTCATCTCAAACTCAGACTGCATCTGCTGAACAAATAGTTGAACCATCTGGCTTGACATCCCACCAGAAACAATGTCATCAACATAGATTTGTGCTATCATTAAACTTCCATCTTCTTCTTTAACAAACAGGGTCTTGTCAGTTCCTCCTTTTCTGTATCCTTGAGTAACAAGAAACTGTGTGAGTCTCTCAAACCATGCTCTAGGTGCTTATTTCAATCCATACAAAGCTTTCTTCAATTTGTGAACATGATTTGGAAAATTAGGATCCACAAAAGCATTTGGCTGTTCAACATAAACCTCCTCTTGTAAATATCCATTTAGGAAAGCACTCTTCACATCCATCTGAAACAGCTTGAACTTAAGAATACATGCTACACCCAACAGTAATCTTATTGACTCTAATCTGGCCACATGTGCAAAAGTTTCATCAAAATCAAGTCCCTCCACCTGAGTGTATCCTTGAGCAACTAACCTTGCTTTGTTTGTGGTCACAGTTCCATGTTCATCTGATTTATTCTTGTAAATCCACTTAGTTCCAATGACATTTATACCTTCAGGTCTTGGAACAAGGTTCCACACTTCACTTCTTTTGAATTGATTCAGTTCCTCTTGAATAGCCTTAATCCAGAATTCATCAGTAAGAGCTTCTTTAATATTTTTGGGTTCAAATTTGGACACAAAACATGAATCGGTAGTTACTGCATCTGATCTTCTGGTTCTGACTCCTTAATCAAGACTCCCAATGATTAAATCTCCGGGATGATCCTTCTGAACTCTAATTGTGGGTCCTTTACCAGTAGCTACATGATCTTGATTAATCTCTTCTTCTTCAGACTCTACTTCATTCTCCACAACTGGTGCTTCTGACTGTTGTTCTTCTGATGTTACATCATCTGGTACCACTTCAGACTCAACTCTTTCTTTTTCAGCAGATAAATCATTTATCACAATATTGATAGATTCCATTACAACCTTGGTTCTGGAATTAAACACTCTATAAGCTCTGCTGTTTACTAAGTAACCCAGAAAAATTCCTTCATCAGACTTAGGATCCATCTTTCTTCTGTTTTCTCTGTCAGCCAAAATGTAACACTTGCTACCAAACACATAAAAATACTTTAAAGTAGGCTTTCTTCCTTTCCATAACTCATACAGAGTAGAGGTAGTTCCCTTCTTCAGAGTCACCCTATTGTGTATATAGCAAGCTGTATTCATTGCTTCTACCCAGAACAGATAAGGTAAATTCTTAGCATGTAGCATAACTCTAGCTGATTCTGCTAAGGTTCTGTTCTTCCTCTCAACCACACCATTTTGCTGATGTGTTATAGGTGCTGAAAACTCATGCTTGATCCCTTCAGAAGCACAGAACTCAGAAAACTTGTTATTTTCAAACTCCTTCCCATGATCACTTTTGATCCTGGCAATGACACTATCTTTCTCTCTTTCTAACTGAGTGCGCAGATCTTTAAACACATCAAAAGTATCTGATTTTTCTCTAATGAAGCTTACCCAAGTGAATCTTGAATAATCATCAACAACCACAAAAGCATACTTCTTTCCTCCAATGCTCTCAACTTGTATAGGTCCCATTAAATCCATATGTAACAATTCAAGAACTTTAGTTGTTAACTGGTGATCCAACCTGGGATGAGACTTCCTTGTCTGTTTACCAATCTGACATTCACCACAAACACTATCTTCATTAATCTTCAGTTTGGGTAGACCTCTGATAGCTTCCACATTCATGACTTTCTTCATGCCCTTCAGATTCAAGTGACCCAGTTTCTGGTGCCAGAGTCTGACTTCTTCTTCTGAACTTATGAGACAAGTAGACATGCTAGTTTCTTCTTCAGACATCCAAAAATAGCAGTTGTCCTTTGTTCTGCAGCCCCTCATCAGTACTTCACCTTCTTTACTAGCTACCAGACACTCTTCCTTGTTAAAATTCACTTTCAACTCTTGATCACACAGCTGGCTTATGCTGATCAGATTTGAAGTCAATCATTTCACTAATAGCACATTATCTAGTCTTGGTAATCCATCACTGATCAAGTCTCCTATTCCAAGAATCTCTCCTTTAGCTCCATCACCAAAAGTCACATAGCTGCTTGAATATGGCTTTAAATTACTTAACAACTTCTTCACACCAGTCATGTGTCTGGAACAACCACTATCAAAATACCAATCTTCCCTAGAAGTGGCTCTCAAAGATGTATGAGCTATGAGGCCAACATTATTAGCTTTGGGTTTCCATACCTTCTTGAGATTGATTCTGTCGGCAACAGGTTCCACTTTTCTGTGCTGAAAATGACTGGGATAACCATATAGCTTGAAACAGAATGGCTTAATGTGCCCCTTCTTTCCACAGTGATGACAAACCCATGGATGATTTCTCCTCTTTCTCTTGGGCTTCTGAGGTTCCTTGTGATGTTCCATCTTAGATGTGCCTATCATTGGATCATAAGTTTCAACAGTAGGAACAAACCTTTTAGCTGGAGGTTCAAAGTCTTATCAACAAATCCTATGCCATTAGGTTTCCTTTGGTTCTGACTCTCTAATATCTCCTCCAGTACATCAGTAGCAGTATTCATCATTCTGACCTGCTTTTCATGTTTTCAAGCTGAGAATTCAGTTGGCTCACCTCATCTTTGAGATCAGTATTTTGCACTAAGAGTTCACTTTTCTCAGCCTGCAGTTGGCAGATTGTCTTCTTCTGATCCACTAGTTTCTTGCAAACTTCTACACTTCTGATGTATAGGTTTTTGTAATTGTCAGCAAGTTCTTCATAAGATGATTTTTCAACTCTGGCATCAGACTCTGATGGAACTTCAGACTCTGAGAGTGCTTCAGACTCTGATAGTGTTTCAGACTCTGATAATGTCTCAGACTCTAAAAATGCTTCAGACTTTGAAAGAGCTTCTGAGGCCTTAACCTTAACATCAGACTTGTATCTTCCAGTTAGGGCAACAACATACTTAGCAGTTTCACTTTCTACCTCTTCTTCTGAGTCTTCATCAGACCAGGAAACAGCCAAGCTCTTCTTCTGCTTCTTGAGATAAGTAGGACATTCTGATTTGATATGACCATAACCTTCACACTCAAAGCACTAAACACCCTTGGATTAATTACTCTTCTCATCAGTCTTGGTCTTCTTCACATCACTTTGTTGCTTACTGTTGTTGAATCTGATGTTCTGACCTTTGGATTTGGATCTCCTGTCAACATGTTTCAGAATTTTGTTGAACTGTCTCCCTAGCAACACAAGTGCTTCTGATAAGCCTTCATCATCCTCATCAATCTCTTGTTGATCCTCAGCTTCAGAATTAACTGCAAAAGCAACTCATTTCCCTTTCTTCTCAGTACGGTTATAGAAGGTTGTTTCAAAATTCAGCAGAGATCCTATTAACTCCTCAACCTTCATATTGGAGATGTCATGAGCTTCCTCAATAGCTGTCACCTTCATGTCAAATCTTTTAGGAAGAGATCTAAGAATTTTTCTAACAATCTTTTCATCAGACATCTTCTCTCCAAGAGAATCAAAAGAATTAGCCATATCCAGAACATTCATATAAAAGTCATGTATGTCCTCCTCCTCCAACATCTTCAAATTTTCAAATTTTGTGGTGAGTAGTTGAAGTCTGGACAGCATAACCTTTGAAGTGCCTTCATGAGTGGTCTTGAGGAGCTCCCAGGCATCCTTGGCTATGGTACACTGCTTGATCAGTCTGAACATGTTCTTGTCCACTCCATTGAATAGTGCATTCAAGGCTTTGGAGTTTCCAAGAGCCAATTCATCTTCATCCTTTGACCATTCTTGCTCTGGTTTCAACACATCAGTCTTCTTTCCATCTTTGTCCAGAACAACTGGATGTTCCAAACCCTTCAGCACAGCTTTCCAGGTCCTATTATCTATGGATTTCAGGAAAGCACTCATACGAGACTTCCAGTACTCATAGTTGGTCCCATCCAACAGAGGTGGCCTGTTAACAAAACCTCCTTCCTTGTCCATTCTTGCCAGAAAAACCTTCCCTGGAGCTCACCCAATAACAGGCAGGGTGCCTGCTCTATTGCCAATTGAAATTCTGGCAGGTACTGAATCAGAACCGTAAAACAGAGTACTAAAATCGCAAAACAGAGTACTTAAACGAAGGTTTAGAAGCAGCAAAATAAAAGGACAGAAAATGAAGAACACAAGATATTTGTTAACCCAGTTCGGTGCAAACTTCACCTACGTCTGGAGGATACCAATCCAGGAAGGAAATCCACTAAGTAGAACTAATTCAAAGTGTTGGATATTTATGTGTTGGCTAAATGTTTGGTAAAATCAAAGTATGCAAGCAAAGCATCCTCAGATGTTATTTTGGTCCTTCAGAAGCTGGATATTGGTTTTGAGAAGTTTCAGAAGCTGAAAACTGGATTTACTGTTCATCAGAAGCTGGAATGGCCTTCAGACGCAGTACTGGCCTTCAGACACTGGAACTGTTCATCAGACGCTGAACATGTCTTCAGACGCACTGTTCAGACGTTGACCAGCGTTGACCTTCAGAAGCTGCCTTCAGACGTTGACCAGTGTTGACCTTCAGAAGTTGAACTTCAGAAGCTGGATTTCTGCATTCTTTGTGATTAATTCTGTGCGTATCTTTTGAAGATTTACTGAAGAATTATCCAGGCATTTGTTTTCAAGAAGACTGATTATTTTGGTGAAGATCTTGGTGAAGATTGGCTTCGTGTTTATGATTGAATATACTTCAAAGGGATCTTTGCTTTATTTGATTCAGAAATATATGTTTCCTTTTTGAGCTTCTTTGAATTTCAGAATCATATCTTTGAGGATGATTATGTTCAGAATTATGAGAGCTGCTGAAGCCTATATAAGGAGGACGTGCTGCATTGTAGAAGATTGATTGAGTCAATACAGTTTTACTATAAGAGTCTGTGTAAGCTTTAGGCTTTGATTGTACACCACTCATTTGAGTTGGTTTAGTTGTTTTGAGTTGAAAATCATTCTAAGCTTTTAAGTACGAATGATGTCTTTGTTCTTTTGAAGGGTGTCTTCATATTTTGAGTTGTTTATTCAGAAATTGCTAATCACTGGGTTGTGATTACGTAATTGGGAAGTAAGTAGTGTTCTTATACTTAGGTGGGTTCCTGAGTAGGAGTCTAAACTAGTGGAGATTGATTGCTAAGGCTGGGAACAGGGGGGTTTGTGTCTGAGACTTTGAGTTAATTCCTCTTAGTAGATTTCCTTCCTGGATTGGTATCCCCCAGAGTAGGTGAAGTTTGCACCGAACTGGGTTAACAAATTACTTGTGTTCTTTATGTTTCTGTCCTTTATTACTGCTTCTGAACCTGTTTTTAAAGTGCTCTGTTTTGCGTATTTGATACTTTGTTACAAGTTCAGAACCGTACCTGCCAGAATTTCAATTGGCATCAGAGCAGGCACCCTGCTTGTTTTTGGGTGAGCTCTAGGGAGATATTTTCTGGCTTTATGGAGAAAGAAGGAGGATTTGTTAACAGGACACCTCTGCTGGATGGGACAAACTATGATTATTGGAAATCTCGTATGAGTGCTTTCCTAAAATCTATTGATAGCAAGACCTGGAAAGCTGTTCTAAAAGGTTGGGAACATCTTGTTGTGACTGACAAAGATGGTAAGAAGACAGCAGTTTTAAAACCAGAAGAAGATTGGACCAAGGATGAAGATGATTTATCTCATGCAAATTCTAAAGCCCTGAATGTTATATTCAATGGAGTGGACAAGAATATATTCAGAATGATCAAGCAGTACACAATTGCTAAGGATGCCTGGGAGATACTCAAGACCACTCATGAAGGAACTTCAAAGGTTAAACTGTCCAGACTTCAGCTTCTGACCACAAAATTTGAAAATCTCAGAATGCTGGAGGATGAGAACATCCAAGACTTTTACATGAATATTCTGGACATGGCTAACTCTTTTGAATCACTTGGAGAAAGAGTATCAGATGAGAAGCTTGTTAGGAAAATTCTCAGATCCCTACCTAAGAGGTTTGATATGAAGGTGACTGCTATTGAAGAAGCTCATGACATCTCCAGCATGAAGGTTGAGGAATTGATTGGGTCTCTTCAGAACTTTGAAATAAGCAGAACTGATAAGAAGGGTAAAGGTATTGCTTTTGTAGCAGATACTGAAAGTGTGGATGATGATAGCTCATCAGAAGCTCTTGTGTTGCTGAGTAAACAATTTAAGAAGTTCCTGAAGCAGAAGTCAAGAACTGATGAGAAGAGCAATCAGTCAAAGAGAGTTCAGTGCTTTGAGTGTGAAGGATATGGTCATGTCAAGTCAGAATGTCCTAATTATCTCAAGAAATAGAAGAAGAGTCTGACTATGACTTGGTCTGATGAAGAGGACTCAGAAGGAGAAGTGGAGAGTAAGTCTGCTAAGCATGTTGCTGCTTTTACTGGAAAGTGCATGACTGATGATGAAGGTATGGGTTCAGAAACACTGTCTGTATCTGAAACTTCTTCAGAGTCTGAGTCAAGTGATGGAGAATCATCCTGTTAAGATTTGGCTACCTGTTACAAAGATCCTGCTGCTTTTTGCAAGAAGATGCAATATCAATTTGATGAAGTGTGTAAGCAGATGGAATAACAGAAGAAAATTATCACTCAACTTCAGATTGAAAGGGGTGAACACTTAGAGAAGATTTCTGTTCTCAGTAATGAGGTAATTCAACTGAATTCTCAACTTGATCAGATGAAGAAGCAAGTCAAAATGATGAATTCTGCTACTGATGTGCTGGAAGAAATTTTGGAGAATCAGAATCAGGGAAAACCAAATGGAATTGGGTTTAATGATCAGAATCTGATCATCAAACAACAAAAACCTGCTAAGAGGTTCATACCTGCTGCTACTCATGTTCCACTGATGAGGAAACCTAAGAACAAACCTCAGGAATCCAAAGACAAGAAGGCTACTCATCCCTGGGTATGTCATCATTGTGGTAAAAAGGGTCACATTAAACCTTTTTGTTACAAGCTGCTTGGATATCCCAAGCATTTTCACCACTGAAAAGTGGAACCTGCTGTGAACAAAAGCAAGATCAAGAAAGAATGGAGACCTAAGTGTGCAAGTGTTGCTCAGAGGCTGAACAAAGGGATAGAAAAGGTTGTTGCTGCTGACAGCAAGCCCATTCCTGTAGCACAGATGAGTTCTGGTGCTGGATCATCCAAAGTTTGGGGCAAAGTGGCGGTTCCTGCTCCTGTTCAGAAAGCACTAGTTTCTAGTAAGTCTGAAGATGGTGTGTCCTGTGTTCAGAAGAGAATTGGTGAACTTGAGAAGCAGATTGCTGGGAAGAAGGTTCTGAATGTGCCTGAGGTACACATCAACTGAGCATCATCTGGTGTTGTGTCTAATGAAGACAAAGCAACTTCTGATGCTGAGTCTGAAGACTGTCAAGTTTGTGAATGAAGTCCTGGATTTTCTGTTTGTGTTTCTGGTATGCATTTGTGCTGTTCTGTACAGTTGTGATTCTTTTGTGTATGGATTCTGAGTGGTTCTGATCCTTGCTAGTACTGTGCTGAGTCTGAGCTGTTAGTTTTTGTGCTGGTCTGTGTTGTGTTTCTCGCTCCTTGAGTTTGCTGGTGTTTTGTCAAACTTGTTTGGCTAAAAAGGGGGAGAAATATGTGTGGTGATCTGTAACATCCCGCTTAAATGTAACGGTTAATAGTGTGGAAACTTATTAAGCAAGCATGGCCTTTTAGTAAATAAGTGGCAATGGCAAAGTTGTAATTAAAGGATTAAAGGGCAAAGAGATAAATATGAAAAAATACTCATGTTTATCTCTCATTTTCCATTTGGAAGAAAATCTGAAAATTTACTCCCTCTCCCACTCTCATTTTCGTCCCCCATCCTCACCATTATCATCTCATCAATCATCATCCTTAAAGAATTAAACTCCTTCCTAAACTCTTGTGTTGCAAGCAAGCTTGTTTTGGGGAAATTTGGAGCAAGAAGAAGCTATAGAAAGCCAAGGATAGGAAGCTCTTTTGAGTAGAGGCTTTGGGTTTGAAGCTAGGGTTTGGATTTCTGAACTTAGCAAGCATTAATTGAAGTTTAAGGTGAGCTCATAGGGGTTTTAGAACCCACCTTGATTAAACTTTGATTGTTTATAGTTTTTGATCAATTTGAGGTTATAGTGCCATAAGTTCTTTTGATAGTGATTCCTTGATCATACATGTTATAAGCTGTTTATATGCCTTAGAATGATGCCTTAAGCTGTATGATGTTTGAGCATGTTTGGTTGTGCCAAGAATGGTGAAAATCATGTTTTGAAATTGCCCTATGCTGTCCAACTGCAGGCAAAATCGTGTCACGATTCTGCAACCGTGTCACGATTTTACAGGCAGAGTATAACACGATTTCTGGGTAGAAAATCGTGACACGATTTCCAAATCGTGTCATGATTCCACAGTGCACAGGAACAGCTTGTTTTTCTTCTTTACTTGCACCATTCCAGCCATCCAATACTACGACAAACTCATTAAGCAACGTGCAATGGCTATGTATCTCTATTAAGTATTAGAGGACCTGTTCCTTAGGGGAGGTATAGTTTTATAAGAGAGGCATATGGCATGATAATTTGAGAGCCTAAATAGGTGAATAAGGTTATAGGCGTATTCATTTGGAATACATAGGCAATGGGAATGCTTCGGCAATTATAGTTACAGATAAGTTTATAGTGTTGGTTCTCCAACGATTATAGGTGGCTTATGAGAACGATAAGCCAAGAATTATAGGTTACAGGTTATATGTTACAGGATTGTTATAGAATTAAAGTGACAGATTATATGCTTATATGTTATAGTTAAAGAATTATATCAAAGATAATGGCGTGTTCGCACGTTTTACAGTAACAGGGCGTGTTCAGCAGACTCCGGGATTCGCCGGATGGGACTTCTCCGAGAGGATTGTCCACACGTTTTATAGGGAGTCCGGTGTTAGCCTGATATGATAGGAATTTCACCGGTTTATAGGGAGATGTACCTCGGGGTTACTCCACCCGGGCCGCACTCCGTAAAATGAACTCAGATTAATTGTTTGACCAACGCTAACAGCTAACATAAAACACTTTATTTGTATTATGTTTTACAGTTATAGTTAAAGTTATAGTCACAGGAAGTTTTACAGATACGGGTAGATTACAGTTAAAGTTATAGGCAGGTTTATAAGACTTGGCGATTCTAGTATCCCCTAAATTGCCAAGGTAGGCATGGCGACCCTAGGTTCCCTGTGGTTGCCAACAGTAGGTTGGGTAGAGCTCACTGAGACATTATGTCTATTCACAGGCAGGATCACAGGCAGCACGCAACAAGGGTAAGGAGAAGGCTACGGACTGATCGTGCTGATGTTATATGTTTATAGTATGATTGTATAATATGTTACTGTACTTTTAATGTACATGTATTAAAGAGAAATTGTATAAACTATGGATTGTAATATTACAATGTGATGTAATATTCTGAATGAACTTTTTATATTGTAAATTAATGTATCCAGTACGAAATTTTAATACTCGTATAAGATCCTAGGCAATCTTATTATGGGTGTTACAATTTGGTATCAGAGCAGGTCGGTTCAGACCGTGCCTTGGGTCATTAAAATACAATTCAAGTTTGTGGATCTCTTGGATCCGGGACATTATTCTAAATGTTGTATCTGGTTGAAACTGATCACTTTGACTTGTGTATGGCAGTTAGGATAAGATGTCCGGGAGGAGAAGAGGTCCTGGCAGGCCTAGATCGAATCAGGCCAATGCTGAGGAAGCCGGAGGAGACCCTAATATGAATTTTTGGGCTCAAATGATGCAACAGCAGCAGGCGTTGCAGCAACAGTATCAAGAGCAGCAGGCTCAAGCTGCATTACAGCATCAGCAGATGATGCTTATGATGCAGCAACAAGCCCAACAACAGGCCCAAACTCAGCATGAATGGATGGAGATGATGCACCAAGGGCAAGGTGCTCAGCAGCAGACACCACCACCAGTAGTGGCAAATCCGTCCTTCCGGGAATTTAATAGAAACCACCCTCCTGAGTTTAATGGGGAAGGTGAACCTCCAGAAGCCAAGAGATGGCTAAAGCAGATTGAGAAAATGTTCCGGATGGTGGAGTGCCCAGAAGAGAGTAAAGTATTGTTGGCAACCAACCAGTTCAGAGGCGCAGCAGAAGATTGGTGGGAATCAGCTCAACGCCGAATGATAGCAAATGACATTGAGATTAACTGGGATAACTTCAAGGAAGCAATGCTAGAGAAGTATATTCCGATGTCCTACAAAGTAAAGAAAGAACAAGAGATCCTTGAGTTGAAACAAGGTGGCATGTCAGTCACCGAGTTTACTAAAAAGTTTGAAGAGTTGTCATACTACTCCTCTCACAACGAGTATGCCGGTAATGAGAACTGGAAGATAAATCAGTATAGGCGTGGATTGAGAGGTGAAATTGATACGGCAGTGAGCCTTCAAAGGAATACCAGCTACGATGAAATGGTTCACGATAGTTTGGTTGCTGAAGCGGGTTTTGCCAAGACCGCTAAAGAGAAAGCTGCAGCATATGAAAAGAGAAAAGGCAAGTTTCAAGATAGGTATCAAGAGAATAAGCCTAAGGGCTCTCCTAAGAGGGGCAAACAGTCATTTTCATCACAGGCGGTTGTCATTTGTAAATATTGTGGGAAATCGAATTACGGTGAATGCATGAGGCGTACGGGTGTGTGTTTCGGGTGTAGGCAGCCGGGGCACATGTTAGCAAATTGTCCAGAAAGGAAGAATAAAAGTGGAGCAGAAGGAACTACTACAAGTAAAGGCAGGGTGTACTCCCTTGATGGCCAGAAGGCTTTGGCCAATGAAGATTTAATTGCCGGTATGTGTTACTTAGGCCAAACTCCAGTTAAAGTGCTTTTTGATTGTGGTGCAACATGTTCCTTTATTTTTTACAAGTGTGTAGAAGCATTACAGTTGTCTATGTCACCATCTAGTAGGGGTGGTCTATTGACAAAACCTCCTTCTCTATCCATGCTTGCCAGAAATTAATCCCTCTGGATCTCACCCAAATTACAGGCAGGGTTCCTGCTCTGATACCAATTGTAATTCTGGCCAGGCAATAAGATACTTAACAGGTTCTGGTTCTGATTAAAACTTAGCAGGTTCTGAACAGAACTTAGCACAATTATAAAAGCAATTAATAGGCAGAAAATAAACGTGCAGGAAAGCTAAAAACACACAAGGTTTGTTAACCCAGTTCGGAGTAAACACCTCCTACTCTGGGGGATACCAATCCAAGAAGGAATTCCACTATAGGAAATAATCCTTATGACTCAAGACACTGACTCCCAGTTCCCAGCCTAAGCAATTATCTTCCTCCTAGTCTTGAATTCTACCCAACACGTTGAGTATTAGAAAACCTCTAACTTCCTATTCAAGCAACTGCAACCCAGCTACTTGAACTACCCTTTGAACTTAAACCAGTTCTGAACACAAAAACTCCCCTGTTTTTGAAGACAACTTCAATACACAAAGACAGCACTCATACCTACAGGCTTAGAGTGATTACAACTCAAAACAAACCTAAACCAACTCTAACAGAGTGGTGCACAACAAAGCTAAAAACTTAAAATAACAAAGACTCAATTCTCTGATTTTTTAACTCTCTAAATCGTAAGTCTTGAAAGCAGCAGCACTCCTCCTTATATAGTCTTCAGTCTTGCAGCATAAATAACAAACTAATCTTCTGAATTGGTTTGTTACTGAAATAAGAATGATCCAATAAAGTAACAAATAAAACTGCATTGAATCTTTTAAAGATTATAACAGGAAAATACGAATTTCATATCTTTGAACCAAATCTTCAATAAAATCTTCTCAAAATAAATCAGCATTCTAGAAGCAATACGCGTAAATAATTCCTTGATCAATCTTCCAAAGATTCGCGCCAAAACAATTCAAAAAACCCAGCTTCTGATGAAGTCAACAAAAGTCAACGTGGGCATCAGAACCTGAATCAGCTTCTGAAGCTAACAATGCTTCTGATGAGCATTCAGCTTCTGAAGTCATTTTGAGCTCCTGAACAACTTCAAAATGAAAAACTTCCAACTGAAGAAATGTTCTAGATACGGAGATGCTTCTATTCAATACTTTGGTTTTGCCAAAACATGCAGCCAACACAAAAGACTCAACAATCTCCCCCTTTGGCAAATTTTTGGCTAAAACCATCCAAGTTCTTCAATCTCTCTTATAATCAACTCAGCAATGAAGAACTCCACAATTATACATCATAGCAATTAGTTTAGGCAGCGGATTCAGCTATGTTAAACAACAGCTTCAGCTTCTGACTCCTGAAGCACACATAAACCAAGTACTGATTAACTACTGATCATCACAACCATGGTATCAGAGCTACTGATCAACTCCTGATCATCACACACACTCCCCCTGAAGCTTTACACATACATAAACAAATACTAAGCTTCACAACACTCCCCCTGCAACTCAGCTTCTCACACAAACTCCCCCTCACTACTGAACTACAGAGAAACAAAAGTATCAGAGCATACTTCAGGACACACTTGATCTTCAGGACCACTCTTCAGGAACACAATATCACTCAGGATAACAACTATCATGAACTTCCCTTGAGACACATATTCCCTCTTGATCATATCTTGACATCTCTTGCTGCAAAGGTTATGAACTATGAGCATAATGCTAGGTATCAGAGCAAAACTAGTCACCTTCTGAATCAATGACACACACTCTGAACTTGAGCATAAGATTTTCTCCCCCTTTTTAGCCACAAAATTATGACAAACAATAGTCTTTATATAGGGATCAAAACAAGTAACACAGATCTTTAAAACAACTTCAGACTTCAAATTTAGATTCAGGATCACACTTAGCATAGGCACAACTGGCAGGTACTCTACCTTCCTCACATCCAGTTTGCAGTAATTTCTATAATTCTTCATGTAAGCACACACCTAACTTGCTTCTCAGATTCTCAAACTGTTTAGCATCCAAGGCCTTTGTGAAAATGTCAGCAACTTGTTCTTCAGTAGCTACATGTTCCAGCTGAATGACTTTATCCTCCACAAGGTTTCTGATAAAATGGTGTCTGATATCAATGTGTTTAGTTCTGCTGTGCTGTATTGGGTTCTTAGAGATGTTGATAGCACTCAAATTGTCACAAAACAATGTCATAGTTCCTTGTTCAATGTTGTACTCCTCAAGCATCTGCTTCATCCAAACCAGTTGTGAACAACTACTCCCAGCAGCAATATACTCAGCTTCAGCAGTTGACAATGAAACACAATTGTGTTTCTTGCTGTCATCAGCACTTCCTGAAGTGCTCTTCCTGTCATCAGCACTTCCAGCCCAGTCAGCATCACAAAATCCCATCAGTTCTGAACTTGAACTGTGTGAATACATGATTCCATAGTCACTTGTGCTATTCACATACTTCAGAATCCTTTTAACTTATGTCAGATGACTCATCTTAGGATCAGCTTGGTATCTTGCACATACTCCAACAGCATAAGTGATATCAGGTCTGCTTGCAGTTAAATACAATAAGCTTCCTATCATGCTTCTGTACTGACTTTGATCAACTGATACTCCTTGTTCATCTTTGGTTAGCTTCAGATGAGTAGCAGCTGGAGTCTTCTTGTGAGCAGCAGATTCCATACCAAACTTCTTCACTATGTTCTTGGCATATTTACTCTGAGAAATGAAGATTGTATCTTCCATTTGTTTGACTTGTAATCCAAGAAAATATGTCAGCTCACCAACCAAACTCATTTCAAATTCTGACTGCATTTGCTGAACAAACAGTTTGACCATCTTCTGAGACATTCCACCAAAAACTATGTCATCCACATAAATCTGAGCAATCATCAGACTTCCATTTTCATCTTTCACAAACAGAGTCTTATCAAAACCTCCTTTTCTGTAACCTTGAGCCACAAGAAATTGAGTAAGTCTTTCATACCATGCTCTTGGTGCTTGCTTCAATCCATACAAGGCTTTCTTCAACTTCTACACATGATCAGGAAACTTAGGATCCACAAAACCCTTAGGCTGTTCAACATACACTTCTTCTTGCAGATAACCATTCAGAAATGCACTCTTCACATCCATCTGGAACAATTTGAACTTGAGAATGCAAGATACACCCAACAGTAGTCTTATGGACTCTAGTCTGGCCACAGGTGCAAAGGTTTCATCAAAATCCAATCCCTCTACTTGAGTATAACCCTGAGCAACCAACCTTGCCTTGTTTCTAACTACAGTACCATTTTCATCTGTTTTATTCTTGTATATCCACTTGGTACCAATCACATTCAACCCTTCAGGTCTAGGAACGAGATCCCACACTTCACTTCTTTTGAATTGATTCAACTCATCTTGCATTGCTTCAATCCAAAATTCATCAGTCAGGGCTTCTTTCACATTTTTAGGTTCAAGCTTTGACACAAAGCATGAAACAGTAGCAGCTGGTTCTGATCTCCTGGTTCTGACCCCTTGATCCAAACTCCCAATGATAAGCTCCTTAGGATGATCCTTCTGAACTCTAATTGATGGCCCTTTATTGGTAGGATCATGTTCTGGATGAACTTCTGCATCTTCAGACTCTGGATGATTTTCTGCTTCTGAAGTTTGTTCTTCTGATGCTTCAGACTCTGGAACAACTTCAGACTCATGTCTTTCCTTCTCAGCAGACAGATCATTAATCACAACATTTATGGACTCCATCACAACTTTGGTTCTGGAATTAAATACCCTATAAGCTCTGCTGTTCACTGAATAACCCAGAAATATGCCCTCACCAGACTTAGGATCCAGTTTTCTTCTATTTTCCCTGTCAGCCAAAA
Source organism: Medicago ruthenica (assembly GCA_018208015.1). Taxonomy (NCBI): domain Eukaryota; kingdom Viridiplantae; phylum Streptophyta; class Magnoliopsida; order Fabales; family Fabaceae; genus Medicago; species Medicago ruthenica. The sequence continues at coordinate 29,460,998 of CM031374.1, read as the reverse complement.
TGTAGCATCTGCTCCCAAAAACATGGAAGTATTTGACTGTAGGCTTCCTTCCTTTCCATAGTTCATATAAGGTACAAGCTGTTCGGTTCTTCAGAGTGACTCTATTATGGATATAACATGCAGTGTTCATAGCTTCAGCCCAAAACATATATGGCAGCTTCTTTGCATGCAGCATAACCCTTGCACATTCTGCTAATGTCCTATTCTTCCTCTCAACTACACCATTTTGCTGAGGTGTGATAGGTGCAGAAAACTCATGCTTTATACCTTCAGAAGCACAGAATTCTGAGAAACTCTTGTTTTCAAATTCTTTGCCATGATCACTTCTGATCCTGACTATGCCACAATCTTTTTCTCTTTGTAATTGAATGCACAGGTCTTTAAATACTTCAAAAGTATCAAACTTTTCTCTAACAAAGTTAATCCATGTGAATCTTGAGTAGTCATCTACCATTACAAAAGCATACCTCTTTCCTCCAATACTCTCTACTTGCATAGGCCCCATTAAATCCATATGAACAAGTTCTAGTACTTTAGTAGTTACCTGATGAACTAATCTGGGATGAGACTTTCTTGTTTGTTTCCCAATTTGACAATCACCACAAACATTGTCCTCATTGATCTTCAGATTAGGTACACCTCTGATAGCTTCAGTACTTAGGATTTTTTTCATGCCTTTCAGATGCAGATGTCCCAATTTCTGGTGCCAGAGCTTGACTTCTTCTTCTGAGCTCATAAGACAAGAAGTCAGACTCCTTTCTTCTTCAGAAACCCATAGATAACAATTATCTTTGGATCTGCAGCCCCTCATCTGAGTTTTACCTTCCTGATCAGTAATGATACACTCTAGCTTGTTGAAATTCACTTTTAAATCCTGATCACATAGCTGGCTAATACTGATCAGATTAGAGGTTAATCCTTCCACCAGTAGCACATCATTAAGTCTGGGCAAACCTTCACAGATCAAATCACCAATACCCAGAATCTGACCTTTTACACCATCTCCAAATGTTACATAGCTTCTGGAGTATGATCTGATATTGCTCAGCAGCTTCTTCACACCAGTCATGTGCCTTGAACACCCACTATCAAAATACCAGTCTTCTTTTGAGGTGGCTCTTAAAGAAGTATGAGCTATAAGGCCAACATTCTGAACTTTGGGCTTCCACACCTTCTGAACATTGTGTCTGATAGCAGCTGGTTCAACTCTTCTATACTGAAAATGTTCAGGATAGCCATAAAGTTTGAAGCAGAATGGTTTGATATGCCCTTTATTTCCACAGTGATGACAGATCCATGGATGATTTCTCCTCCTTCTGTTTCTGAAAAATTCATGGGGTTGCTTCTGAGGTAGCATCTGAACATGCTTCTGAGGTAGCATCTGAGGTCTCTTCTGAGCTTGCTTCTGAGCTGGCATCTGGGCTTGTTTCTGAGGTCTCCTCTTTGATGTTCCAACCATAGAATCATGAGTTTGAGTAGCAGGAACAAAATTCATCTGTTTAGGAATCTGAGTCTGATCAACAAAACCTAAACCAGTTTTTCCTTGTTGCTGATTCCCCAAAATGTCCTCCAACTTATCAGTATCAGAGTTCAACATCCTCACTTGCTTCTTCATTTGATCAAGTTGGGAGTTCAGTTGGTTCACTTCTTCTTTTAAATCTACCTTTTTCAGCCTCCAGTTGAAGAATAGTCTCCTTCTGATCCAAAACTTGTTTGCAAACCTCAGCACTTCTGGTATACAGCTTCTTGTAGTTATCAGCTAGTTTATCATATGAGGTTTTAGCAGCTTCAGACACAGATGAGGCTTCAGACTCTGAGTCAGACTCTGAAAAGGTCTCAGACTCTAAAACAGCTTCCTTCTTCAAGATAGCTCCTGACCTTACAACCAGACCAGTATCACACATACCAGATTCACTTCCGGCATCTTCTTCAGAATCATCATCAGACCATGCAACTGCTAGGCTTTTCTTCTGCTTCTTAAGAAAAGTAGGACATTCAGACTTGATATGTCCATACCCCTCACACTCATAGCATTGCACACCTTTAGCTTGATTACTTTTCTCTTCAGACTTGGTCTTTTTCACATCAGTTTGTTGCTTCTTGTTGTTGAATCTGAAGTTCTGACCTTTGGCTTTGGCTTTTCTGTCAACATTTTTCAGAATCTTGTTGAATTGTTTTCCCAGCAACACTAGAGCTTCTGATAAGTCATCCTCATCAGACTCTTGCTGATCATCAGCTTCAGAATTCACACTAAAGGCTACACTTTTTCCTTTCTTCTCAGTCTGTTTGCCAAAGGCTGTTTCAAAATGGAGCAATGACCCAATCAGCTCCTCAAGCTTTATAGTGGTAATATCATGGGCCTCTTCAATTGCTGTCACCTTCATATCAAACCTTCTGGGCAGGGACCTGAGGATTTTTCTTACTAACTTCTCATCAGACATCTTTTCACCAAGAGAGTCAAAAGAATTTGCCATATCAAGCACATTCATATAGAAATCCTGGATATTCTCATCCTCCTTCATCTTCAAGTTCTCAAACTTGGTGGTCAGCAACTGCAATCTGGACATCTTCACCTTAGAAGTTCCTTCATGAGTGGTTTTCAGAATTTCCCAAGCATCCTTAGCCACAGTACATTGTTTGATAAGTCTGAACATGTTCTGATCCACACCATTAAAGATTGCATTCAAAGCTTTTGAATTTCCCAGTGACAGATCATCTTCAGCTTTGGTCCATTCCTCCTCAGGCTTCAGAACCTCAGTCTTGTTCCCATCTTTGTCCAAAACTACTGGATGATCCCAGCCTTTAATCACAGCTTTCCAAGTCCTGCTGTCAATAGACTTTAGAAAAGCACACATCCTTGACTTCCAATACTCATAGTTTGTGCCATCTAGTAGGGGTGGTCTATTGACATAACCTCCTTCTCTATCCATGCTTGCCAGAAATTAATCCCTCTGGATCTCACCCAAATTACAGGCAGGGTGCCTGCTCTGATACCAATTGTAATTCTGGCCAGGCAATAAGATACTTAACAGGTTCTGGTTCTGATTAAAACTTAGCAGGTTCTGAACAGAACTTAGCACAATTATAAAAGCAATTAATAGGCAGAAAATAAACGTGCAGGAAAGCTAAAAACACACAAGGTTTGTTAACCCAGTTCGAAGTAAACACCTCCTACTCTGGGGGATACCAATCCAGGAAGGAATTCCACTATAGGAAATAATCCTTATGACTCAAGACACTGACTCCCAGTTCCCAGCCTAAGCAATTATCTTCCTCCTAGTCTTGAATTCTACCCAACACGTTGAGTATTAGAAAACCTCTAACTTCCTATTCAAGCAACTGCAACCCAGCTACTTGAACTACCCTTTGAACTTAAACCAGTTCTGAACACAAAAACTCCCCTGTTTTTGAAGACAACTTCAATACACAAAGACAGCACTCATACCTACAGGCTTAGAGTGATTACAACTCAAAACAAACCTAAACCAACTCTAACAGAGTGGTGCACAACAAAGCTAAAAACTTAAAATAACAAAGACTCAATTCTCTGATTTTTTAACTCTCTAAATCGTAAGTCTTGAAAGCAGCAGCACTCCTCCTTATATAGTCTTCAGTCTTGCAGCATAAATAACAAACTAATCTTCTGAATTGATTTGTTACTGAAATAAGAATGATCCAATAAAGTAACAAATAAAACTGCATTGAATCTTTTAAAGATTATAACAGGAAAATACGAATTTCATATCTTTGAACCAAATCTTCAATAAAATCTTCTCCAAATAAATCAGCATTCTAGAAGCAATACGCGTAAATAATTCCTTGATCAATCTTCCAAAGATTCGCGCCAAAACAATTCAGGAAACCCAGCTTCTGATGAAGTCAACAAAAGTCAACGTGGGCATCAGAACCTGAATCAGCTTCTGAAGCTAACAGTGCTTCTGATGAGCATTCAGCTTCTGAAGTCATTTTGAGCTTCTGAACAGCTTCAAAATGAAAAACTTCCAACTGAAGAAATGTTCTAGATACGGAGATGCTTCTATTCAATACTTTGGTTTTGCCAAAACATGCAGCCAACACAAAAGACTCAACAATTAGCATATAACATCATCATTTAATCACATATCTTCAATAATATCGTCAATATCATCATTCACATATTCACATCACAAATTTTACTCAAACAAAGTCACACTAACCCATCACTAATTTACTCATCACATTCTCATCATTAATCACTCATAGCACATCATTATGAATTGCAACTCCATCAATACATACTCATTTATTAGCTCTAAAGGCTCCCTTAGACTCATTATTAATTATAAGGATGTTTCATGACTCATTGGAAAAGTTACGCTGAAGTTTCATAAAAAATTGTACATGATCTATGTGTAGTATTTTAATCAGAACTCAAGTTCTAGAAGTCTAAATGAAGTCAAACCAACGGAAAATGAAAGTTAACATCCATATCTACAACTTTCATGTTTACACCAAAACCCAGTTCAGAACGGAAAATAGTGGAAAAACCAATTGAAAGTGGAATTTGGGTTTCTGTCCTGACCAATATCGTGACACAATTTCTTCACATCGTGACACGATTTTCACAGAGCCGGAACACTAAATTCTGGACTCAAAATCGTGACACGATTTTTAGTTTCTAAAACACGTCAGCCACCAAAAATCAGTTTCTAAAACACGTTTTTCACCAAAAATCACTTAATTCAATCCTAACGAACCCAAATCATTCCAAATCATTACCCATGATCAAAACACTTATAATTAACACTTTCACCACTTCATAATACCAATTACACACTCAAAATCATGATTTCTATCCACTTTTCCAAAACTTCAACAACAACACATAATCACAACTTAACCATGAATTTTTATCACTTCAAATCTCATACAAACAAGACATTCTCATACCCAATATCATAACAAGAATATAGAACACATTTTAATATCATTTCATCAACAACTTAGTCATTTCAACAACAACTTAATCATTTTCACTTAATTAAGTTATTTTCACTAAAACACCAACAACTTAACAACTTATTTCACAACAAATCACATAATAAACATAGTCTTTTGATTACAATCATATCCTTAACATTAACACAAACTAACAACAGCAAATTAAGCAGATTCGGTTAAATAAGCACTTTTAGCAAAATCACTTAATTCACAACTTATTCCACATAACTTCATGATTTCTCAAAGAAATTACATACTCATACTCATAATCAATTACATAATCAACAAACAACACTTAATCATCATATTAACCATCACAAACATCAAAATTCATCAAAGTATCAATTAATCATAATGAAAAATGAAGTTTAAGATGAAGAAAACATGTAATTATCAAGTTTTGACATGCTTAATTTAATAAATAAAAATGAGCACGAAGATCACACAATTCAACAACAATTAATCATAAGCTACAACTCCCAAACATACCCCAGGCTTATTAAAACTAATTAATGAAGATAATATTTCCCTTTACCTTGATTTTTCACTTCTCTTGCTAACCCACTTGAAATTGCTCTTCTCTCAAGCTTTCCTCTCCACCAAGCTTCTTCTCCCTTTCTCTCTCTCTAGCCTCTCTCAAAATGTTGTGACAAATGAGAAAACCTAATGAAATAACACTACATTATTCTCTTAAATATTAATGGGTTAGGTTAACTCACCTTAATGGGCTTAGTCAATTCTCATGACACTAAAAAAAACACTACACTTTTACTAAGCTCACACCCCCTCTAAATTACTTTTACACCACAACTCCAAATATTTAAATTTCTAACTTCCCGAATATTACAAGTTCGCCACTACCCTTGAAAAGACTAAAATACCCTCAAATCTCAAAATCCAATAAATCACCAAAATAAACAATTAAGCACACATAAAATAATTAAATAAATAAATCCTAAAAATCGGGATGTTACACTTCTGCCCCCAAAAGTTTTGGCATTGATAATTTTGTTGAGGAGAAATCTGTTGAAATCAATTTATCTTTGACTTCAATCAATTCTTCTAATTTTGTCTTAGAGACTCTATAACCTGAAGCAATTTGTGCCAAATCATTTGCCTCTTGATTCTCTATTTGAAGCACATGTTTGATATCGACATAATTAAAACATTTTATCAAAGAATTGAAAGTAAAAAAATACATCATTAAGTTTTCTTTAATGCATTTGTATTCTTTTGTTAATTGCTTCACTACTTATTCTGAGTCACCTTTAATTTCGACGTCTTTTGCCCCATATTCTAGAAAAATTTTAAGGCTTGTTATTAAGGCTTCATATTCAGCCTCATTATTGGAGCAAACACCTTTGATTTTAAACTTGAACTTCGTTGGAATCTTTGTAGGAGAAATAATAAGGATCCCAGTTCCAGTTCCATTCTTATGTTTGGAACCGTCGACGTACAACTTCCAAGGTTTTATATCCACATAACTTTGCATTGCTTCTACCAATGTGAATGTGAGAAAAACACAAGAAGGGGGGTTGAATTATGTTGGCTTTTTCTGGTTCCTTTTTCAGAGTGTTGATGTTGGTCAGAATTTGATGGGTTCAGAGTCTGACATAAAGTCTGAATGCAGCGGATAGTAACAGAACACAAAGATAAGAGAGAGAGAGAGAGAGAGAGAGAGAGAGAGAGAGAGAGAGAGAGAGAGAAAGATTAGACACACGCAATTTATACTGGTTCCTCCCGCAACGTATGAGTAGTCCAGTCCCCTTGCACTTCCAAGGGATTTCACTATAATCTCACTAGATTACAATTGCTCAAGGACTCTTCCAAGAGACTTCCAAATGCTCAAGCACACTTGCAAGAGACTTCTAATGCTCAAGGTCACTACCAAGAGACTTCCACTGCTCAAGCACAACTGCAAGAGACTTGTAATGCTCAAGCACGCAGGCAAGAGACTTCTAATGCTCAAGAACAACTCCAAGAGACTTATATTGTTCAATCACAACTAAAAGAGACTTCTGATGCTCAAGCTTCATAAGCAAGAGACATCTATTTTTTTACAAGATAAACATATTTATTCTTACACTTGATATACAATGATAGTGTAAACTGAACAATGTTGAACATACTCTTCAAGACTTTAGGATTTCTAAGATACAAAAGTTGATAAGAAATTCCTAAGTGTTTTTACGCTATTTGATTTTGGCTCTTCAGCTCCTTTTATAGGCAGGGCTTTGAGAGACGTTTGAGAAGAGTGTCAGCGCATTAAGAGTCGTTGAGAAGCTTCAAATCAAGGATGTTGGACCATTGCCTGATATGGATAATTCTGTTGAATAGTCATTCGAAAATCCTTTGTTGAAACTGGAAGTATCCATTCATTCTCTTTGTCCTTGAAGTCCTTTGTCTGTTTCTACACATGGTCAAAAGAAGATAAAACTGTACTCAGATCCTTGATGGAGACAGCTATAGAAGACGACAAATCTGACACGAAATTTGGTCCCTCAGGTTCTGTTGAGTCTGGGGGTCTTCCAAGTCTGATGGGGTCTTCTAAGTCTGATGATCTTCATAGTGTCTGAAGAGGTTAATCTTCAGCTTCTGAGAGGCATCCTTTTCTTCTGATCTAAGATATTGACTTCTGGTTCACCTTTTTTCAGATCTTCTACCATAGTCTTTTAAGCTTCTCTTGTGCTTCTGATGCTTTTAATACATGTTCAATACTTTGATGGATATATTCTATGATCCTACACACTTGAAAAAATATTAGCATATCCAATTGTTCTTCAATACTTTGTTATCATCAAAATCTTAGAGGAATTGTACAAACCACTTTTGTTCCAATACAATGCATGGTCAACAATATAATCAACAACGATTTGGCCTTTGATAGCCTTTAAAGGTTGATAAGTTAGTGAATATTCAGTGAGTGCTAAAGCCCATTTTCCACTTCGACTATGCAATATTGGTTTTGATAACATATGTTTAATTATATCACAAAGCGAATAAACATAAACATCAATATGCTTGATATAATGCTTAAGTTTTGTATAAGAGAAATACAAACAAAGACATAATTTTTCTACTGGACTATATCTAGTTTCAACATCATTTAAAACTCGACTAAGGTAATAAATGGCCATTTCGACACCATTATTATCCTCTTGGGCTAACATACTGCCTATTGTCAAATCAAATGGAGATATATACAATTTCGTCATTTTGTTCCTAATATGAGGCAATAAAATGGGAGGATTCGTCAAGTATTCTTTAATCTCGTCGAATGCCTCTTGATTCTCTTGCCCCCACTTGAAACTGTCTTCCTTTTTCAATCAAAGTAATGGCGAAAAAGCTTTTGTTTTGCCACTTAAATTTGAGATAAACCTCCTTAAGAAGTTTATTTTACCCAACAATGATTGAAGTTCCTTTTTTGTCGAAGGATGCTTTGTATCCAATATTGCCTTTGCCTTGTTTTGATTTATCTCAATGCCTTTTTTGTGCACCACAAAGCCCAAGAAATCACATGCACGTACACAAAAAACACATTTTAATGGATTCATTTTTAATCCATATTTTCTCATTCTTTCAAAATATTGTCGAAGGTGATCTAAATGGCCATTTTTCGACGAGGATTTTACAACAATGTCATCAATGTAAACTTGCATAAAAGTATCAATAAAATCATGGAACATTGAACTCATTGCCCTTTGATATGTTGCACCAGCATTTTTTAGGCCAAAAGGAATTAGTACCCATTCGTAAGTTCCTAAGGCCCCTGGGCATCGAAAGGTTGTTTTCGACACATCCTCGTCGACAATAAATATTTGATTATATCCACAATAGCCATCAAGCATACTCAAATAATCAAATCGTGTTGTTGAATCAACTAGCAATTCTACTGCAGACATTGGGTATTCATCTTTAGGTATAGCATTATTTAAATCCCTAAAGTCTATACAGACTCTAAGAGTCCCATTTTTTTAATAACATGAACAATATTTGCTAACCATTCGACATACCTTGCAGTTCAGATGAAGTTGTTTTTTAAAAGCCTTTCTATTTCTTCTTTGATTTTGGACATTCTCCCAGGTGCAAACCTTCTTGGTAACTGCTTCACTGGTTTCTTATCTGGTCGAATCGGTAATTTTAACTCGACCATTTCTCTACTTAGACCTAGCATCTCATTGTAGAGCTTATGTCTGAATCAATTTTAGAGCTTATGTATGTTGGCCTATTCACTGATCCATCTCCCAGATCAATTTCCTCCAAAGGATCTTGAGCCCTGATTTTCTTTGTTGAATTTAATGGATCCTTTTCATAACCCAAAGGCTCATCATCATAGATGTAGTCGAGCCTCTGGCCTTCTACCAACTTTTCATCAAAATTAACATTAATGGTTTTGACAACCATTTTTTGTTGCATTTCAACCTCTAGGGCCGCTTTCAATTTATTTTCGGCCACATAGGCCGTAATTTTGTCCCAAGCACTTCGCTCAGACATAGTGATTTTCATCAATTATCCACCCTGTGCGCACCTCGTTTTAAGAAAACGCGCAAATCCTCAGAGGGCGTCCTCGAACGCTCGGAGGGCCTTTGTGAAGTCGCCACCAAAGTTTTTGTGTAAAGGGAACATTGATAAACCCTTAAGTTTTTTATTTTGAAAGGGAAACGATAATAAAACCCTTGACGATGAGGAAAGGATGGTCATCGCAACCATTGTCGGGTTCGGGAGTCGATTACGCAAGGGGAAGGTATTAGCACCCCTCACGTCCGTTGTACTCAACGGGAACCTTCTATTTGGCTAAAGCTTAAATTGTTTTTAAATGTTTTGCGCGCATGCTTATCTATGTCAAAAGAAAATATACCAAAAAAAATGGGGGAAAAGAGATAAAAACAAACGAAAGGGAAAAAGGTTTTTTATTATTGCGCTTGACAAGATGTCGATCTTGCTCCTACGTATCTCCCGGTAGTCGGAGAATTCAAAGCGTACGTAGTTCTTTGGTAGAAAAACGTACATGTGTTGGTTAATTTTAAATGGACGATGTTTTAACCGAATTCTTGCGATTAAAACGTAGCTTGTATGCTCGCGCTCGGGAGACTTATTAAGCGTATAGCTTGTATGCTCGCGCTTGGGAGACTTATTAAGCGTTTGTTCACGAATCACACTAGAATTGTTAAAAGGTACGTCCGTTAGGGTAAAAGGGTTCGAATTGATCACTATGGGACCAAGAGAGGTGCAACGGACTCAAACGAGTCAATCATTGACCGAGGGGACTCCAAAGAGTCGGGGGATTGTTCGATTGATCCATTGGGATCAAGAACAGGTACAATGGACTCGGACGAGTCGAACATTGACCGAGTGACTTAAACAAGTCGAGGGATCGAATCTAATGGCCACGGGGGACCAAAAGGTTCGGATTGACCACAAGGGGCCAAGATTTGGTTTGGTTATGGTTGGATACGTTGAAAATGGAATGACGATTGTCCGAACGACAAGACATACGTCACGCATTCGTGCAATCGGGGCAATGGAGAGACATACATCACACCATCCCTTTTTCATTCAAGTTTTTGGGTAGAATTCTTTTAGAAATCCCAAGGTATATCAAAACATTTGGTTTGGAACCCAAAGTGAAAAGATTTTAACAAATTGTTAGAAAACGCACAAGTTCGGCTCATTTCGCGAACAATTTTGAAAAGAGAACAAATTTGGCGTATGTTCACGCTTGAGTTTTGAAAATCATGAACAATATTTATTGTTCAAGTTTGGATTGAAATGATGAACATAGCTGGTTTGTTCATATTGTTTTGAAAGATTGGGAACATGACTTGCTTTGCAAGTTATCCACAAAATGTCATACGAACTTATGAATTCGTCAATATTGTGCAAAATCCTTGTTATGGTTTGAAAAACATGGGTTTTAAAACTCCTAGGTTCTGAGCTCTTGGGCTAGAACCTCAAAAATTGGCCATTTGGGCATCTAAACTCAGATTCTGAGTTCTGTCATGGTCGCTCTACGACCATGACTTCGCACTGCGAAGTATGCGAATTTTTGAGTTCAGAAGCTGTTTCTGAACTTTTGTTCAGAAACAACTTCTGAACACACTCAGGACCTTTTAGGTGGGTGAAAAGCTTTGGGTTTTTGGGATGAAAAGGCCTGGACAAAACAGTTTTGGTGTTTTGAAAACCTTGGGATTTCTTTGAAATTCAAAAGGGGTTTTTATAACCAAAAGGTTTTGGACCAAAATTGCTATGCAAACACAATTGAAAATGGAAAACAAAAGCTTGGAAACTTACAGAGATCCTTAGCAAAGCTCCAGCTGCAATGGATTTGAATTGGTTGAAGGTTCTTGCAAAAGTTTTGAATGTTGGTGATGGTTTTGAACTTTGTGAGGCTTTGTGTTTGGATTGTTTTTTTCTGGTTGTTTGTGAGTGTTTGTAAGCTGGAATGAGTAGTGTTTCTTTGTGTGTATAATGCTCTTGAATGCTGTTATGAGAAGTGTCTGTAACCTTGGGCATTGCCTTCTATTTATAGGCCAAAAACCAAATCAATTTCATCATTAGAAATCCCCAAAATCCAGCTGATTTGTGGGCTAGGATCAGGCTGAATCCCTTTGCATTAAATGCTAATGGATAGAGGCAACCTTGCCTTGTGCCAAGGGTCAAGACTCAGCCTGATTTCAGCCACAAATTCAAAGATTTTGGATAGCAATGATGATGAAATAGGGCTGAAATGCAATTGGCCAAGCTTGGGGATCAATCCTTGCAATCTCAATGGTTGATCAATAAAAACGTGCACTGTGATGTGCAGAGATTGGGGGATGCAAAAGGCTATAATTGGCTGGTGTGAGAGGGTGAAAAGCTGTTGCAAAACAGGGTAGGCACTCATGGCTTTTTCAACTGAAAAATCCAGCTAGTTTGACTGGGTTTGGGGGAGCAAGCAGGAGGAAAGTCATCAAGCAGGTGGCTGGCAACCTTGGGGTGGTTAACAGGTCACTTGGGAGGGACAAGAGCTGCCCAAGGGCAAGCCCACTTGCTTGTCACAAGCTAGGTTGGAAGAAAAAGCTTCCAACCTTGGCATTAATGGCAAGTCTCTCATTTCTGGTTTTGCTTGGCCCAAATAGCCATGAATGCTGATTAAAATAAATATGGAAATGATATGCAACAAAATCTGGAATTAAATCAAAAACACCAAAAATCTGCAGAAAAATCGCAGACTTCGCAGTGCGAAGGGAGCTTCGCAGTGCGAAGTCATCATTTTTGAAATGTTGACTTTTCTGTTGACTTTGTTGACTTTGACTTTTTCTCCCTCTTTGATTTTTTTTTGATTTTTTTGTTTTAAAAGGCTTAGGACAAAATTGGGGTACTACACACCCAGTTGGTGGTACTACCCCTTCCTCTAGGGTTTTTTCTTCCATTATTTCCCTCTCCCACAAGAATCCATGAGTGGGATGGAGTTTCACATAACAAACATTTTTTTGGTGGGTAAAAGTAGATTCTACTAGATGAACATGGCGCTATGTGTGCGCACCTCGTTTAAAAAACGTGCAAATCCCCCGAGGTCGTTCGTAAACGCTCGGAGGGCCTTTGTGAAGCCGCCACCAAAGTTTTTGTGTAAAGGGAACGTTGATAAACCCTTAAGTTTTTTTTTGTTTAAAGGGAAACGATAATAAAACCCTTTGACGATGAGGAAAGGATGGTCATCGCAACCATTGTCGGGTTCGGAAGTCGATTATGTAAGGGGAAGGTATTAGCACCCCTCACGTCCGTTGTACTCAACGGGAACCTTCTATTTGGCTAAAGCTTGAATTGTTTTTAAATGTTTCGCGCGCATGCTTATCCATGTCAAAAGAAAATATACTAAAAGGGGGGAAAAGAGATAAAAACAAACGAAAGAAAAAAAAGTTTTTATTATTGCGCTTGACAAGATGTCGATCTTGCTCTTACATATCTCCCGGTAGTCGGAGAATTCAAAGCGTACGTAGTTCTTTGGTAGAAAAACGTACATGTGTTGGTTAATTTTAAATGGACGATGTTTTAACCGAATTCTTGCGATTAAAACGTAGCTTGTATGCTCGCGCTTGGGAGACTTATTAAGCGTTTGTTCACGAATCGCACTAGAATTGTTAAAAGGTACGTCCGTTAGGGTAAAAGGGGTGAATTGGTCGCTATGGGACCAAAAGAGGTGCAATGGACTCATACAAGTCAATCATTGACCGAGTGGACTCCAATGAGTCGGGCGATTGTTCGATTGATCCACTGAGATCAAGAACGGGTACAATGGACTCGAACGAGTCGAACATTGACCGAGTGACTTAAACAAGTCGAGGGATTGAATCTAATGGCCACGGGGGACCAAAAGGTTCGGATTGACCACAAGGGGCCAAGGTTTGGTTTGGTTATGGTTGGATACGTTGAAAATGGAATGACGATTGCCCGAACGACGAGACATACGTTACGCATTCGTACAATCGGGGCAATGGAGAGACATACGTCACACCATCCCTTTTTCATTCAAGTTTTTGGGTAGAATTCTTTTAGAAATCCCAAGGTATATCAAAACATTTGGTTTGAAAACCCAAAATGGAAAGATTTAGCAACTTTGCTAGGAAACGCACAAGTTCGGCTCGTTTCGCGAACGGTTTTGAAAAGCGAACAAATTTGGCGTATGTTCATGCTTGAGTTTTGAAAATCATGAACAATTTGAAATGATGAACATAGCTTGTTTGTTCATGCTGTTTTGAAAGTTTGGGAACATAACTTGTTTTGCAAGTTATCCACAAAATGTCACCCGGACTTGTGAATTTGTCAAAATTGTGCAAAATCGTTGTTATGGTTTGAAAAACATGGGTTTAAAAAACTCTTAGGTTCTGAGCTCTTGGGCTAGAACCTCAAAAATTGCCCATTTGGGCACCTAAACTCAGATTCTGAGTTCTGTCATGGTCGCACTGCGACCATGACTTCGCACTGCGAAGCATGCGAATTTTTGAGTTCAGAAGCTGTTTCTGAACTTTTGTTCAGAAACAACTTCTGAACACACTCAGGACCTTTTAGGAGGGTGAAAAACTTTGAGTTTTTGGGATGAAAAGGACTGGACAAACCAGTTTTGGTGTTTTGAAAACCTTGGGATTTCTTTGAAATTCAAAAGGGGTTTTTAGAACCAAGAGGTTTTGAACCAAAATTTCTATACAAACACAATTGTAAATGCAAGATAAAAGCTTGGAAACTTACAGAACTCCTTAGCAAAGCTCCAGCTGCAATGGATTTGAATTGATTGAAGGTTCTTGCAAGGTTTTGAATGTTGGTGATGATTTTGAACTTTGTAATGCTTTGTGTTTGATTGGTTTTTTTCTGGTTGTTTGTGAGTGTTTGTAAGCTGGAATGAGTAGTGTATAATGCTCTTGAATGCTGGTTATGTGAAGTGTTTCAGAAGTGCTTGAAACCTTGGGCAATGCCTTCTATTTATAGGCCAAAACCAAATCTATTTCATCATTAGAAAATCCCAAAATCCAGCTGATTGTGGACTAAGATCAGGCTGAATCCCTTTGCATTAAATGCTAATGGATAGAGGCATCCTTTCCTTGTGCAAAGGGGCAAGACTCAGCCTGATTTCAGCCACAAATTCAAAGGTTTTAGGATAGTAATGATGATGAAATAGGGCTGAATTGCAATTGGCTAAGCTTGGGGATCAATCCTTGCAATCTCAATGGTTGATCAATAAAAATGTGCACTGTAATGTGCAGAGATTGAGGGATGAAAACGGCTACCTATGGCTGGTGTGAGGGGTGAAAAGCTGCTGCAAAAACAGGGTAGGCACTCATGGCTTTTCAAGTGAGAAAATCCAGCTAGTTTGACATGTTTTGGGGGGAGCAAGCAGGAGGAAAGTCATCAAGCAGGTGGCTGGCAACCTTGGGTTGGTTAACAGGTCACTTGGGAGGGACAAGAGCTGCCCAAGGGCAAGCCCACTTGCTTGTCACATGCTAGGTTGGAAGAAAAAACTTCCAACCTTGGCATTAATGGCAAGTCTTTCAATTCTGGTTTTGCTTGGCCCAAATAGCCATGAATGCTGATTAAAATAAATATAGAAATGATATGCAACAAAATCTGGAATTAAATCAAAGAAACCAAAAATCTGCAGAAAAATCGCAGACTTCGCAGTGCGAAGTGAGCTTCGCAGTGCGAAGTCATCATTTTTGAAATGTTGACTTTTCTGTTGACTTTTGTTGACTTTGACTTTTTTCTCCCTCTTTTGATTTTTGGGTTTTTTTTGTTTTGAAAGGCTTAGGACAAAATTGGGGTACTACACTATGTTCGCCAAATTTTTGTCCTTCGCGGAAATGGAAAAAATTTGCAGTAAAAGTAAAATATGCACATGCAATGATTTTGAAAGAGTTGATCGTATCCAGCCGCTAACACTGGAGGTAGATCCACTGGGGATGAAGGTAATCGTATCCAGCCGCTTACACTGAAGGTAGATTCCTGAGGATGGGTGTGATCTTATCTAGCCGCTTACACTAGAGGTCGAACACTGAGGGAGGTGATCTTATCTAGCCGCTTACACTAGAGGTCGATACCTAAGCTAGGTAATCTTATTCAGCCGCTTACACTGAAGGTCGATTCCTAACGAGCTGTGATCTTATTCAGCCGCTAACACTGAAGGTCGAACACTGGGGGAGGTGATCTTATCTAGCCGCTTACACTAGAGGTCGATACCTAAGCTAGGTAATCTTATTCAGCCGCTTACACTGAAGGTCGATTCCTAACGAGCTGTGATCTTATTCAGCCGCTAACACTGAAGGTCGAACACTGGGGGAGGTGATCTTATCTAGCCGCTTACACTAGAGGTCGATACCTAAGGTAGGTAATCTTATTCAGCCGCTTACACTGAAGGTCGATTCCTAACGAGCTGTGATCTTATTCAGCCGCTAACACTGAAGGTCGAACACTGGGGGAGGTGATCTTATCTAGCCGCTTACACTAGAGGTCGATACCTAAGGTGAAATGGTCTTACCCTAAATAGGTGCCCCTGGTTGAACCGGAGAACATGATTGTATGATGCATGTTATGCAGTATGATATGCAGTGATATGCAATGCAATATGATATGAGATAGACTCGAACAAAGATTCCTGCTGGGGAATAGGGGACAGTTGATGAAGGAGGTTCACTGGGGAACGCTTACTTAACTGTTGATGGATGCTGGTGAATATGTGATACTCACTGGAGAATCCTTGTTGAGGATGCATGACATGATTTATGAAATGCAGGTGTATGAATGATTTGTATATGCATGCATGAATGATATTGACATGATGCATGAATTATGTTATGCATGATATGTGGGATGCTGGTTGGGTGCCGAGCAAAGTCGGTCTTGGTTGTGGTTGTGCCAATGATGATTGGGCTTTTGTTTTTTTTTGTTGTTTTTTGGTTGTTTGGTTTGGAAGGACAAGGTCCTTTGCCTACATACCCAAATGGGATCAAAACCGGTGTAGTTCGGGCTTGTCCTGGGGATTTGTGTGGGTTTGCCAATAATGATTGGACTTTTTGTTTTGGGTTGAGACTCCCTGGGGAAGGCCAATGAAATTTGGGCTTTATTGTGGGCCAATGAATATTGGGCTTTGGTTTGTTGTGCTTGACAAGATGATGATCTTGCTCCTACGTATCTCCTGGTGGGATGGAGAATTCAAAGCTTACGTAGTTCTTTGGTTTGCCAATGAATATTGGACTTTTGGTTCGCCAATGAAAATTGGACTTTTTGTTTGGTTGCCGAGCGAGGTCGGGCTTTTTGTTTGGTTGCCGAGCGAGGTCGGACTTTTTGGTTTTGGTGATCTCACTGGGGATATAAGGATCATTTTGGAAGCATGATCGATATCCGGCCTTAGTGGATGAAAAAGATGTATGAGGGTGTGCTTTATTTGGGAAATTTGTTTCCTCCGACACCCGGGATCTTTGCGTTTTACGCGTCGTGAGCTACGCACTAGTTTCTGATGAAGAGTAAGATCTTGAAGTGACTGATGAAAGTTTTCAAGTCTTGAGTCCTTTGATGCAATGCCGGAGACCAACGAAATTCTTTTGACATTTTAAAACGTCCAAGTAAAAAACACACATTTTCTTTTGCAAGTTTTTTATTTCCCATATTTCAATGCATTATCTATCATGAATAAAAACACATTTTATGAGCAAGTAAGGACGCATAACAATGAAAAGGTTTTAAAAATGACTTTGATTCAATGAAATTTAGTCCCTTGTATGGGTAACTATTCGTGAAAATGCAATCCCTATAAGAGGTGATTACTGAGATAGAGAAAAGGGAAGAAACAAAAAAGACAAATGGGTATTTGCTTGGGTTTCACGTGCTACTTTCCCTATGACTTTGAAATAACTCGTTTTTTGAAAGATGATAATGAGGTTGATTCTTTCCCTTTTGAATTCTGTCCGGACCTCACGTGCCGCAGTCTTTTTGCCTTCTTTTTTTTTGAAACCCCTAATTTTTACCTGGACCGCTCTTTCGAGTTTTCAGTCCACTGGGGTATATTTCCTTTTTTGATGTCCTTAATTTTTGCCTAGACCGCCTTTTCAGGTTTTCGATCTACCAGGACGCTCTCTATTGCCTAAACCGCCCTTTTCGGGTTTTCGATTTAGCGAGCTCTTTTTCTTTTTGGCATATATATTTTTTTTGACTGCGCCGGAGTTTATTGATAGGGGGATCTTTGTGGGTGGGTAATATCCTTTTTCCCAAGCATTAAGTCTCCTTCTCTAAATTCTCGAGGATGAACTTTCTTGTCGAGCTGTCCATGCCACAATGCTGTAAGGTGTTTCTCTTTTATAAGGTTCAGTTGGTCGAACCTTGTTTGTGTTTGAATGCCAATGGAAATTGGGCTTTGGGTGTTTGGATGCCGAATAAGGTCGGACTTTTGTTTAGCTTCCGAGCAAGGCCGGGCTTTTGTGTTTTTTTTTTGGATGGGAATGCCAATGATAATTGGGCTTTTATTGGAAGTGGGGTTTGTGATTGCCAATGGAAATTGGGCTTTTTGTTTGGAAATTGTGTGTGCCAATGAAAATTGGTCTTTTGTTGGAGATGTGAGGAATGCCAATGATGACTTGGCTTTTTGTGTTTGGGGGATGCCAATGAAAATTGGGCTTTGTTTGTTTGGGAATGTGAGGAATGCCAATTTGGCCTTTTGTGGGAAATTGTGGGGAGTGCCGTAACGGCAAATGGTTTCTTTTTTTGATGAATTGGGCGACCACTTGTTTGGTCATGTTTGCATAGGAAGCTGCTTCGACCCATTTGGTGAAACAGTTGATGACAACTAGTATGAACTGGTGCCCTTTTGAAGCCTTTGGCTCAATCATTCCAAACATGTCTATGCCCCCCATAGAGAAAGGTTGGGGTGATGTCATGACATTCAGAGGTGTTTGTGGTATGTGCCCCTTGTTGGCATAAATTTGTCACTTGTGACATGTCTTGGCATGGGTTTGGAAGGACTCCACATGGGTTTCTTTGGTGAGCATGACTGCTTCATGTTTATCCACACGTCTGAGTGAGACTATGATCTCTCTTGTAGAGTGTGCCCCGGCAGAGGGAGAACTGTGGTGCTATTTTTTTGAGGGCTCTCTTGGTGAGGTTGCATTACCCTATCCTCTTAATCCCTAAGTCTGGACAATCCTTCAGGAGGTTCAAAATCGTCCTTATTATCGCCTTCCTTTTGGTTAATTTGAAAATTGAAGTCAAAAGGGATCGTAGCAGTGTTATTTTTTTGGTGGTGTATTTATGATGATTTTTTTTTGTGTATGGTTTACGAAAATTTATTTGAGAACGAAAGAAAAACGAACTCTTTGAACATAAACTGCAAATTTATTAATGACGGAAATGATTTGAAATATGGGGGTCCCATAAAATTAATCGTTTGCCTTGGGAAGAGCAAAATGATTTGATTTTTTTTTGAAAAACAAGATAAATTACTTGGACAAAGAAATGATTTCCAGAATTTCGATGGCCTTCCGGTTTGCTCGGATCTCTTCTGAAACGCTACTGTACACCGGGTCGGGTACTTCTTTTTTTGGTGTTTGGTGAGGGAATGATGTGAGGGTTTTTCTTTGAAATGAAAATGCATGTGAATGTATAAATGCAATGAGTATGCAAAAATATGCCCCTCTTTTTTTTTATGCAAAAAATTTTTATGAATGCAAATGTAATGATATGCAAGGGTTTGGTATATGAAGGTTCGAAACTTCCCCCCATCCTCACGTGTAGGCTCTAAATGGTGAAATTTCCTAAGAAGAGGTCCTTAGAGTCATAGACCTCACATGGAATTAGGGTTGTCTATGGACATACGTTGACATGACTTCAATTAATTCCACGTGAAAATCTCCTCTAAGCGGGGTTGGGCATCCTACCTCACGGACATACGTCAACGCGGGCTTCCGCACACAACCTCCTTCTAACTTAGTTTTTTTCTCAAGCTCGGGTAGAGAGCCTCACACGTCCGGCATTAACCCGAACAATGTGGAGTAACATCGCTCAAGTAACCCCCGCATTTGATATATATATGATATGAATATAAAGCAAAATAAAGCAAATATAAACATAAAGCATATGACATGGATAAATAAAATAAAAGCATGGCGCGCAAAGAAAATAAAAACAAATGGCTTAAAAGCCAAATAGGTTAGGCTTGACTCGCTAGTGGGAAAAGGTTCCCCAGTGAAGTCGCCAGCTGTGCGCACCTCGTTTAAAAAACGTGCAAATCCCCCGAGGTCGTTCGTAAACGCTCGGAGGGCCTTTGTGAAGCCGCCACCAAAGTTTTTGTGTAAAGGGAACATTGATAAACCCTTAAGTTTTTTTTTGTTTAAAGGGAAACGATAATAAAACCCTTTGACGATGAGGAAAGGATGGTCATCGCAACCATTGTCGGGTTCGGAAGTCGATTATGTAAGGGGAAGGTATTAGCACCCCTCACGTCCGTTGTACTCAACGGGAACCTTCTATTTGGCTAAAGCTTGAATTGTTTTTAAATGTTTCGCGCGCATGCTTATCCATGTCAAAAGAAAATATACTAAAAGGGGGGAAAAGAGATAAAAACAAACGAAAGAAAAAAAAGTTTTTATTATTGCGCTTGACAAGATGTCGATCTTGCTCTTACATATCTCCCGGTAGTCGGAGAATTCAAAGCGTACGTAGTTCTTTGGTAGAAAAACGTACATGTGTTGGTTAATTTTAAATGGACGATGTTTTAACCGAATTCTTGCGATTAAAACGTAGCTTGTATGCTCGCGCTTGGGAGACTTATTAAGCGTTTGTTCACGAATCGCACTAGAATTGTTAAAAGGTACGTCCGTTAGGGTAAAAGGGGTGAATTGGTCGCTATGGGACCAAAAGAGGTGCAATGGACTCATACAAGTCAATCATTGACCGAGTGGACTCCAATGAGTCGGGCGATTGTTCGATTGATCCACTGAGATCAAGAACGGGTACAATGGACTCGAACGAGTCGAACATTGACCGAGTGACTTAAACAAGTCGAGGGATTGAATCTAATGGCCACGGGGGACCAAAAGGTTCGGATTGACCACAAGGGGCCAAGGTTTGGTTTGGTTATGGTTGGATACGTTGAAAATGGAATGACGATTGCCCGAACGACGAGACATACGTTACGCATTCGTACAATCGGGGCAATGGAGAGACATACGTCACACCATCCCTTTTTCATTCAAGTTTTTGGGTAGAATTCTTTTAGAAATCCCAAGGTATATCAAAACATTTGGTTTGAAAACCCAAAATGGAAAGATTTAGCAACTTTGCTAGGAAACGCACAAGTTCGGCTCGTTTCGCGAACGGTTTTGAAAAGCGAACAAATTTGGCGTATGTTCATGCTTGAGTTTTGAAAATCATGAACAATTTGAAATGATGAACATAGCTTGTTTGTTCATGCTGTTTTGAAAGTTTGGGAACATAACTTGTTTTGCAAGTTATCCACAAAATGTCACCCGGACTTGTGAATTTGTCAAAATTGTGCAAAATCGTTGTTATGGTTTGAAAAACATGGGTTTAAAAAACTCTTAGGTTCTGAGCTCTTGGGCTAGAACCTCAAAAATTGCCCATTTGGGCACCTAAACTCAGATTCTGAGTTCTGTCATGGTCGCACTGCGACCATGACTTCGCACTGCGAAGCATGCGAATTTTTGAGTTCAGAAGCTGTTTCTGAACTTTTGTTCAGAAACAACTTCTGAACACACTCAGGACCTTTTAGGAGGGTGAAAAACTTTGAGTTTTTGGGATGAAAAGGACTGGACAAACCAGTTTTGGTGTTTTGAAAACCTTGGGATTTCTTTGAAATTCAAAAGGGGTTTTTAGAACCAAGAGGTTTTGAACCAAAATTTCTATTCAAACACAATTGTAAATGCAAGATAAAAGCTTGGAAACTTACAGAACTCCTTAGCAAAGCTCCAGCTGCAATGGATTTGAATTGATTGAAGGTTCTTGCAAGGTTTTGAATGTTGGTGATGATTTTGAACTTTGTAATGCTTTGTGTTTGATTGGTTTTTTTCTGGTTGTTTGTGAGTGTTTGTAAGCTGGAATGAGTAGTGTATAATGCTCTTGAATGCTGGTTATGTGAAGTGTTTCAGAAGTGCTTGAAACCTTGGGCAATGCCTTCTATTTATAGGCCAAAACCAAATCTATTTCATCATTAGAAAATCCCAAAATCCAGCTGATTGTGGACTAAGATCAGGCTGAATCCCTTTGCATTAAATGCTAATGGATAGAGGCAACCTTGCCTTGTGCAAAGGGGCAAGACTCAGCCTGATTTCAGCCACAAATTCAAAGGTTTTAGGATAGTAATGATGATGAAATAGGGCTGAATTGCAATTGGCTAAGCTTGGGGATCAATCCTTGCAATCTCAATGGTTGATCAATAAAAACGTGCACTGTAATGTGCAGAGATTGAGGGATGAAAAAGGCTACCTATGGCTGGTGCGAGGGGTGAAAAGCTGCTGCAAAAACAGGGTAGGCACTCATGGCTTTTCAAGTGAGAAAATCCAGCTAGTTTGACTGGTTTTGGGGGGAGCAAGCAGGAGGAAAGTCATCAAGCAGGTGGCTGGCAACCTTGGGGTGGTTAACAGGTCACTTGGGAGGGACAAGAGCTGCCCAAGGGCAAGCCCACTTGCTTGTCACATGCTAGGTTGGAAGAAAAAACTTCCAACCTTGGCATTAATGGCAAGTCTTTCAATTCTGGTTTTGCTTGGCCCAAATAGCCATGAATGCTGATTAAAATAAATATAGAAATGATATGCAACAAAATCTGGAATTAAATCAAAGAAACCAAAAATCTGCAGAAAAATCGCAGACTTCGCAGTGCGAAGTGAGCTTCGCAGTGCGAAGTCATCATTTTTGAAATGTTGACTTTTCTGTTGACTTTTGTTGACTTTGACTTTTTTCTCCCTCTTTTGATTTTTGGGTTTTTTTTGTTTTGAAAGGCTTAGGACAAAATTGGGGTACTACACTATGTTCGCCAAATTTTTGTCAAAGGTCTTTCTAGTGATGTGATTTACTTCAGCCATGAAATAGCTCTGATCAGCTTCAATATTTTTGACCAAGCGATCCTCCCTCCAGATAGCAATCCTCTACTGGAGAGATGAAGGTATTGCACCTAATCCATGAATCCATTCTCTCCCAAGCAGTAAATTTAAGTTTGCTTTGGAAGGAACCACCATGAATAGTGTTCGCCTTACAACACTTCATACATCCAAATCAACTTGGATAACACCAAGGGAAGGACCTGTTTTTCCTTCATAATTTGAAAGAAGTGTGTTGTGAGGCTTCAGATCAGTGTCATATTTCCCTATTCTTTTTAATAATGATTGTGACATCAGGTTTACACTTGCGCCACCATCAACCAAAACTTTGTTGACACCAATGTTGTCAACCTTGGCCTGTATGAAAAGAGGTTTCAAGTGGCTTTTTATACTTCCTGGCTGTTTAAACATGGCTTATTGTTCTTCGACACAACCATTGTTCATCACATAGTAGCATACTGGCTTGTGATTAGCCATATTTTTTGCGTCAAAATCTTCCTTTGTATCTTTCACTTCTGACACAACATCATATTCAACAGGAAGAATTGACACCACATTACACAACACGTCAAAATCAGGCTCTGAGTCCAAGAAATCTAAATCCATTTCTTCATCTTCGACATTAGTGGTTTATTTGACTAGAACCAAAGGTGGAAAAATCCTCTTTTTAACTGGCCTTCTAGCCATTTCGACAAGCTTTTGCTTGCCTTTTCCATCAGCACCAGTTCCAACAGCTTCTTTGGTAGTAACCTTCTTTTGCCTCTAAAACCTTCGCCATTGGGTCCTAGTCATAGGGTTTTTCCCTTTGTAGTTGTTACTGTATGAGTAATTCTTTGACTCATTTTGGTTTTTTGGACCATATGCACGGGTGCCCCCTTTCACTATGTTCCCTATGTGATAAGGAACATTTTGCCCACTAGAGTGGACCCACTTTTCATCATGGACTTTGGAGGTTGGCACAAAGGATTTCACTCGGCCATTGAGCACTTGTGGAGTTGCAGTCGAATGTGAAGTCTTATATGGGACAACACTCTTGTTGAAAGTGAAGTTTGACATATTATCATACCATTATCCCCATTTCTTTGATTGGGGTTTGTAATTTTCAAGGCTTTTAGTAGCCTCTTTGTCAAACACAAAGCTGCACTTGGGGCACAACATAACCTCAAAATTGTTCAACTTCCATCTATTTTAGAAAACTATCAATTCCTCTTTAGCCTTTGGGTATGCCACCTTCATCTTTTCAGCATATTGAGATTCGGTGACCACCTCCATACCAACTTTAGGACCTTCAGTTGCTTCGACTACAATGCATTCAACAACTTCAGCATTTGTTTCGACCACCAGGAAATCTACAGGCTCAGCATACATGGCATCAGACACTTGGAGAGGGTTATCATCAATTTGCATTGGAGCTTTGGCTTTGTCACCAAATTTGAGCCTCCCTTCAGTTAAAGTCTTCTGAACCAAATCCCTAAAAAGCACACACTGAGAGGTTTTATGGCCCAAAAAATTATGAAACTTGCAAAAACCTCTCTTTTTCTGTAGCTCTAATGGTGGTGTCTTTAGGCCTTTAGACGTTATAATTTGACCATCAGTAACTAAGAGATCGAAAATTTCATCACATTTAGTTATATCAAATGTATAAGTTTTTGCGACAAATTTATCATTTTTTGGTTCGACGAGATTTTTCCCATCTGATGGCTTTAGCATCTTATAAACATAAGGAGGTCCAAGCTTTAATTCTGCCACATTGACCTCACCTTCTTCGATATAATCACAAGCAATGTCAAAGTCTTAGTCACTTTCGTTGGTTTCGATGTAAGCAACCTTCTCTTTTTTATGATACTTACTAGTCCTAGCCTTTTCGGTCTTTAACCTTTCGACTTGTTGAACCCTATATGCTAATTGGGCCATATCCCTTAGATATTGAGTGTCTAATTTCTTCCTAATGGAATAGTCTACGCCACCAGCAGCCATTTTGAATAACTCATGTTCATGGACTTGGGTAAAGCATCTTGCCTTCAAAAGTCTGAAACTATTCAAATATTCATCTATAGATTTTGGTATCTTGCGTCTAACACTAGCCTATCCCTAAGACTAATCTTGGATTGGCCCATGTAAAACTGCTCATGGAAAACTCTTTCGAATTGGTTCCAATTATGTATGAAATGTGGGGAAAGGGTTGTAAACCATGTGAAGACATTCTTGGTTAGAGAATTTGGAAAATATTTCATTCTCAAATTCTCATTATTGGCTATATTCTTAGCCTCAGTTAAGTAACGGGAAATGTGTTCGACAGTCGATTCGCTAGTGTCTCCTGTGAATTTTGTGAACTTGGGGACTTTCCATCCCCTAGGAAGTTCAGTTTGTAACACAAATTTAGATAAGGTTGACACAAAATTTGGTCTATGTAAGCCTACATTAAGGCCATTCTGGGCTAAAATGTTTTCAACCATATGGGCCAAGTTATTGTGTCCTCCAAGGTTATTTTGTTGGACATTTCTAATTATTTCATCAGCATTTTGATTCATATTAACCAAAAGTACTTATGGGTTTCTCACAACCTCTCTTTGTATTTGAGGTTTGACAACTTGAGGTACATGTTCTTGTCCTTAATTTACATGATTTCCTTCATTATTGGGCCTTTCTACAACTTGAAGAGGCCTGTCATTTTGAATTTGAATTACGTACTTGAGGAGTACCAAAAAAGTCAACAGTTCTACCCATTTGAGTGGCTAACATTTGGTAACTAAGGTTTGTACTCTGGATCAAGGGATTGAACACAATGCCTATTTGTTACGTAAGCATGTTAACCATATCATGGTTACTCTCATCCATATGTTGTCTTAGTGACGTAAGAGAAGTTGTGTTTAAAGATGGTTGTATGTTTCGACCAGGATTGCTTAGAGCAGATCCTGAAGCCAAGTGTGTATTATAAGATGAAAACACTGTCGTTGTGTATCTGTGTATATAGACGCATTTTTTTGTAGGTCTGCCATCATTGTTGTTGCATACCATAAAGATATTCCCTAGTGACAATTGGTAATGAAAACTATGGCATAAAAGGGAATCTAGTCTCCATAGAGTTTCTAATTGGGGGATTTGTACCCATAGGTGTTACTGGAAAACTTACTGGTGGTGGCACAAATGCCACTGGGTCGTAATGTGTCGAGGCAGCCATTGTCAAAACAGATACAGGAGCAGTTACCTCCATAACCGTCGAAACTGGCATAGGAGCAGTTATTCCTGTAGTTTGAAGGCTACTTTGTGTGTTAGATGTAGAAGCATTATCAGTATTTGAATGAGCCATTTTAGGAAGGGCTTTACCACTTCTTAAATGCATACACAAATGAAATTTTCAAAAAATTTTATGCCAAAAACAAACACATCAACCAACAGAATGAAAAACTTCTTAAGAAAATTAAAATTTCTTAAAGTATTTGCACCAAAAGGGTCCCATCGGGAGTGCCAATTTATTTACTTGTGTTTTTAGTAAACAATCGCTAATTTTAAATTAATTGCTTGCATGATCAAACTAGAAATCCTAGGACATATTTGTGCAATTATTTCTCAGAAAAGTTTGAATGTTCATCATTTTTCATGAGTTTGAATGTTAAAAAGATGAAAATAACTGTTTATTTCGACTGAATCGAAATAAGTTTAAAAGTAAAAGAAAACTTAAAGATAAATGCAAGTAATCTTTAAAGAAACAACATTTGATTAAATAAATGAAGAAGGTTGGTGCACAAAATCATACATTTCTCTGGGTACACTTGTTTCTCGCTGTAACATGGATAGTTTGAGTATTTCAGAATTATGTAAATGATTTGTAACCCTTATTTTCTAAACAAAACTACTATATATACATACTAAGAAATAACTGAAATAACAGTCACAAACTAAAAGCCTTCGACACATGTCTTAAAATGCTTCCACGTGTCTTCGACCTTTTGATCTTGCCTCTTCATAAGTAATTTGAATTTCTTCCGTGGAATCTGAATGACTTTGTAATCTTTAAGATGCTAAGTACTTACACGATCTGTCGAAGCTAGCACCTTTTTTGAAAGCAAACAAACATTAAACCCCAACTCAACATGTCTTTTCTTGTCGAATTAAGTGTATTGAAAAATACGGTCTAACACTCACACACTCAATAATCAAAATAATAGTTTAACCCAAATTTTTAAGGAGACCATTGATTATTCAGGTCCATTGTTTTATCATGCAAGCAATTAATTTAAAATTAGCGATTGTTTACTAAAAACACAAGTAAACAAATTGGCACTCCCGATGGGACCCTTTTGGTGACCTATTCAGGTCTCCGACCAGAGACGGGGTCTTCACTAAGAACAAAGTGCAATTTTTTGACACAATCGTATTGTTTTCACTAAGAATAAGTCCCATTTTTTTTTAATTTGCAGGTCAGCCACACAAAAAAATATTTGTGTCATATTTTAATAAGAGAGAGAGTAAGAAAATAATTAAGTGCAAATCAAGCAATATCTCTCTAAGATAATTTCCTTTTCTGGTCATTATGCGATTTCTTTCCATTTATTATTGACATATTATGAGTCGTTAGATCAATCACTTACAACGGTTGAGATTTGGTGTAAGTCTTTTAGACTTACACCTGATGTCAACAGATCCTGACTCATATATATATATATATATATATATATATATATATATATATATATGGGATAGGATCAAATGACACCAAGGTGTCAAATTAAATTTGACACCAAATCCTAGCCATTAATACAATTTTAATCTAACGGCTCTCATCAATTCATTAAATGCTCACATGTTTGATAAGTGACCCACCTTTTAATTTTAGAAATAATTTATTCTTTCTTCTCTTAGTTAATTCCTTTCTAAAAATTCTATGATTCTATAGAGTATCTCTTATTATTATGGCTCCCTTGCACATGCTTCATCCTTATTTCATTAGTCCAACTAACCCTTATTTGTGTGGCTCTTCCAAAACCTAATTGCGTTTTTTTTCTATACCAGTATGTTTTGCCTCACTTCCCAAGCTATTCACCATCACAACTTCCATCTTCTCTTGTTTTTTCGTATACCAATCGACTCTATCTTCCCCTACACCACTTTTGATAAGAAGAAAAGTCACATAACAATGGATAATTCAAAATCAAATGTCGAAGAAGATAGTCATAACATAGAAGACATAGAGGTATTATGAATTAATTCTTCAATTACATTTAATTTATGTCTTTTATATATGTCTTAACAAGTGGTTCAGGCCCTAACCTGGCTTCTTTTATTTTAATGACTTGATCAAAAAAAATCCTATGCATTTCATAGAATTTTTATTTTGAAGACTTTACAATGTTTTTTATTTTTTATATATAGTGCAATGAAAATTCTCAAGAAAGAAGAAACTCTGAGCATGTCTTAGGTGTTCATGAGCATCAAAATATTGATCCTTGGATTGATATGGAATTTGACTCTCTTGAAGATGTTAAAAATTTATACACATCATTTGCTAAAAAAGAAGGTTTTGGAATTCATACACGTTCAACTAAGACAAATTTATGCATATTTGTTTGCTCTAATGCTGGTCAACATGTTAATAGTAATGACAAAGAAGAAAGTAATACAATCACAGGAAAAAGTAAAAAAAGATGTTCAACATCAAGAACTGATCAAGTCATTAAAATAAAAGAAGCCAGGTTAGGGCCTGGACCACTTGTTAAGACATATATAAAAGACATAAACTAAATGTAATTGAAGAATTAATTCATAATACCTCTATGTCCTCTATGTTATGACTATCTTCTTCGACATTTGATTTTGAATTATCCATTGTTATGTGACTTTTCTTCTTATCAAAAGTGGTGTAGGGGAAGATAGAGTCGATTGGTATACGAAAAAACAAGAGAAGATGGAAGTTGTGATGGTGAATAGCTTGGGAAGTGAGGCAAAACATACTGGTATAGAAAAAAAAACGCAATTAGGTTATCATATATATCATTTTATATCATTTTATACCTTGTTTTTTTTCTAGATATATAAGCACACCTATATTGATATGTTATCATTTGAATAAGTGTAATTTAGTAAAAGTATATATTTTTTCTCTTTCATTTTATACATTGATTTTTTCTAGATAAGCAAGCATATATTTATGGATAATACAAGAGTTACTCCATCCTGTATACAAGAAAATAGTTCAAACTTTACAAAATTCTATTCATTAGACAGCAATGGGATTTGAAATCCAATCAGAAAAAATTACAACACTTCTGCCTACCCTCCCTGAAATACAATCACAGTATGTCGTCTTCATAGTGAAACATAACAAATAATAAAGAAGAGTACTTGGTCAATTTTTTTTAAAGAATAGTCTTTATTTAACTATGGCTGACGATAGCAAAGTATCATGGAAAAAACAAAAGAGACGTCCATTCTCAAAAGATTTTGCACCTTTGTGTAAAAAAAAACACAAAGAAATTGCACCTAATCAAACATTTTTTTCAGAGAATCTGATCATAAATGTATATAAAACAAGTAAAACGTCCATTCCTGCAAATAGTTTAAAATATACATTAAATAATAGAATAAACTAACTTTATTTGTCTAACATGTTTTCCGACAGAGATTAGTCACGATAAGTGACGGTGAAATTTTCGTACTAATATCATAGTAACCCAAAAAAAATCCAACCTTAATATATTAATTAATTCTTTAAAAAATAATTCTCTCTCAAAAATAATTCTTTCACAAATAAGTTAACGCATGTGATGTTATATTAGTCATTTCACTTTATATATTTAAATGAATTTCTTTCCCTTAAAACAGTAAATAAATGAATATCTAAAATTTAAATTGTAATCATTTTTTTAACAATCAAAAATGGAATATATTACGACTGGGGAGACACCGAAAAAGCACAAGGTGTGCCCAAACAGCGCTCAAAAGATTACAAAATGTTTACAACAAAACGAGTCACAGAGAAACAAAAACCAACACCTACTAGCCAATGCCCATACAAACAAAGGGGCTTGACCACCATAAATGGGAATTTAAACGCACATTAACATTTGTCGGCTTCACCCACCCTAAAGAATGAATCTTCACTTTATCGAGCAATTGAAGTATAGTAGTTACCTCATTTTTGAAAACACGGTTATTTCTTTCATTCCATATAACCCAAACGCAACATACCACAAAAGTTGCAAGAACGAACGCCGTATACGCGAACCTCCTGCTAAAGAACCAAACTGAGTGACGTGATCCTGCATAATGTACGGATCAGCCGATGAGATGCCAAGCCACTCACGAATCAAACCCCACAACGAGCCAAAACACTGACAATGAAGAAAAAGATGCTGAGTAGTTTCGACTTCTCCGCAACCGGTCACACAAATTTTCATGAGAAAGGATACCGCACGCCAATAGGTTGTCCTTAGTAGGCAATCGATTCTGAAGTAAACGGCAAGCAAAAATAGAAACTTTGAGCAGGACCTGTTTGTGCCAGATGAAAGCTGATATAGTGGTATCTTCAGCAGAAAAGTCATGATTAATGAGCTTTTGATACACACTTCGAACCGAGTAATTACCGCCAGAATCAAGCCTCCAAATCCAAGAGTCTGAAACATCAGGCTGCAAAGAAATGTCAAGCAATAAAGACCTACACTCCTCCAACAGCTCCTCCTCCCACGCCCACAGACTACACCGCCACTGCCAGCCACCCCCCATCGTCCCACCCTAAATACCTCATCTCCGCGACCGTTACCGCCTTGTTTTCTGCTAACTCGAAAAGACGACGAAAGCGATCACACAAAGGGTGCTCCCCTACCCACCTATCAGTCCTGAAGAACGTCTGTGACCCACTACCAACCTTCCTCCCTACACAATCATCAAACCAACGACCTTCGACCCCCCTTCACCATCACGAATATTAGCAACCTCGCGCCACCAAGAAGAACCACTTCGGCCCCCAACCTCCAACCTTCCATTCACCTCGCCATAGCGAGCTTACAACACCCTATACCATAGACCCCTTCTATCCATCAACATCCTCCAACACCACTTCCCTAACAAAGCAATGTTAAACTCCCTCATCTAGGGGTGTTCAAAACCGAACCAATCCAATAGAAAAACTGTAAATCGAACCAACCCAAACCGAAACCTTAAAAAACTGCATTTGGTTCGGATGTATTCAGATCATTTTTCTACCCAACCACATGGTTTGGTTTGGTTTGCGGTTTTTATTTTACCAACTGAACCAAACCAAACCAAACCACAATGTAAGAAAAACACTAATTAAACATATGTCACCTAGACTAATACTTATAGAAACTCAATGAAAACTTTTATAAAATGTATATTTTTTCTCTTGATAAGTTTCTTCTTTGCATTTTATTTCAAAAGTGTATTCATATGCTACTTGAACTTTTAGTGAATGTTAAAATCTTAGTCTTTTGTATTTCTTACAAAATATGATTACTTTTTGTTCACGTTTTAAATTTGGTCTATGTAGTTGAGAAATTTTTTAATTGAAAATGAAATTGTATTGTTGGATGAAATTTAAAACATTGTTCAAAATATATTTTTTACTTGATTTTTAATGTTGGAAAAAAAATTGTATTGTCTCGAGAAAACCACATCAACTGATCCAAACCAAACCGCATTAGTTTGGTTTGGTTTGGTTCGGATTTTAATTTAAAAGTCAACCGAACCAAACCAAACCGGATGTTTTTTATCTTGCGGTTCGGATGACTTTTAGCCTCAAAACCGAACCAAACCGTACCGCGAACACCCCTACCCTCATCCTCATAAACCCCAAACATCCTTCTTCCTTTCGCCTACAAATATTATTCCAACCAATCCAAGACATTTTCCTATGTTCCTCACACCCTCCCCAAAAAAAATTTAGCAATAAAGAATTGATAGAAGAGATAATACCTGACGGAGCTTTGAAGAAGGAAAGAGCATAGACAGTCAGAGAGGGCAAGACAGACTTCAGAAGAACCAGGCGACCATCGAAAGAAAGGAAATTGATGCGCCAACCACATAAGCGATTTCTAATGCGAGACAGAATAGGTTCCCAAAACAACAAACGCCTCATATTACCACCAATAGGCAGACCCAAATGCATAAAGGGTACTTTACCCACCTTACAATGCAACACTGATGCCGCCTCTTGCAACCAAGAATCTGACACATTAACCGCCACCAACATACTCTTATGAAAATTTACTTTCAGACCCGACATCATCTCAAACAACACCAGAACAGCCCGCAAAGCGCGAACATTTGCCCAACTTTTAACCCCCAAAAGCAACGTATCATCAGCAAATTGGACATGAGAAATCATAGTGGAGTTAGCCGAACCAATAGTGTAACCGGTGAAAATGTTCGCCTCAACCATAGCTTTCAACAAGACATTCAAACCCTCGGCAACCAGAAGAAAGAGAAAAGGAGACAACGGATCACCTTGACGTAAGCCCCTTTCTAAGGGAAATTCCTCTGTAGGACTGCCATTAACTAGCACTAACGCCGACGCCGTGCACACATATTCCTTGATCCATTTCCTCCAAAGAGTTGGAAAAGCCATTCGACCCATGACAGTATCAAGATAACCCCAGTCAACGGAATCATAAGCTTTTTCAAAGTCTACTTTAAATAATAAAAATTCTTTTTTGCACTTCCAGACCTCATCTACCACCTCATTAGCAATAAGAATACCATCTAATATCTGCCTATCTTTCACAAACGCGGATTGAGTCTCATAAATGACACTGCCAATAACCAACCTCAAGCGGTTCGCCAGAACTTTAGCCAGAATTTTGTACAAACTCCCCACAAGAGAAATAGGCCGAAAATCATTCCATTTTTGCGGGCTGTCTACTTTAGGTATAACGACAATTAAAGTATTATTAATACCTTTAGTTAATCTGTGGTTCCGATGAAACTCTGTAAGAAACCGCATAATATCATCCTTGAGTTTGACCCAAAAATCCTTTATAAAGCCAAAATTAATGCCATCTGGACCCGGGCTTTTAAAACTATCGCAATTCCAAACTGCCAACTTGACTTCTTCCACTGAAAACGGTTTGATCAATCCCCTACTTTCTGAAAAAGACAGCCTCTTAAACTGGAGATTGTCCGCACCCGGTCTGACAATGTCGCGCGCCCGGAAGTGAGAAGAGAAATGAGAAACCACCGCCTGGCGAATGGGTTGCATGCCCTCAACAACCAACGCGTCCACAAAAATTGATGAAATTGCATTTCTACGACGTCGACCTGCCAACATTGAATGGAAGTATTTAGAGTTCGCATCGCCCTCTCTGAGCCAGCGAGATCTAGATTGTTTCCAACAAATGCTAGTATGAATTCGCGACAAGAATGAATATCTGAAGAAATACTGATAAACTCCTCTATCTCAAAATCGGACAAAACCTCATCTTCCCCTTTACTATCCAAGGCTGAGCGACGGACCTTGAGAGTGTCAATCATACTTGGTAAATTCTGAGTGTGTGAAGCATGTCACTCTTTCAAAGCCACTTTAATAAGCTTCAATTTTTCTTTGAAGACGAAACCAACCCAACCGTCAACCTGAAGCGCTTTCCATTTATTAGTAACAAACTAACGATAACCAGGAATATCCTGCCAAAACTTCAACATGCGGGATGGCCTAGGACCCCAATTCTCCTCATCAATTGACAACAACAAGGGACAGTGATCAGATAAGCCCCTAAGCAGAGCCACCTGCACACAGTTTGGCCAAACCAGACACCAATACTCGGATAACAGAAACCTATCCAAATGACTCATCGACTTACCATCTCCTCTGAACCAAGTAAACCTACGGCCACATAAAGGTAAATCAACCAAAACATTGTCATCGATAAACTGATTAAACTAAATATAATTGGTGGACTGGGAGAGGGAACTCGCCGACCGTCTTTCCTCCACACAACGCACAACATTAAAATCCCCACACACACACACATTCTCCCCCACCCTAGATTGAAGGCGCAAAGCCAGAGAGTCCCACAACAGAAGTTTCAATCCAGACTCACAAGGCGCATACACATTAAACAAGTAGAAAGCCTCATTTGATTGGATAAATCTACCGTGGATCAACAAGACATGGTCAAAACTAGTTGACGACCACACCTCAACATCCGCAGAATCCCACACAGTCAACAGACCCCCCTGAAGCCCCAGTAGAAGGACGAAAGGAAAAATCATAAGGTGAAGTATCCCACAAAGAATCACATAACAACTCATCACAAAATGACAACTTCGTTTCTTGAATACATAAAATAGTGGGGCGTTTCTCACATACCAACTTACGGACTTCTTTTCTCTTCTCCACTCCCCCAAACCCCCTAACATTCCAAGATACAATCAGCATTCTCCACACTAACTCCCTCACCGAAACCACCACCCCACCTAACAACCTTCACCAACCTCCCCCTCTCCCACCCCCTCCTTCACCTCTCACAACCCCTTCTTACCTCTCCCCACCCTGATAACACACTGAACATATTCGACTTGTCGCTATTAAACTTAACACCAATAGATTTACCAATGCCCCACACATCATCTACAGCCACCCTCTCATTACCATGCATAACCACCCAGTTCTGCCAATCATTATTAACAGAAGCAGAAGAAGTGCCATCTGAGGCATTTGGGGACACCTCAACAGACGTCATTTTGTCAAAAATTCTTCCACCACGCTTACGCACTTCCTTTTTTAATATTTTTAACACATCTCGGCGATCCTTGCTAGGTAATCTTGCCAATTTTTTAAGGTTTTGAATTGAATGTTGCAGCAATCCACCTGCCTTATATTTATTTTTTAAATTTACCTCTGCTTGCGGCTTTATTTTTGCTTCCTCTTTGTTGAAAAAATTAGCCCCGCGTCTCCATGATTATGATCATGCAGCCATTCCATACTCCAAGGGCCAGATAAAACAGAGCGATCAGCAACTGGAGGGCTAGAGAGGTTGCGCTTTCTCCTTGTCTGAGTAGGCGCAAGACGCTTGGAATGAATAGAGACTGGAGCCTTGTCTGGTTCCACACATAAAACCCGAGGAGCACCCGAACCAAAAATATCCAAAGGTGGAGTAGTAATGACAGGCGCAACAACCGGATCTGCCTGCACCGATGACCCCGCAAGAGAGGCCGCATCACAACCAGCCGTAGCTGCTTGTCCCGTGCTCTCAGTAGCCTTAGAATTTTTCTCTAAATTTGCACGGAAAGTCGTTCCTCTTCCGCCATGTCCGCCACCAAATCGTCAATCAAAACATTTACATTATCATTTAGTTCCTGATTAGACTGAGAAGTCGTAGAATCCTTGTCATCTTCAAACAGACAAGCATCTTCACCAAGATTAAAACCTCACTCCTCCATAATTTTCACTTCCACCATCACACCATCAATCAATAAATTATTGACGACATTAACGACCTCCAGAGATGAAGTCGCTATCAAAACACAAGCATAATCAAACCTTTCTTTTTCAACAGTGCAGCTATCCGTTCTCAGAAAACGACCACAGTCCATAGTGCAGAGCTTGAAAAAATTCTCATTCCACGCATGCAAGGGTACGCCATAAATATGCAACTATGCACCCCTCTGAAAAGACACTGCCTGTTTGTCCCAACTCACAAAATTAGAGAAAAAATGGTTAAAGAATTCTTTCGCTGCTTCAAGTATTGACAACACAGTTTCATCAGAGTTACTAAAAATGAAAACTTTGTCAGTACCCAAAGGAATAATAACCAACTCTTTGAACCCGGAATCGCATCCTCTATTCTGTGTTGAACCATCGGAATCGCTTCTCCATTAATAATAGTAGCTACCACCCCCTTCCGAGCCCAATGCAAGTCATCAACATGCGACCGATACATACGCACCAACTTCTGTGGCTGCACATGCTTCCCATGTATTACCGGACCCTGCAAAGTATTCTGAACCACAACCTCCTCTGACGCCATAACTTCAGAAACCC
Source organism: Medicago ruthenica (assembly GCA_018208015.1). Taxonomy (NCBI): domain Eukaryota; kingdom Viridiplantae; phylum Streptophyta; class Magnoliopsida; order Fabales; family Fabaceae; genus Medicago; species Medicago ruthenica. Next base: position 29,425,454 of record CM031374.1, on the reverse strand, counting down.
TCTTCCCCTTTGTCCCGCGCAACCGCACCACCACCTCACCAACCCTCACACCATCCGCTAGCACGCCCCCCTCCTTCTCCTTCTCCCCTTTGTAATCATAATAAAATATTTAAATAATTTATAACCAAAATGGTCTTATAAATATTCGAAACTATATTTAGCATTTCTTATCACCATTTTGATCATTCCTATAGACAAATCCATATGTGTATTTTTTTTTTAAAAGACTAATTTGGTAAATATAATTAAATAATGAATGTAATGATACTATTTTTGAAATTTAGACATAAAATATGCACAAAACGAATATAGAAACAATCTATTTTACAATAATTATGTTGTGATTCCATGATAAAAAAAACAATTATATTGAGATTTTATTCGATATAAAGAAAATACACTACAAGAAAATACCCAATTTTCCTATGAAATTTTCCTAGGAATTTGAATTCGTCGGAAAGCAAGTTTGTTACCGAAGAATTTTTCGTCGGAAAGCTACTTTTAGAAGATATGGGACCCATCAGTACAGATCTGATGGGCGTGGCACCTTTTTACTGGGTGTTGTTTACCGACGAATTTTTTTCCTCGGAAAGCTGTAGACTCACATAAACTTTTATATAGAAGAAGGGTACGTGGCAAAATTTTGTTGGTTGGGCGTTAGCGACGAAAATTTCGTCGGAAAGCTTGGCCCCACTAGCCGTTTGCATGTGAACGTTGGAGAGGCATGGCACGCTGTGGTTCGTTGGTGTTACCGCCAAATTAATTCCTCGGAAAGCATCATAGAACTAGCCGTTGCAGACCGTTGCAGCACCATATATATATATATATATATATATATATATATATATATATATATATATATATATATTCTCATACTCCTTCCATTTTATATACTTCATTCTTACTACTCTCCTTCATTCTTATACTATTATCTTTCATTTTCTTAATTTTTTTTCTCTCAATACACTTATTCTCTCATATTATATACTTATTTTCTTAATCTATATCAATACACCATATCAATATCACTTATTCTCTCCATTATTTATTACATCATTCTCCATCAGGTTTGTGTATATATTTGATTTTATTAATGTTATTTTTTTATAATTTATTTCAATTTTATATGTGTATGAATTCATATATTTTTAATGTAGTTTATTAAAATAAGTTACATTATTTTTTATGGTTTTGTTGGTTCCGATCTATTTTGAGGACGACGTTGTTGCTAGTGTTGCTGCCTCCACTCCGTTCGTCGACTTATATATTATTTGAGGTTGGTATATCTTTAACTTAGTTTAATGGCTCTGCTAGGGTTTGACCCTTTCATGAGCGCAGCCTTTGCTTTGTTTGATTTTCAATTGCTTTGCCTCGATTGATTTACACGCTTTGCCTTGATTTTCAATTGCTTTCCCGGTTTCAATTGTGTAACCACAATTTATTTGCTTGATTTGATTTCCTTTTTCTTCCTGTGGCCTTCACGTGATTCTACCATCCTGTTCAATTCAATTCCTACTACGGTTCAATTCAATTGTTGGAATTACTACGTTTCAATTCAATTCTTTATTGGCTTCCAACAATTAATCATTGCACCGTTTGGCTTTGCTGTAACCGAGGGATTGTGTTCATCATCAGTTTGGTTCCAGCACCAAGTGCCTCGCCATGTTTGATTGGCAGGCTGAACTTGCGACTCCGGTTCCTCCTTCACCCACCGCGCAAGCATGGATTTCCTCTTCTGCAGTGGCTGTTTCCTCAAAATCTTTCGCGCAGGCAACATTTTCTTTGTCTGCCATGGCTGCTTCTACAAAACCGTCCTTTGCACAGGCTGTCAGAGGACCTCAGGTACACTTCTCTGATCCGCTTCCCTCACCGTCAATTCGTGGGGATACACTTTCCATTAAGATTACGAATGAGGCTTATGTTCGAGGGTTAGAAGCGTGTATGGTTAACCTTCTGGGCAGACTAGTTTTGAACAAGGGGGATAAACCATACTCTTCCACGGATATCGTTGCAAAGCTGCAAAAACTATGGAAGACTAATGGACAGTGCGTATGCTATCCCTGGGTCGGGGGTGTTATGAATTCTCTTTTGCTTCTTATGATGACTTACGATTAGTTTGGGCAGCAGGTACGATCAATTTGAAACCGGGTGTGCTACGTTTATTTGAATGGATGAAGGACTTTAACGCTCACACACAACGACAGACACATACCCAGGTTTGGATAAGATTGTGGGAATTGCCGCAGGAATATTGGATGGAGCGAACTCTGTATGAGATAGCAGGGGTTGTCGGGACACCGTTGTTACTTGATAATGTTACTAAGAACAGGCTGTTTGGACACTATGCCAGGGTGTTGGTGGATTTAGATCTTTCCAAAGACATATTTTACGAAGTTATGGTAGAACGGGAAGGTTTTGCATTCCCGGTGCAGATGGAATACGAGGGGTTGCCGGATTTTTGTACTCATTGTAAAAGCATTGGCCATAATGTAACGTCTTGCCGATGGTTACACCCGAACAATGGAGACAAACAAGAGAAGCACATTCCAGTTGAGAAAGGGAAGAAGTCGATAAATTCGCAGAAACAGTACACGCAAGGGTGGAAGCCACGTGATAATTCAGATGGCATTGGATCTTCTAAGGCTTTTGAAGTTGCGGCCCCTCAGCAGCAGCAGGAGGCTCACGCAGACAAGACCCTTGAGATTACAACCACTGAGCACGAGAGCTTGGATGTCGCACCACACAGTGAACAGCTACAAGAACAACCTGCTACAATGGTCTCGGCCTCTCAAGTACAGGCTGTAGAACTTGCTGCTTCCTCCACATCCTTCAGTTTTCCTCTGCAAAATGTGTCAGATGTAATTCCTCACATGCCTCTGCCTCATCCGACTAGCCCTGTGTTGGAATTGGTCCAAGTAGGGCACATTGACGTGCATTCAGGTGTAGTGGAGCAGCCGAGTCCGGAATCGATGGAGGTGGTTGTTCCCAAGGTTCCTGATGCGACTACTACGCTTTCACCCCCTTTAGCGCACAAAGACGTTCAAGAGATTTCTATTGAGATGGTTTCCTCCGCTTCTGATAGGGAGGTGTCTCTGGTTCAACATGTTATCGCCCACGCTGACATGCATTCTAGCTCTCATACAGGTCCTGTTCGCTCCATTCCTTTTGAGACGGAGGTGGTAACGGATGTCGCGGCTCAAGCTGATAGTAATATTGTTTTCGATGTGCATGGAGAAACACACAGTAATTCGAACATTCAACATGACTTGGAACTCTGGCGTAGAATTCGTGAGTATGATCAGAAGTCAGCTGAAATGCCCTTCACACCGGTTTTATCTAAGAAACAGAAACAACAAGTCAAGAAACAATTTCAGATTGGTAAGCCGCCATATAGAACCCGTTCCAGGGGTGAGTTATCTTAGATTGCAGTCTTTAGGGTTAGTTGTGGTATGCCTAGCTACCGGTTTCCTTAGGCTGTTGTTTTTCTTGCTTCCGTTTTTCTTTTTCTTCTTGGAGGGTTTTGGTCTAGTCCCCCCTCTTGTATTTACTTTTCTCTTTTTTATTAAATTTTTTGAGCTTGGCGGCATTAGATGGGGATTCATCGGGGTGCCAACCTAGTTGGGATGTCGATGCTTCTCCTTGATGCCTACCCATGCTCCTGGCTTAGCAAAAAAAAAAATTTAAATTGCTACAATGATATAATTGGTAATTAAATTATTAGTCATTAGAAAAGTAGTTTGTTAAATTTAATTGTAATAAATAAAAATGTTAGTGGGATGAACTTCTTCAAAAAAAACATTTAGTCGGATTAAATTAAATTTCAACTTGTTAGAGTATGTTAGAGAGTATAACAAAAATATTAGTTATTAGAAACGTAGTTAGTAAAATTAAATTGCAATAAACATGTTAGTTAATTAGATCAAATATTATATATGTTTAATAAAAAATTTAATTTTACTAATTTGTGTATTAAATATGTTTTAGTTAATAAAAATGCAAGTAAAAAATGTAGTTAGTAAAAGTGTTATTGTAGTTATTTTAAAAAAAGAAGGTTAAGTCAGTAAAGAAATATGTATAAAAATTAGTTAATTAGTAAAATTAATTTATGTAATAAATATGTTTTAGTTAAGTTAGTAAAAATGTTATTGTAGTTATTTTAAAAAAAGAAGGTTAAGTTAGTAAAGAAATATGTTTAAAAATTAGTTAATTAGTAAAATTAATTTATGTAATAAATATGTTTTAATTAGTTAATAAAAATGCAAGTAAAAAATGTGGTTAGTAAAAATGTTATTGTAGTTATTTTAAAAAAAGAAGGTTAAGTTAGTAAAGAAATATGTATAAAAATTAGTTAATTAGTAAAATTAATTTATGTAATAAATATGTTTTAGTTAATAAAAATGCAAGCAAAAAATGTGGTTAGTAAAAATGTTATTGTAGTTATTTTAAAAAGAGAAGGTTAAGTTAGTAAAGAAATATGTTTAAAAATTAGTTAATTAGTAAAAGTAATTTATGTAATAAATATGTTTTAATTAGTTAATAAAAATGCAAGTAAAAAATGTGGCTAGTAAAAATGTTATTGTAGTTATTTTAAAAAAAAGAAGGTTAAGTTAGTAAAGAAATATGTTTAAAAATTAGTTAATTAGTAAAAGTAATTTATGTAATGAATATGTTTTAATTAGTTAATAAAAATGCAAGTAAAAAATGTGGTTAGTAAAATGTTTATTGTAGTTATTTTAAAAAAGAAGGTTAAGTTAGTAACGAAATATGTTTAAAAATTTTGTTAGAAAAAGAAGATAAATTAGTAAAGATTTATGAAGTTAATTTATACGAAATATGTGTAATTCGTACGAATTTCTAAATATTTAGGTTTTTAGAAAGAAAAAAATTGTCATTTATATTTAGGTTGCAGTCATTAACTTTTTTCAGCAACGCGAGGATTTATTATCCGCGCGTTATTGTAACGAATAAATACAAACTAATTGAGTTAATATTAGTGACGCGGAAGATGGATCAATATATTTTACATCGTAGTTGGATGTACGATAGAAAATATCCGGGGAAAAGAACACTTAAAGCGGCTTTTGTGGATGGAGTTCGTGAATTTGTTGCTTACGCCATGTCGCAACGTGCCTTTACATTGGAGGGAGGGATAAGATGTCCGTGTATTAAATGTACGTGTAGGCTGCTTCAGAGCCCAAAAGATGTTCTAAATCATTTAAAGGACCTTGGTTTTATGGAGAATTATTACGTGTGGATATCATGGTGAACAAGAGCCGACAAATGATGTTAATATGCAGGCTTCAAGCAGTGGGGCACGTATGGAGAGTGAAAACTTTGGCATGATGGAAGATATGGTTGGTGATGCTCTTGGGGTGAACCTGTCTTACAACGAGGACGAGGGCGCTGAAGAGGAAAGAATCCCGAACGAGAAAGCGTTGAAGTTTTACCAAATGATGATGGAAGAAAACAAGCCGTTGTATGAAGGGTCGTCTGATTATAAGTTATCTATGAGTGTGAGGCTTTTAGCTTCAACAATAATCTCTTATCATTTTTTTAACATTCTTCTTCTTCTTCTTCTTCTTCTTCTTCTTCTTCTTCTTCAACAACTTGTAACGCTCATACTTATTTTATCTAGAATATTAGCATGCGCATTAAACTGATACTGGATGCATCAAAATTTTCAATAATAATAATATACAACTCGATGAATACAAATTTGCTCGTTTATACAACTAATCAAGTACCACTAAAATGCATTTATTCAAATGTCTGATAAACTCCTGAGTTGGTACATGACGAGCAACTGCACTCCATTCAGCGTCGCCCTGATGAATTCCATCATGAACCTCTTGTTTACCTGCGTACCTGCATCAGAAGGATTAGGATGAGACATAATGTCTCAGTGAGCTCCACCCAACCTACTGTTTGCAACCTCAGGGAAACCTAGGGTCGCCATGCACTAAACTGTTGGAAATCTCGGGGAAACCTATGATCGCCGTCAATCTCTACATATCTCAGCGATCAAGGGAAGACTAGGATCGCTATATGTATCTATCATATTCTTATCATGTTCATAATCTCATACTCATTATCTAGTGATCGAGGGGAAACTATGATCACTTTCTGATAACTGATATCTGATGACTACTCTGTCATATTCTCATTGTAATATATATGTATACATCTTTCTTTAATCATTAAGTTAGAAAGTTAGCGTGTAACACACAATAATTATCTTGGTTCGTTTTACGGAGTGCATTCGAGTGGAGTAACCCTGGAAGACATCTCCCTACTACCGGTGAAAATTCCTATCTGAGGCTCGTCACCGGACTCCTTTTGTCGTCGTGTGGTCATCCTTGCGGAATAACTCGTCCCACTAGCGTGAACCTCCTGTGTCCCACTAGCGTGAACAACAGAAGACACGACTTATCATACTTAAATTAATAGTCTTAACTTATGCATGAACCTTTCGTGTCCCACTAGCGTGAACGACGAAAGACACGACTTAACTTTGAAATATTCTCTTAACTTAAATGCGACCCTCAGTGTCCCACTAGCGTGAATAGCAAGAGGCACGCCTCGGTATAGTCTTATCATATTATTAATCTTAACTTACGCTTAAACCTTCCGTGTTCCACTAGCGTGAACGACGAAAGACGCGACTTAATATTTTAATTAAACTCTTATGTGTGGCTATCCTCGCGGATGGTAACGTCACTGTTCCAACTCGCCGGAATCCCCTATGTTCTAACTAGCGAGAAAACAGGAGACACATTTAATCTTTAATTAATGTCTTAACTTATATGTGGCCTTGACGTTCCAACTAGCGGGAACTCCAAGTAGCACGTCTTAACTTAATCTTGTCTGAGCTTTGCACTTGATTGTTGAAAATACATTCCTCGTACCATCGTACACTTAATTGAATACTTTCTCTATTCTTGGTACCTATTATAGGTTCTAGACATATCGTTGTCATATGTCATACTTAAGGGCTTACTATCCCACTTGTAATAATTTCCTGTTCCTCTTACCTTTACCCTTTGTACTCTTAATGTGTTGCTGAATCCTTGTTCACTTATTCCTTAAATGTTAAAAACCTCTCGGATATGTCAAAATGGTGCTTTTCTTATGAAATTATGGTTTTGATGTATAAATACTTGCTGGACTATGATTTGGTTGAAAACTCGTTTTGGAATTTTCTGGAAATGTTACAGGGCCTGGCCACTCTGGTTTTGTCGTGCCATGACAGAACCTGTCGTGCCACGATCATATGGATTAGCACATCCATCATGCCATGACAAGAACCATCGTGCCATGACAAAGGCAGAATGCCTCCTCCTTTTTGAAAACTTCTTTTAAGGCCAGAAAACCACCCCCACAGCGCCAGTATGTCTTTGTATACCTAGAAATGGAAGAAAAGGTCATAGACTATCTTGTATTAACACGAGAGTGGGGTTAGATACTTCATATATCATTGCTCAAAAGAATCAAGTGTCAATATGACAATGGGTAGATTAAACCCCAAGTAATCAAGTAAGGCAAGGGGCTTAGTTCCCAACGATGAGTAAGTGGGATAGTAAATCCCTAAGAACGGCATATGATAACGATATGTCGAATCCTTTGATAGGAAAGCAAGATTTAAGAGTATGAGGCATAAGGAATGTTCATCATTCAAAGCTTTAGATAAGCTTAAGAGTTGGTATTCCAACGACCAAGTAAGAGGCTTATGAGAATGATAAGCTTAGAACCTTATATTATAGGTTAAGTAACACATGATTATTTATGTAATGAATGCATCAGATATGCATAGAGAAGCTGAAATTCAGCTTCTGAAGCACTTCTGGGCATTTTTTAAGGTTCAGAAGCACTTCTGGGCACATTTTTAAAGTTCAGAGCTTGTTTTTTTCTTTTGAACTTTTGTTGAAAAGGTTTAAAACTCTTTTTTTTCAAATTATACCAAGTGTTTTGGAATTTCATAAGATTGAATAACAATCTTGGTTAACTTGAGCAACAAGCTTGTTCATTATTTTCAACAATGCACTTGAGCAATACTTGGTCATTTTTGAACAACAAACTTTGTTCTTGGATTTTCAAAAACAAATTTGAACAAACTTGTTCATTTTTCAACAAATTTGAACAACAACTTGTTCATTTTTCAACAAACTTGAACAACAACTTATTCATAATTTCAACCATAACTTGAACAACAAGCTTGTTCTTAAGTTCCAACATTTTTCAACAAACTTGGACAAAACTTGTTCATTTTTCATAAACTTGTTCATGTTCCAATCATAAACTTGTTCATTTTCCAAATCATAAACTTGTTCATTTTCCAATCATGAACTTGTTCATTTTCCAATCATAACTTTGTTCATTTTTTTTAACAATAAACTTGGGCAACAGCTTGTTCTTAAGTTTCAACAAATTTTATTACTTTCAATCTAGGTTTTATATCCTTTTTTATTAAACTATCATTCTATTTTCAAAACATAAAAAACAATTTTCTTTTTGTGAGTGAAAAAGGAAAACTTGGGTAGACACCCGACGCTTCCCCGAATATTCGGAAACGAGGTAAACACTTCGCTTTTGTTTATTTGTCCTCCGTTTAAAATCAATCCCAACTCATCAATTTAAACATTTTCACGCCCATGCGCGTTTTCAAACGGATACCATCGCCCAAGTGCAAGTCCGTCCTTCCTTTTTTTACCTTCATTAAGCTACCCTCATAACGGTAGTAGGTAAAACTTTTCATCGGTCTTCATTAAGCTATCATCACAACGATAGTAGACCATGTTTTTGCATTTTTAAAGCAAACTTTTTCGCCCGAGCGCGATCAAATCATTTTTCATCATTAAAATCAATCAACACACATACATTTGCTACAAAGAACTACGTAGCTTTGAATTCTCCATCGCACCGGGAGATACGTAGGAGCAAGATTGAACTCTTGTCAAGCACATTAATAAAAAACTCATGTTTATCTTCTAACCTTTTCTCTTCTTGTTTCTTTTATTTATTTAAGCTCATTTTTATCTTTTAATCTCTGCTCCTTTGTTTCTTCTTTCATTTATTTCTTTTACAAACATTTGGCAAACAAACTAACACAATTAAACGCTAAACCAACTAATGGGTCCCGTTGAGTACAACGGATGCGAGGGGTGCTATCATCACAATTTCATCGTTCAACGGATGCGAGGGATGCGAGGGGTGCTAACACAATTAACTAATGAAGAACGATGAAATTGTGATGATAGCACCCCTCGCATCCGTTGTACTCAACGGGACCCATTAGTTGGTTTAGCGTTTAATTGTGTTAGTTTGTTTGCCAAATATTTGTAAAAGAAATAAATGAAAGAAGAAACAAAGGAGCAGAGATTAAAAGATAAAAATGAGCTTAAATAAATAAAAGAAACAAGAAGAGAAAAGGTTAGAAGATAAACATGAGTTTTTTATTAATGTGCTTGACAAGAGTTCAATCTTGCTCCTACGTATCTCCCGGTGCGATGGAGAATTCAAAGCTACGTAGTTCTTTGTAGCAAATGTTTGTGTGATCGCGCTCGGGCGAAAAAGTTTGCTTTTAAAAATGCAAAAACATGGTCTACTATCGTTGTGATGATAGCTTAATGAAGACCGATGAAAAGCTTTACCTACTACCGTTATGAGGGTAGCTTAATGAAGGTAAAAAAAGGAAGGACGGACTCGCACTTGGGCGATGGTATCCGTTTGAAAACGCGCATGGGCGTGAAAAGATTTAAATTGATGAGTTGGGATTGATTTTAAACGGAGGACGAATAAACAAAAGCGAAGTGTTTACCTCGTTTCCGAATATTCGGGGAAGCGTCGGGTGTCTACCCAAGTTTTCCTTTTTCACTCACAAAAAGAAAATTGTTTTTTATGTTTTGAAAATAGAATGATAGTTTAATAAAAAAGGATATAAAACCTAGATTGAAAGTAATAAAATTTGTTGAAACTTAAGAACAAGCTGTTGCCCAAGTTTATTGTTAAAAAAATGAACAAAGTTATGATTGGAAAATGAACAAAGTTATGATTGGAAAATGAACAAGTTCATGATTGGAAAATGAACAAGTTTATGATTTGGAAAATGAACAAGTTTATGATTGGAACATGAACAAGTTTATGAAAAATGAACAAGTTTTGTCCAAGTTTGTTGAAAAATGTTGGAACTTAAGAACAAGCTTGTTGTTCAAGTTATGGTTGAAATTATGAATAAGTTGTTGTTCAAGTTTGTTGAAAAATGAACAAGTTGTTGTTCAAGTTTGTTGAAAAATGAACAAGTTTGTTCAAATTTGTTTTTGAAAATCCAAGAACAAAGTTTGTTGTTCAAAAATGACCAAGTATTGCTCAAGTGCATTGTTGAAAATAATGAACAAGCTTGTTGCTCAAGTTAACCAAGATTGTTATTCAAACTTATGAAATTCCAAAACACTTGGTATAATTTGAAAAAAAAGAGTTTTAAACCTTTTCAACAAAAGTTCAAAAGAAAAAAACAAGCTCTGAACTTTAAAAATGTGCCCAGAAGTGCTTTTGAACCTTAAAAAATGCCCAAAAGTGCTTCAGAAGCTGAATTTCAGCTTCTAAGTGAACAATACTTCAGAAGCTAAATTTCAGAGTCTGAAGTACTGTTCAGACGCACTATTCATGGGTTGACTTTTGTTGACCTTCAGAAGCACTGTTCATAGGTTGACTTTTGTTGACCTTCAGACTCTGAACTTCAGAGTCTGAAGCACTGTTCAGACTCTGATTTCAGAAGCTGAAAAAGGGTGAAAAACTTCGAATTCAGTTAGAAAAAAGCTGTGAACCACTTCTGTTTTGATGTTTCTCAAACTTGTGATTGGTTTTGAGCTTTTAAAATGATGTTTTTAGTTCAAAATGAAATACAAAACACTAAGAATGCAGAAAAAGATGCTGGATCAAACAGGAACCAATGAACAAATGCAAACAGAATGTAGATGAAAGATAAAAGTTTAAAATGACTTACAAATTCCTAGCAATTGCTTCAGTTGCAAGAAACTGGAAAAGGCATTGAATGATTATGGTTTTGCAAAACTGGAAGTGAGGGAAATGATGAATAACAATAACAAGGATGTTTTACTATTATCTTTCACTCTTTGTATGATGATTAGTGGCTGTTTTGATGGCTGGGTTTGTTTATGATTGTTTGTGATGGTTTGTGGTGGAAGAAACAGAAAACAGAGCTTCTGATTTTTCAAAGGGTGTTATGTAAACTGGTTCTGAGTTTGTTCTAAATTTCTCTAACAAACAAACTGCTGAATTGTATGAATAACTGTGTGTATGGTTCTTTAGAAGTGTTTGAACAAACTGTGTTAAAGCTGCTTAAATTGCTCAAAAGATTGTGTGAAAACTCTCTTTGATTTGCACAAAACTCACTGTGTTTCTTATATGAAAATTTCTCTCTGAATTGTGAAATTCTAACTGTCTAAAACCAAGGTGCATTGTGTTTCTTATATAGGCAAAAATGTCATCATTTGAAATCAATGTAATCATGAAAAATCCCTTAAAACCAGGGCAGAATTGTGTGCTATGACCATGACTTTGGCTAGCATTTAATGCAAAAGGAAGGAAGTGACCTTGCCTTGTGATCATGGTGAAGACTTTGGCACAATTCAGAACCCAATGGAGCTGAATTTGACAGGAATTGCTGGAATCAAGGGTGTTGTCTGTGCTGGTTGCAACTTGGGGTTGATCTTTGCAATTTTGAGAAGACAAACAGGAAAAGGTAGTGTGCTGTTTGCAGAACTTGGGGAGAAACAATGGAAAACGTGTTGAATTGCATAAGAAAGAAGAAATGCTGGAACAGGGTCAACAGTTTTAAGAATTGGGCAGGTTGTTTTGCAATCAGGGCAAGCTGTTTTGCAGCTTAAATTGACTGGTTTTGGGTGGAGAAGAAAGGAAGAAAAAGGGCAAGGTGCTTGCTGGAAAGGCAGGTCAGTTGCAGAGGAATTTTGGGGAAGAAGAAGTGCTGCCCAGGGGCAGCACAACTTGTGTCTGATTGCACGTGCCAGGCACGTGTTTGGCTGGGCTTTCTTCTTTTGTTCCCTGAGTCTGAAGAACCGTGCCTGGCACGTGTTCTTTTCTTTCTTTCTATTCCTTTTTGTTTTCTTTTTGTTTGGTTTTCTTTTGAAATAAATAATAAAACAAAGAATAATGAAAGTAATAAAAGTAATAATGAAAATAATAATAATAACAATAATAAAGATGATAATAATAATAATGAAAAAAATAATAATAGTAGTAATGATAATAATAATAAGATAATAATAGTAATGACAATAATAATAATAATAATAGTGATAATAATAATAATGATGATAATGATAATAATAATGGTAATAATAATGATGATAATAATAATAATAATAGTGAAAAAGATAATAATAATAATAATAATAATATTAATAAAAGATAATAATAATAATAGTAATGAAAAAGATAATAATAGTAATAATAATAGAAATAAAAGTAAAAATAAAAAGTAAAGAATAAAATGTAAAATACAAAAATAGTAATAATATTAAAAAGAAAATAAAGATAATAATAATAGTAAAAGCAGAAGAAAAAACAAGAAATAAAATAAAAAGAAAAATGAGTCAAAAAATGGGGTATGACATATAGTTTCAGACGATGCATCAGATATGCATATGTTCAGAATAGTGTATCAGATATACACATGCAAGTTAAGTTATGTATCAGATATACATAACAATAAGAGGAGTCCGGTGATTAGCCTCAGATAGGAATTCTCACCGGTTATCAGAGGAATGTGCTTCGGGGTTACTCCACTCGGGGGCATTCCATAAAATGAACTTAGATAATAATGTTTGTTACACGCTAACATCTAACATGTATGTTCAGTTTATGCTATTTATGTATCAGGCAGTATATACCTCAGATAGGTATCAGATGGTGATCACAGGAGTTCCCTCGATCACTAAGTTATCAGGACATAGTCTAGTTCCCATGGCTATACATTTATCAGATAAATACCCTTTATGGGTAAGGTTAGAGCTTGGCGATCATAGGATCCCCGAGATTGCCAAAGTAGGCATCGTGACCCTAGGTTCCCTGAGGTTGCCAACAGTAGGTTGGGCTGGAGCTCACTGAGACATTATGTCTCATCCCATTCCTTCTGGTGCAGGTTCGCAGGTAGCACAACACAAAGGTAAGGAGAAGGCTACGGATTGATCGTGCTGGTTTATGTATTACATTAGATGATGTGTACTCGGTCTTGTATATTGATGTAACATGATGTACAGTATCAGAGATATTTTGTATAAACTTTTGGATGTATTGATACTTATGAGTTGTATCATTATGGAAATGTTATTCTGTATTGTAATTTAATGTATCCAGTACGAAATTCTAATACTCGTATAAGATCCTAGGCAATCTTTATATGGGTGTTACAAAATGGTTACCAAATGCCTCGCCCGACGCGCACGCAACTCACTGAACGAATCACAACAGCCCTGGAGGGTGTAACACCCTATTTCCCGACGATAATTATTAAATAATAATTATATATTTAATAAAGAGGATGTTACAAAACTCTTCAATATATCGCATATAACATAAACACTTTCTTTAAATAATAATTTCAACAGCAGAAAACATTTCATTGATTTCATTAATATTGATTATCCTTGTTATTCAACATCATAAATAGAAATAACAATATTTCCAAGTTCTTGACTTAAAAACAAATTAATTTCAACGTCAATCCCAACCCTGGTGTTACAAGAATCAGAGCTTGTAGTGACTACATTCTTAATAGATTACTAAATAAAATGAAAACTAGACGGAAGACGTATTCCATCTCCACCTTCTAAGTCGTCCCACAGCTAAACTTCCTCAACCTGAGTGTCTGTACCCGGGAGTACAATCACCACAAAGAAAACAACAGAACAACAACAAAGGGGTGAGAAATCCTGCTGTAACATAATATTAGGGAAAAGCACACACAACATTATAATACAATAATAACAATATTCTGTCATCATATGATCATCGAAATTTATTATATTCTTCTCAGCTAATCATACATATCATCATCTCATTCAATTCACACTTAAAAACACCAAGTATAAGTATCATCATTTAAATGCATATGGACTCACCCTAAGACCTATATGAATGTGGTACCACACCTATCGTCGTCATAATTTGCCAGAGATATGTTACTGGACTTTCGTCGTCATAAATTGCCAGAGATATGTTACTGGACTTTCATCGTCATTTCATCTTCATAATTTCTAGACACGACTCTATATGCATGCATGGTGACAGACTCATCAGGTATTACACATCATCACGTCATCATGAATTCAAATTCATAAATGCAAGACTCTCCCTAATATGCACAACATCAATGCAAAACACACCGTCATCATTCTCATCGTCTTCATAAATAAACATCATCATTCTCATCATCAAAATAATATAGACATCGTCATTCTCATCATCATTATAATATAGACATCGTCATTCTCATCATCATTATAGTATATACATCATCATTCTCATCGTCATAGTAATATAGACATCATCATTCTCATCATCATTATAATATAAACATCATCACTCTCATCATCATATTAACGCAAGTATCATCATTTCTCATCATATTTATTTATACACTTGTATATAATATCAATCGTCATCACTCTTTGTCGTAGTCATATGATTCGTCATCATTACTCTCTGTTACCGTCTATATCTCTACATTATCTCCTCATCAATCCAACCCTTAAGCACGACTCGTTTCTACGTCAACAACCCTCTATTTTATTTTATTATTCATCTTACGGACATGCTCTATTCTCTCGTCTATTCTAGGCTCTCTAGATATTTTATCCTGATAGCACACCCTATTCCTCCTTCTTAGTTTTAAGATGTTTACTTCTCCATTAACATTACATATAACGACTCCTCTCTATACAACTAGGTTTCACCTCACCATCGTCAATAACTCTTTCCTACTTATCCCTCTCATTATTACGACTTTATAACTTAATCACCGTCTCACATTTGTCGTCATCTATAACCTCGACCATTCCTCTAATCTTAACTTCATTCTAATTCAAAGTTATTATCTCACCTTATCGATACTTTCTACGTCAACAACTTTCCTCACTAAAACTTCATTATAATTTAAGGTTTTATTCTCTCGATATCGGTCATTATTATTATCATCAAACATTATGACTATTACCTCTTATCTTCTTTCCTATTCATCTCGCTCTCTTCTAATCAATTCCCGTCTTATTCACCGCTATCCTCATTCCTATTATCTTTCACTACTCAATACACACCTTATATGTTCCTACCTAACATTTATCTTAAGTTCCTTAATTACCTTGACTCTTTTACTCTTCAACTTAACAATATTCCTAAGCTCATTATTTGTTTAAGAAGATTATATTTAACTTAATCACTTACTCGGAAGGCACCTACGTTATATCCCTTCTTATCATCGTCTCTTTTCACTTCTTTATCTCTTCATATTTTATACTCTCTTAATCAGCTTACCATATTAGACCTTTTAAAAATATCCCAATGGATTAATCCTGTCGTTATCACTCTGCCGTGAACTACTCATCTACATCCCTCACATTTCTCCTTCTACTGCTTAAACTACTTCACCTTTTTAGGCTCAAGACTCATCAAGTATTAAATTTCAACACATCAACAAAAGCTTACAGTCATAGATGCAAACTCTTCCTATTTTTCACAACATCGGGACAAAACATATCGTCATTATTCACATCATCAGCATAAGAAAACATTGTCATCATGAATATACATCGTCACTCACATCATTTATATAATCAACATCATCATTACGAGTATGCTTCACCAACTTCATCATATTTATATATTCAGTAGTCAACGTCATTAGCAACTTCATTATCTAAGCACTTTCATTCTCACCATTCACTATCCTACTCCTCTCTCTTTATTTCTTCTTGGATTTGTCTCTAACACCCTAAAGTTCTTCCATGTATTAATTCGTTAAGGGGTTGGAGAACTACCCTTAAGACACCAGACTAGACTCCCTTCATTTATGTTTATAGGTTCGGAACCCTAGTATACGCTTACTTTTCACGCTAACAGCTTTCTTAGACTTACTATTTATATCGCAGCATGACCCAGGTACAATATTTTATTCATAACTCAAGTTCTAGAGATCCAAATGGATTCAAACAAAAGGGAAATGAAAGATGAAATCTATATCTAAAACTTTCATGAAGGGACCTAAGTCCAATTCGGGACAGAGAAGGGTGGAAATGTTTCGTTTACTAAACCTGGGCAGAGTGCACGACCGTGCCGACCCCTGTGTAGTAATATGACCATAAATAGAGTTGTAGTTGTCTAAATGAGGTCAATCCAAAGCCACGTGAAAGGTAAAATCCTTATCTACAACTTTTATGAAGACACCTAAGCTCAATTCGGAACTGAAAATGGTCAAAAAGTTGTGCCAAAATCGCGTCACGATTCTGTCAGCATCAGAACGCAGATTTTGTAATTTTCCACCATGGGAGCTTCCCCGGCTCCGATTTCGACCCCCCCAACTCACCCAATTCGTCCCTAAACATCACCCTAAGGTTACCCTATCATTCAAATACTAATTTTCCATTAACCTACTGATTTACACACTCTCTTCATGGTCAATCCTCTATTCGTAAACCGTAAACTAGTTTCTCTTAATTTTAAATAATTCAACCTCGTCTTTACCTTCGTCCATCATCAATCTCTCATTACAATCTCACATCATAACAGAAACATCATCTTAAGAATTAAACATCCCCCATCATATATTAAGATACCCTAAAGTGCAAAGATTCTCCCCCTTACCTCGATTGCTCTGAAATCTCTGGTTTGGCTTGACTTCGTTGTAGCTAGGTTTTCCTTTCTCTGACGGCTGCTCTTCTCTCTGTTTCTACGTTCAGCAAAATTGAGTTCTAATTTCCCAAAACCCTTATTTATATTTGGTCTAGCTACTCTTCATATAACTTTCCTCTTCTATTCACTATTCTTTTGCTTTTCCCCTCCCCCACTTATTAAAAACCTATTTTCTACACCTCCTGTAATATCCCGCTTAGAAGTATCAGTTTTAAGCGTTAGAAACTTCATTTGCAAGCAATGGCAAGGTTGTAATTAGGAAGAGTGGCAAAGTTGTAAATAAGGGCAAATAGTCAAATGGATAAATATGAAATATGGCAAGGTTTTCTACTCATTTTCTCTCACTCAAAAATCTGAAAATTTCTCTTCCTTCTTCTCTCATTTTCGCCTCTCTCAAGCAATCAACCATAATCCATCTTTCCTTCCAAAATCTTGTGATTCAAGCCTTCATCAAGTTCTTGTGGAGGTTTTCTCTAGTAAGCCTAGTTTGGGGAAATTTGGAAGAAGAAAGTAAAGGAAGCAAGGGAAAGATCAAGTGATCAAGGAAAGGATAAGCTAGGGTTGGAACTTAAAGTTAAGCCAGCACCAATCCACTTCTAAGGTGAGCTCCTAGAGGGTTTTAGAACCCACTTTGCTTAAGCTTTGATAGTTATAGTTATATGAGCAAGTTTGTAACTTATAGAACCCTAGTTCTCCCTTTGATGAAATTACATGATTATATGTGTTATAAGCTGTTTATATGCCTTAGAAATAAGCCTTAAGCTGTATGATGTTTGAGTGTGTTTGATTGTGCCAAGAATGGTGAAAATTATGCTTTGAAAATGCCCTATGCTGTCCAACTGCAGGTAAAATCGTGTCACGATTCTGCAACCGTGTCACGATTTTACAGGCAGAACATAACACGATTTCTGGGCATGAAATCGTGACACGATTCCAAAATCGTGTCACGATTTTGAAGGGGGACAGAACATGTTGTTTTTCAATTTTACTTGCACCATTCCAGCCGTCCAATGCTACTTCAAACTCATTAAGCAACGTGCAATGGCTATGTATCTCTTTTAAATGTTAAAGGACCTATCCCTTAGAGAATGAATAGATCATTAGGGAAGGCTTATAGCTTGTTAAGTTGAGACCCTGTATCAGGTGATTAAAGTTATAGAAGTATTCCTTTGGAATGCATAGGCAATGGAAATGCTACGGCAATTAAAGTTACAGATAGGTTTATAGTGTTGGTTCTCCAACGATCATAGGAGGCTTATGAGAACGATAAGCCAAGAATCATAGATTATAGTTTATACGTTATAGGATTGTTTTGATTACAGTAACAGATTATATGTTCATACGTTAAAGTTAAAGAATTAAAGAATTAAAGATCAAAGATATTGGCGTGCTTGCACGTTTCACAGTCATAGGGCGTGTTCATCAGACTCCGGGATTCGCCGGATGGGACTTCTCCGAGAGGGTTGTCCACACGTTTCATAGGGAGTCCGGTGTTAGCCTGATATGATAGGAATTTCACCGGTTTATAGGGAGACGTATCTCGGGGTTGCTCCACCCGGGCTGCCCTCCGTAAAATGAACTCAGATTAATTGTTTGTTCAACGCTAACAGCTAACATAAAACTGCTATCAAACTGTTTATATGTTTTATGTTTTATAGTTATAGTCAAAGTTATAGTTACAGTTATAGTCACAGGAAACTTACAGTTATAGTTATAGACAGTTATCAGAAAGTGGTCCTAGGTTTCCCCTCGTTCACTAAGTCATAGATTCAAACAGATCACAGTTAAGGTTATAGGCAGTCTAAGTTATAGTTACAGGATGACTTATAGTCATAGGCAGATAAAAGGCTTGGCGATCATAGGAAATCCCCGAGATTGCCAAGGTAGGCATGGCGACCCTAGGTTCCCTGTAGTTGCCAACAGTAGGTTGGGCTGGAGCTCACTGAGACATTATGTCTCATCCCATTCCTTCTGGTGCAGGTTTGCAGGCATATCAGAGGTTCGTGATAAAGTTCTTGATAGAGATGCTGGATGGAGTACAGTTGCTCGTTGTGTATCAGCTCGGAAGCTTGATGGATATAGTATAAGTATTGTAATAGTATTGGATATTTGTACAGACGAGTAAACTTGTATTCATTCGTTGTTATGTATTGTTGTTATTATTGAAATTTTTAAATGTATCCAGTATCAGTTTAACGCACATGCTAATATACTAGTTAAAGTTAGTATGGGTGTTACAATTGGTATCAGAGCAGGTCGATTCAGACCGTGCCATGGGTCATTTAAGATTCAATAAAAGTAGTGGAATCATTGGGTTCCAGATGTTGTTCTAAATGTCATGTCTAGTTGAGCCTGATCAACTCAGTCTAGTATATGACAGTTAGGACAAATATCCGAGAGCTGAATGTGACCAAGGAGGGAAGAAGTGTTCAAAGGGCGAAGGTTAAGACGTCAGATTCTAAGACGGTAATTGGCGAGGTATTTAATGTCAAAGGATGGTTCTCTATCAGTGAAGGGATTGAGCCTGTTAATGGCCTAGTTTCAGGAATATAAGAGGTATTTAAGAGTAGGTCAAGTACCTTAATCGGTTGGACGCATCCTGGAGCGATGCCTTTTCCGAGGAGATGTGTAGAGTAAAGAATTATAGAATACTCTGAAGAATGATTTGGAATCCTAACGGGAACAGTAATATGGGAAGTTAAGGTGAATTGTAAATTAGAGTTTTAATTCCGGCTGCAGATGCAAAGGATGGTGATACCCAACCCAACTACTTGGAGTAAGGAATTATCAGTTAATTATTGGACGCTCTGGACTTCCAGTAAGGATATAGTGTGTAAGGATGGAAGGACTTGCGCACGTAGATCGGATGAGATTTAAATATCTGATAGGTAAGAGACTCATTTATGGATTAAGTGAAATATCGGACAGATGAACCAGATTATCTTCCTTTTTATGGGTCGTCAAGATGCTTGGTATGAAGAAACGCAAGCTTAGCGATAAGCGAAGTAAACCCTCTGTAAGGGTATGAAATAAAAGGTTGAATCTTATGTCGTCAGATTATAGTAGACCGGTTTCGAAGATTAAACAGGAAGATTGTCACTAACGTACAAGTTGTAGTTAAAGCTATGGTTAATGTTAAGGAGTTCTATGTTTTCTTTTGATGGGCTCCTTACTCGAGTATTCAGTTAAGCCGACAGAAATCATCTTATGATAGTATGTGTTAAGGATAGTGGAAATACAGATCTCGGATTGTTCGAAACCATGAAAAGGGCAACGGTCGAGAAGACATATGGAATGTTATTCAGATAACGAGATTAGAATGGAATTATGAATACAGTAATAAGTTATAGGAAAGATCCAATGCAAATGTTAAGTATTGAAGCTTACAGATTTATTAATCGGGTACTCAAAAAGGTGTAGCATGTGTTTGAATTTACAGGAGAGCCGGTAAAAGTTGGGTTTATCCAGACGGATTATTTCCGGAGTGACCAAGAGTCATGTTAGAGTTATGTGGACCTAAGTGTCTTGGAAAAAGGTCGTGGATGTGAAATCCCTACGGATAATTATAGGATGAGACTCGATTCATTAATCGATTAAGTATATAAAAGACGAGAATCTCCGGAAGTTATAGAATGATTCTAGAAGTTACCACCAGTAGATAATGTATGAACTTAAGTTGTTTTAACAGGAGCACCGTTGGGCTCGTATTATTGTTAAAGACTGTTCACAGGTTTCGGCGTGTTTCGTGAAAGTAAGAATTTCGTTTATGTTCGAAAGGAAAAGCAAAGTCAAGCGTCGAACAATCAGTAAGTTTAACAGGTGGTTTAAACCATAAGAGAAATTATAATGTAAGATGGTTACGTATGGTAACTACAAAGTTATAAAGTCAAAGGATTGGCAAAGGAGATTTTATATGGTAATAGTGGTGTATTACTTCTATCTCAAGGTGAATTGTTAAAATCAGAGTTGCGCAGCGGAGAAGTAATCCAATTATGAGTTAGCAGACAAATCAAAGCTGAAGTTTAGAGAAAAGGATGTTTGCGAAGTCCTTGTCAGAGGAATTACAGGAAAGGCATTCAGAGATTAATTCTCAAGTTACAGAATGATTGTAAGTAGTGATGACTTGAACTTATCATCAGTTCCAACAAGAGATTTTAATAGATAAGTCAAGGGATGTTTCAGATCTCGAAACTCTTGGGATAAGAGAATCGAAGCAGTTTGATAACTTTAAAGGGTGTGTTTATAGCGTAATAAGTATATAGCGAAGGAGGCCACATTTCATACGGTGATCTAGCTGTTTAGCTCAGTAACTTAAAGTTAATATGAGTAGTAAGTTTAACCAAAGAGGAATTATGTCGTGGCATGTAGTTATTCCGCATCGTATCCGCGTTATGCTAGCATGTCGCATGTAACAGGCATGTAACAGGTTATGATTAGTATTGTGTATACTGATCGTGCAGAGTGTATACTACTTAGACAGTAGTGTAACATATTCATAGTCGTGTGACATGTATTGGTAACCGTGGTACGCAATCGGTAATGTTTTAGCAGGGAAGTCTCAGTTGAGAAGTTCAGAAATTCTTGAACTTAATGTTAACAGTTAAAGGAAGGAAATGTTTTACGCCGATCAGAAGAGTACTCGTAGTTTATAGTAAAAGGCTACGTGAATTCAAGTCATGAATTAAAGGATTCAGAGTTTAAGAGTGCAAACATGAGTCAAGAGCAAGAAGAGTGACCCGTTAGTTGGGCAATGATAATGCGGTGTACTGTGTACCCGATAGGAGTGTACACGTACTCGATCATATATAGAAGCTATGTGCTATGGACAATGATGATATGTGAGACGGCTTATGCCACACGTCACTTATACTGGATTTTCATAAGTTTGAAAGTATTGGTAAAGAAGAAGGTTCCTAAGACCTTTGGTTACATGTTATTGTTGATTTATTAATCGGAGCATGAGTAACTCATGTGATTTCTAGAGTTTAAAGTTTTCCGCAGTGGGAATGTGAGCAATGCTCATGTTTGTGATAATAGTTACACCAGGACAACAGAAAGAAAAGAACGTAAACCATAAGTTCAGCCACCACTTTGAATTTGAATCGTGGAGGTAGTTGTAATAGATTTCAATTTCGTTTGAGAATACTCAATATCAGATACCTTCCAGTGTAAGAATAAGTTTATATGAAGGATGATATGAATGTAACAGTAAAAGGTCGTCTTGTGAGGCGAAAGTTAAAGACAAGAATTCTTTTGAATTAACAGTAATGTAATAGATTCCTCGGAAATTTGAGATAATTGAGGAAAAACAGTTTGACTCGACGTCTTCAGGGTAATATGGAATGGTCAATGAAAGAAGAACTGATAGAATTCAGTGAAGAACATCCAAGATTTAATAATTTTACCTTGGATTTACAAGAAATATGTCGGATAGAGGACATAGTCAGATAATGTGGATATGTTGGTTCAGATAACCATACGTCTTAGCAAGTGATAGTTATGTAACGTGCACTAGATCTTTCGGCAGGAAAGGGATTGTCATATGTTTTGGTTAGTAGAAACGGAAATCATGGCTAAAGAACAAGTTTTAACCAGTATGGTTAATCGAGGTACGTGATTAATCTATATGTCAGACCCTGGAGTTGCCATGAAATTCAAATAATCTAATAGAATTGGAGAGTGTCATAGTAGAGAAAGAGGTGGAGAGGATTTATCTTTCAGGATCTCAGAAGGATTTTCTAAATTTCGAGGACGAAATTTCTTTAAGGGGAGTAGAGTGTAATATCCCGCTTAGAAGTATCAGTTTTAAGCGTTAGAAACTTCATTTGCAAGCAATGGCAAGGTTGTAATTAGGAAGAGTGGCAAAGTTGTAAATAAGGGCAAATAGTCAAATGGATAAATATGAAATATGGCAAGGTTTTCTACTCATTTTCTCTCACTCAAAAATCTGAAAATTTCTCTTCCTTCTTCTCTCATTTTCGCCTCTCTCAAGCAATCAACCATAATCCATCTTTCCTTCCAAAATCTTGTGATTCAAGCCTTCATCAAGTTCTTGTGGAGGTTTTCTCTAGTAAGCCTAGTTTGGGGAAATTTGGAAGAAGAAAGTAAAGGAAGCAAGGGAAAGATCAAGTGATCAAGGAAAGGATAAGCTAGGGTTGGAACTTAAAGTTAAGCCAGCACCAATCCACTTCTAAGGTGAGCTCCTAGAGGGTTTTAGAATCCACTTTGCTTAAGCTTTGATAGTTATAGTTATATGAGCAAGTTTGTAACTTATAGAACCCTAGTTCTCCCTTTGATGAAATTACATGATTATATGTGTTATAAGCTGTTTATATGCCTTAGAAATAAGCCTTAAGCTGTATGATGTTTGAGTGTGTTTGATTGTGCCAAGAATGGTGAAAATTATGCTTTGAAATTGCCCTATGCTGTCCAACTGCAGGTAAAATCGTGTCACGATTCTGCAACCGTGTCACGATTTTACAGGCAGAACATAACACGATTTCTGGGCATGAAATCGTGACACGATTCCAAAATCGTGTCACGATTTTGAAGGGGGACAGAACATGTTGTTTTTCAATTTTACTTGCACCATTCCAGCCGTCCAATGCTACTTCAAACTCATTAAGCAACGTGCAATGGCTATGTATCTCTTTTAAATGTTAAAGGACCTATCCCTTAGAGAATGAATAGATCATTAGGGAAGGCTTATAGCTTGTTAAGTTGAGACCCTGCATCAGGTGATTAAAGTTATAGAAGTATTCCTTTGGAATGCATAGGCAATGGAAATGCTACGGCAATTAAAGTTACAGATAGGTTTATAGTGTTGGTTCTCCAACGATCATAGGAGGCTTATGAGAACGGTAAGCCAAGAATCATAGATTATAGTTTATACGTTATAGGATTGTTTTGATTACAGTAACAGATTATATGTTCATACGTTAAAGTTAAAGAATTAAAGAATTAAAGATCAAAGATATTGGCGTGCTTGCACGTTTCACAGTCATAGGGCGTGTTCATCAGACTCCGGGATTCGCCGGATGGGACTTCTCCGAGAGGGTTGTCCACACGTTTCATAGGGAGTCCGATGTTAGCCTGATATGATAGGAATTTCACCGGTTTATAGGGAGACGTATCTCGGGGTTGCTCCACCCGGGCTGCCCTCCGTAAAATGAACTCAGATTAATTGTTTGTTCAACGCTAACAGCTAACATAAAACTGCTATCGAACTGTTTATATGTTTTATGTTTTATAGTTATAGTCAAAGTTATAGTTACAGTTATAGTCACAGGAAACTTACAGTTATAGTTATAGACAGTTATCAGAAAGTGGTCCTAGGTTTCCCCTCGATCACTAAGTCATAGATTCAGACAGATCACAGTTAAGGTTATAGGCAGTCTAAGTTATAGTTACAGGATGACTTATAGTCATAGGCAGATAAAAGGCTTGGCGATCATAGGAAATCCCCGAGATTGCCAAGGTAGGCATGGCGACCCTAGGTTCCCTGTGGTTGCCAACAGTAGGTTGGGCTGGAGCTCACTGAGACATTATGTCTCATCCCATTCCTTCTGGTGCAGGTTTGCAGGCATATCAGAGGTTCGTGATAAAGTTCTTGATAGAGATGCTGGATGGAGTACAGTTGCTCGTTGTGTATCAGCTCGGAAGCTTGATGGATATAGTATAAGTATTGTAATAGTATTGGATATTTGTACAGACGAGTAAACTTGTATTCATTCGTTGTTATGTATTATTGTTATTATTGAAATTTTTAAATGTATCCAGTATCAGTTTAACGCACATGCTAATATACTAGTTAAAGTTAGTATGGGTGTTACACCTCCTACTCTTTTCTACTTGTTTTTCAATTCTCTTTCTATATTTTTTAAATTCTGGTATCATAAATTAATTCACCAATATAATTCAACCCTCTCAACATTTACATCACATTCAAATAAAACAGCATTAATAATAATATTCACCACGCCACACCTATTAAAATTTATTGAATTACTTAAAATATAAAATTGGGGTGTTACAGAGGGACTGTCTTAACTCGTTCAGTGAGCTAAATCTCGCCATGGCGAGTTGGTCCAGAACCCTCGAGCCTGTTCTTGCCACGAGCTCGCCGGGCGAGCTTGACAGCACAGAAAATGTTCAAAACATGATTTTTCACCAATTTGGCATATTCATTCATACCCCAAGCCCCCAAACAGCTTTAGAAATGATTTTCTTTTGCAAATTGACAGTTTAAAGCTTGAATACACAAGGAATTGGCAAGCAATAGAGATTAGGGCACAAATTAATCAAACTTTCAATTAAAGGGATTATCACCCAAAATTTACCCAAGGTGGGTTCTAAAACTATTGGAACTCACCTGAAATGAATGATTTTGATCCTTGCCAAGCTTATGCCTCAAACCCTAGCTTCAATTCCTCTTCCTTTCTTGTTTTCTAAACACTACAAGAAAATACCCAATTTTCCTATGAAATTTTCCTAGGAATTTTAATTCGTCGGAAAGCAAGTATGTTACCGACGAATTTTTCGTCGGAAAGCTACTTTTAGAAGAAATGGGACCCATCATCAACTTTTATACTGAAAAGGGCCACGTGTCAAAAATTTGTTGGTGTTGCTTACCGACGAATTTTTTTCGTAGGAAAGCATGTGGACCCACATGTTAGTTTTTGCTTACTAAGGAAATGATTTCGCAGGAAAGCGCCTGGACCCACATGTTTGTTGCTTACCGAGGAAATGATTTTGCAGGAAAGCGCTTGGACCCACATGGCAATGCTTACCGACGAATTTTTTCGTAGGAAAGCTTGGTGTTACCGACGAATTTGTTCCTCGGAAAACATCACTAAAGAGCCGTTGCTTATATCCGTTGGAAGGAATCTGAACGTTGGATAACGGTTGGATGGCATGGCTTATATATATATATGTCTTACTCCTTCAATATCAAATACACCATTCTTCATTTCTTTATTCTCTCCTTCATTCTTACTAATCTTCTTCATTCTTATACTACTATCTTTCATTTTATAAATTTATTTTCTCTCAATACACTTATTATCTCAAATTATTATCTCGTATTATATACTTATTTTCTTAATCTATATCAATACACCATATCAATATCACTTATTATCTCCATTATTTATTACATCATTCTCCTTCAGGTTTGTGTATATATTTAATTTTATTAATTTTATTTTTTTATGATAATTTATTTCAATGTTATTTAATTATGTTGAATTATTTTTTGTAGTTTCTTGCTTCGGATCCATTTTAAGGTTGGTGTTGTTGCTGCAGCTGCTGCTTGGTTTTTTTTCATCCACTTTGTTCATCGTCTAATTATTTGAGGTTGGTATATATCTTCTACTTATTTTAAATTGCTACAATGGTTTGACTAGGAATAAAAAGAAATTAAGTTTGTTAGAAAAAGAAAGATGTATAAAAAATTTTGTTAGAAAAAGAATGTAAATTAGTAAAGAATATGTGAATAAGTGAATTAGTTGTTGTAATGAAATATGTTAAAAAAATTATTATGAAGTTAATTGATATGAAATATGTGGATTAGTTGTTGTAATTAATTTTGCCGGTGCCGCGCGGAATTTTTATCCGCGCGTAACTTTTATTTGTGGCTTGTAATTTTTATATGCGCGTAATGTTGAATTCATACAAATTTTAGAAAATGTGACGTAGATTAATTAGAAAATGTTATATATGTTAGTTGTAAAATATTATATAATTTTTATGCAATTCAAGTGACATATTATATACTCCCTCCGTTCCTTTTTAATTGTCACTTTTGAAGAAATTTTTTGTTCCTTTTTAACTGTCACTTTCAAAGTTCAATGCAACTTTAAATATTGTTTTACCAATATTATCCTTAGTTATTTATTACGGAGAGAGAAATATATGAGATGATATATTAAATGAATAAGGTTATTATAGTAAAAATATAAATTATTGTATCAAAAGTAGTGACATTTATAGTTTGTCTTGGTTTGTGTAAAATGTCAAAATGTGACAATTAAAAAGGAACGGAGGTAGTAATAAATATGTTTTAGTTAATAAAAATGCAAGTAAAAAATGTGGTTAGTAAAAATGTTATTGTAGTTATTTTAAAAAAAAGAAGGTTAAGTTAGTAAAGAAATATGTTTAAAAAGTTTGTTAGAAAAAGAAGATAAATTAGTAAAGAATTATGAAGTTAATTTATATATATGAAATATGTGTAATTCGTACGAATTTCTAAATATTTAGGTTTTTAGAAATAAAAAAAATTGTTATTTATATTTAGGTTGTAGTCATTAACTTTTGTCGGCAACGCGAGGATTTATTAATTATTCGCGCGTTATTGTAACGAATAAATACAAACTAATTGAGTTAATATTAGTGACACGGAAGATGGATCAATATATTTTACATCGTAGTTGGATGTACGATAGAAAATATCCGGGGAAAAGAACACTTAAAGCGGCTTTTGTGGATGGAGTTCGTGAATTTGTTGCTTACGCCATGTCGCAACGTGCATTTACATTGGAGGGAGGGATAAGATGTCCGTGTATTAAATGTACGTGTAGGCTGCTTCAGAGCCCAAAAGATGTTCTAAATCATTTAAAGGACCTTGGTTTTATGGAGAATTATTACGTGTGAAAATATCATGGTGAACAAGAGCCGACAAATGATGTTAATATGCACGCTTCAAGCAGTGGGGCGCGTACGGAGAGTGAAAACTTTGGCATGATGGAAGATATGGTTGGTGATGCTCTTGGGGTGAACCTGTCTTACAACGAGGACGAGGGCGCTGAAGAGGAAAGAATTCCGAACGAGAAAGCGTTGAAGTTTTACAAAATGATGATGGAAGTAAACAAGTCGTTGTTTGAAGGGTCGTCTGATTCTAAGTTATCCATGAGTGTGAGGCTTTTAGCTGCCAAGTCAGATTGGAGTGTGGCCGAAGAAGGCGCAGAATGTTATACAAAAATGATGAGGGACGTAACTCCTATAAAGGACAATTTGCCATTGAGTTTTTATGAGGCTAAGAAGTTGGTGTCGAAGTTGGGATTGCAAGTTAAAACTATTGATTGTTGCTTTAAAGGGTGCATGCTGTTTTACGACAACGAATTCGGTAAAAATGATGGGTCGTTGGTGGAGTGTAAATTTTGCAATGCACCTAGGTATCAAGTACGTGATAATGCCAGTTCTCGGAAGCAGAAACTAGTCTCAGTCCCAAATGGTCCAAGGTTCCCAAAATTATGCTTGCAAGTGGCTAGATCAAAAGAATGATGTTTAAGTGATGATTGGAGTAGGGATAGGGAGATTGGCGTGGGAGGGAGTAGAGAGAGAAGGGGAGAAATCTGATTTTCTTTCTAGAGAGAGAAAGGAAATGAACAATGAAGAGGAAATGGGCGTTAGCCCTTTTTATAAAATCCTGGCGCGGCAATTACAAAATTGCCCTTCGCCTAAAACATCTCGGATACAACGTCTTAACACTGATAATTATTTGAGTTTGAGGCGGGATATTACACAACTCTTCCACAACAATTTTCCATCTTCATTAACACAAATGTTCATCTTCTTCAACAATAACATCTATTTATTTCTTTCAAAAATAAATTCATCAAAATATTTCATTCCTACTTTTGTTTTTATTCAAAACACTTTTAGTATATATATTTTTTTTAAAAAAATCATTTTTTAATATATATTTTTTCGAAATTTTTTTTCAAAATTTGAATTTCGCGCAAATTTTTTTCAAATTTTTTTGGCGCAATTTTTCAAAATTCAATTTTTTTTGCACAGTTTTTCTAAATTCAAAATTTCTGGCGCATTTTTCAAACTTATTTTGGCGCGCAACTTTTTAAAAATTTGAAATTTTTAATTTTTGAAATTTTGGCGCAATTTTTCAAATTTTTTTGAAATTTGAAAATTTAATTGTTTTTTAAAAAATTAATTAATTTCCTCCGAAATTCCTCGGAAACAATTTTAAAAAAATTTCAAATTTTTTTTGGGGCAATTTTGAAATTCGAAAATTTAATTTTTTTTAAAAAAATTTATTACTTTCCTCGGAAACAATTTTAAAAAATTTTCAAATTTTTTTTGGCGCAATTTTGGAATTCGAAAATTTAAATTTTTTTTAAAAATTAATTATTTTCCTCGGAAATTCCTCGTAAACATTTTTAAAAATTTTGAAATTTTTTTTTTGGCGCAATTTTGAAATTTGAAAATTTAATTTTTTTTAAAAAATAGTTATTTTCCTCGGAAACTAACTATTAAAATATTAATAAAGTTTCCTCGGAAATTCGTCGGAAAGCATCTGTTAGACACAGTAGTCTGCAGAAAAGCCTTCCTGCAGAAAATTCCTAGGAAATTCCTCAGAAACACGTAGGAATAGATTGAAAATTTCCTATGTTAGTTTTCGTCGGAAAATTCCTCGAAAAACACCGTTTCCAACGTCTCTCATCAATTCATTAAGTGCTCACATGCTTGGTCAAATGACCCACTTTTTATTTTTAGAATTAATTTGTTGTTTCTTCTCTATGTTAATTACTTACCATTTTCGTTATATTTTGCACCATTAGGAAGATGAATTCCATTTTATTTCTCCCTACTAACTTTTTTTTTTGAGAGATTGTATCTACTAATTTTTGTTACATTATCTTTGTATCCTATTTGTATCAGCTACTCTTTCATTTGTCGGATAATATTATTCTTGAGTTCATGTTGGTTTTAGGTGATCAAGTTTCCCCTATTGTTGAGTTTAGCAGGTGTAATTTTCTTGTATATGGTGTTTTAGCATTTGTGCATTGTTTTCCTTTAGTAGCATATGTTCTTTTAAATTTTGGGTGCAATCGTTCATTCATGATCCCTAGTGCTCTTTATAAATCAATTCTCTTTGGGATCTTCTAAGAAAAATAAAAATAAAAAAGGTTAATAGGAATAAAGAAATAAGGATGATAAACCCTTAAAAAAAGGATGATAGTGAATAGTGTAAAGGAAATAAATTATTTCTAAAATTAAAATTTGGGTCATTTGATCAAGCATGTGAGCATTTAATGAATTGATGGGAGACATTGAATTAAAGTTGAATTAATGGTGTCAAATTAAATTTGACACCAAATTCTAACCATTAATCCACTTTAATCCGACGTCTGTCATCAATTCATTAAGTGTTCACATGCTTGATCAAATGATCCAAATTTTAATTTTAGAAATAATTTATTCTTTCTTTTCTTGGTTAATTACTTACCATTTTCATTATATTTTGCACTAATAGGTAGATGATTGTCATTTGATTTCTCCCTACTATTTTTTTAGAGATTCTATTTACTAATATTTGTTCGATCATCTTTGTATCATGTTTGTATTAGCTACTCTTTCATTTGCTGGATGATATTATTCTTGAGTTCTTGCTGCTAATATTCTTGTATCGGGTGTTCTAGCATTTGTGTTTTGCTTTCGTGTAGTAGCATATGTTCTTTTTAATTTTTTGGTGCAATAGTTCATTCACTATCCCTATTGCTCTTTATAAATCAATTTTCTTTTGGTTCTTCTAAGAAAAAAAATAAAAAAGGCTAATAGGAATAAAGAAATCACACCCTTAAAAAAATAAAGATGACAGTGAATTGTAAAGAAACCATAATAATATCATCAAAGAATTTTTGGTAAATAATTAATCAAGAGAAGAAACAATAAATTGTTTCTAAAATTAAAATTTGGATCATTTCATCAAGCATGTGAGCATTTAATGAATTGATGAGAGACGTCAGATTAAAGTTGGATTAATGGTTATGATTTGGTGTCAAATTTAATTTGACATCACGGTGTCATTTGATCCTATCCCTATATATATATATATCATTTTATACCTTTTTTTTTCTAGATAAGCACACCTATATTGATATGTTATCATTTGAATAAGTGTAATTTAGTAAAAGTATATATTTTTTCTCTTTCATTTTATACATTGTTTTTTTCTAGATAAGCAAGCATATATTTATGGATAATACAAGAGTTACTCCATCCTGTATACAAGAAAATAGTTCAAACTTTACAAAATTCTATTCATTAGACAGCAATGGGATTTGTAATTTAGTGAAGCATAACAAATAATAAAGAACAAACTATAAAATTTGAAGAGTACTTGGTCAATTTTTTTTAAAGAATAGTCTTTATTTAACTATGGCTGACGAAAGCAAAGTATCATGGAAAAAACAAAAGAGACGTCTATTCTCAAAAGAAATTGCACCTTTGTGTAAAAAAAAACACAAAGAAATTGCACCTAATCAAACATTTTTTTCAGAGAATCTGATCATAAATGTATATAAAACAAGTAAAACGTCCATTCCTGCAAATAGTTTAAAATATACATTAAATAATAGAATAAACTAACTTTATTTGTCTCACATGTTTTCCGACAGAGATTAGTCACGATAAGCGACGGTGAAATTTTCGTACTAATATCATAGTAACCCAAAAAAAATCCAACCTTAATTTATTAATTAATTCTTTAAAAAATAATTCTCTCTCAAAAATAATTCTTTCAGAAATAAGTTAACGCATGTGATGTTATATTAGTCATTTCACTTTATATATTTAAATGAATTTCTTTCCCTTAAAACAGTAAATAAATGAATATCTAAAATTTAAATTGTAATCATTTTTTTTAACAATCAAAAATGGAATATATTACGACTGGGGAGACACCGAAAAAGCACAAGGTGTGCCCAAACAGCGCTCAAAAGATTACAAAATGTGTACAACAAAACGAGTCACAAAGAAACAAAAACCAACACCTACTAGCCAATGCCCATACAAACAAAGAGGCTTGACCACCATAAATGGGAATTT
This sequence comes from Medicago ruthenica, assembly GCA_018208015.1. Classification (NCBI taxonomy): domain Eukaryota; kingdom Viridiplantae; phylum Streptophyta; class Magnoliopsida; order Fabales; family Fabaceae; genus Medicago; species Medicago ruthenica. The sequence continues at coordinate 29,393,669 of CM031374.1, read as the reverse complement.
AAACACACATTAACATTTGTCGGCTTCACCCACCCTAAAGAATGAATCTTCACTTTATCGAGCAATTGGGGTATAGTAGTTACCTCATTTTTGAAAACTCGGTTATTTCTTTCATTCCATATAACCCAAACACAACATACCACAAAAGTTGCAAGAACGAACGCCGAATACGCGAACCTCCTGCTAAAGAACCAAACTGAGTGACGTGATCCTGCATAATGTACGGATCAGCCGATGAGATGCCAAGCCACTCACGAATCAAACCCCACAACGAGCCAAAACACTGACAATGAAGAAAAAGATGCTGAGTAGTTTCGACTTCTCTTTCATTTTATACATTGTTTTTTTCTAGATAAGCAAGCATATATTTATGGATAATACAAGAGTTACTCCATCCTGTATACAAGAAAATAGTTCAAACTTTACAAAATTCTATTCATTAGACAGCAATGGGATTTGAAATCCAATCAGAAAAAATTACAACACTTCTGCCTACCCTCCCTGAAATACAATCACAGTATGTCGTCTTCATAGTGAAACATAACAAATAATAAAGAAGAGTACTTGGTCAATTTTTTTTAAAGAATAGTCTTTATTTAACTATGGCTGACGATAGCAAAGTATCATGGAAAAAACAAAAGAGACGTCCATTCTCAAAAGATTTTGCACCTTTGTGTAAAAAAAAACACAAAGAAATTGCACCTAATCAAAAAAAATTTTCCGAGAATCTGATCATAAATGTATATAAAACAAGTAAAACGTCCATTCCTGCAAATAGTTTAAAATATACATTAAATAATAGAATAAACTAACTTTATTTGTCTCACATGTTTTCCGACAGAGATTAGTCACGATAAGCGACGGTGAAATTTTCGTACTAATATCATAGTAACCCAAAAAAATTCAACCTTAATTTGTTAATTAATTCTTTAAAAAATAATTCTCTCTTAAAAATAATTCTTTCACAAATAAGTTAACGCATGTGATGTTATATTAGTCATTTCACTTTATATATTTAAATGAATTTCTTTCCCTTAAAAAAGTAAATAAACGAATATCTAAAATTTAAATTGTAATCATAATAAAATATTTAAATAATTTATAACCAAAATGGTCTTATAAATATTCGAAACTATATTTAGCATTTCTTATCACCATTTTGATCATTCATATAGACAAATCCATATGTGCATTTTTTTTTAAAAGACTAATTTGGTAAATATAATTAAATAATGAATGTAATGATACTATTTTTGAAATTTAGACATAAAATATGCACAAAACGAATATAGAAACAATCTATTTTACAATAATTATGTTGAGATTCCATCATAAAAAAATAATTATATTGAGATTTTATTCGATATAAAGAAAACAGCTAGTTGATTTTAGTAAATTTTCTTGTCACTGTGCGAAAAAAAAAAAAAAAGCAGGCACACCTGTTTGACTAGATGTTTGTTTGATAATAATGTTAATGTCAAATTAAAAAATGGTCCACAATAACCTTACTATCTCCCACGAATCTAAGTTTTGATCGTACTTTTAGAAGGGCGTTATGGTGAATTCAAACTTCTTACCTTATTCCTTGCCAACCACTTAAGAATATGCCAAAGTTACTAATTATTAATAAATTCCAAAACTAATAAAAATACCAAAAACAAAAAACAATATCAACAAAATTGTTTCTGTGAGCTTAACCGAAGAAATTCCCTCCAGTAACTTTAACTCCATTGAATATCTAAATCATTGAATTTATCATCTCTTTTGCTTTTAATCTTAATTTTTTTTCATATTTGATTATGAAAGATTACGATTTCACTAAATCTCTTCAATGAGTGGAGAGATTTGTTCTCGAGCTTAAGTCAATTGGTATAGACAATGAATAATATATGTAGAGGTCGTGGTTCGAACTCCAAATACTCGCTTATTCACTTCAACGATGATTTTCTAACTAATAGTGTACTTAACCTAAACAAAATAACAATAAATTATTTGTGCCACCGACAAAATTCCAAAAGAGACTAACGAGTAGACATGAGCAACAACCATATACGCCATGGTCAAGGTGGGGTTTCCTTTAATTTTTCAAAGTAGCAAATACAAACTTTACAGGTTTCTGTACACGTTTTCCTTTTAAAAAAGACAATTTTTATGATAAATTTGTTTTAACATTCCTACAGCAGAGTTGGAAAATCAACTATTTTGATATTGTTATGAAACTCTTGAAATAAGAACAAGAACAAAGAGAAGTAGATAAGAAAGAGAGGAAGAGAGAGAAGATAGATAATTGTATTATTCTTTTGTAATGTACAATTATGTTACATGTGATCTCTATCTATAGTGAAGTAAAATGATATGATTTAAGAGTTAAGTACTTAAGAGATAAGTACAAATAGTTGTAATTTAAAAGATAAGTGATATGGTGTCACTTAAGAGATAAGTATGAGGGTTTGTGGATACATTCATTTATGATATTCATAACACTCCCTCTTGAATGTCCATCAAGGATATTTCTAATTAAAACCTTACTAGAGAAACAGTGATAAAAAATTCTAGTGAAAAAAAAAGAGTACTGCATCCTTTTGTGTCATAATCTGCCTCATTATAAACTTTATCAAGAAAACTCAATGGGATAAAACCATAGTTAAGGAAAGAAGAGTACATAACACATTTTTGTCCCCCCCTCACAAAGACTGTTATATATGAGACGAAGAAGTTCAAATAATTTTTTATACTAGTTACTCAAAATCTTTACTTGGCTTTCCAATCTTTACTCAAAATCGGTTATATATATATATATATATATATATATATATATATATATATATATATATATATATATATATATATAGTGTGTGTGTGTGTTATACCGTTCTACTTCCCTTTTCACGCGAAAAAAAACTTATGTATATCCAGTTAACTTCACACCTTCAAGTGTGCCGACTATAAGTCCAAAAAATTCTCCTTCATAAAACGAGTTTGATATCACTGAAATTGTCTATTTCCAATTGTAGATATTTTCTTTATCTATAATCTTTAATAGACATTAATACATGATTCTCATTATTATTATCACATATAGCGCTATATTATCTGCAAAAATCCGTCAACGTTGACTTCATTTTGGTTCCATCTCATTCCATTTAGATCTTTCGTTCATGACATAATTTATCGATATTTCATAAATTTCAAATACATGATCAATTCTTCTAGAACTGAAAAATTAATTATGTAAAACGACTCTTTTAGAGTTTCTATATCCTAATTTGGGTTATCTATCATTTTAGCTCTTTTTCTTGTTCAGAGACTTTTATATTTGGAACCGAATTGTCAACCATGCATCAGGCACGGTTGAGATTCATTTGCAATATTAGATTATCCTACAGGGATATCTATTTCGTTTGGAGCATTAGCAGCTGATATTTAATTTGTTTAACTTTGAAAATGAGTTATATCTTAAGCATCAAGATGAGACAATAATATTTCCTTTCAAATAATATATTTGAACTTCAGGTTCACATTTTTTTAGCTGCTTATTATCTCCCCTGATATTGAAAAAACTAATCCATCAATTGATAATCAGCCTACTAGGTTGTAAATAAGTTGGCTAAATACAAATTATGATAGATGGAGATTCATATCAAAAATATTTTCTGAATATTGTTTCGGGATTTATCTTAGTTTGTCGCGGTGATTTTTGGATATCAAGCTATTAGTTAGCGTTGACTCGCAATTTTAAGTTCACCACTGATCTTTTATTTTTCAGAGGAAAAGGGAGAAAGTTCGAAAAACCCTATTTTTTAGAGATCAAGGTTCGGGGGTTGGTTACGCAAAGGGAAGGTGTTAGCACCCTAAACGTCTATAGTACTCTATAGGAACTTCTTGCTTTTAATTATCTTTATGCTAAATTATAAATAAATGCCTAAGTGTGAAAAAGACTAAAGTGGTGAGGGTAAAAGAAAGGAAAATGTTTTTATTTTGTTGATTTGGAAAGACAAAGTTTTTTGCCTACATACCCGAATGGGATCAAAATCATGTAGTTTGGGGTAAAAAGCCGAGTAATTTGTTTTGATTGACTTTAAAAGTTTTGAAAATGTTTTTGAGAAGATAAGAGGCCGAAAAGGCATAGAAAAATAAAAGTGTGAGTTTGATTGATTTTAATTGAAGAAAAAGTTTAGATAATTAAAAATTGATTAAAGTTTGATTAAGAAAGAAAAGTCACTTGGTTTGAAATCCAAGGTTGATTTTTTGAAAATTTTGATTAATTTCTAAGGTCTAGAGACTAAGTGTGCTGATATAATCTAAAGCGCGTCGGATCCCTCAAAATGACGTTGGATCAAGTGAGGGTCCTTTTCCTCAGATACGGTCATTATTTTGCATTTTATCGTTTTCGACATAAAGCGGAATAAATAAATGTGGGTGTCGGTGCGATGTTCTCATTTATATTTTACATTGTCCCTAAATACATTCTAATAAAATAAAAATGACAAAATAATAAATAAAAATAAAAATTGCAAATGCATTAAAATAAATATGCTAAAAATAAATAAAGAAATAAAAATGCATGAAATGCAAGACGATAAATAAATATGTTGCATAAAAATAAATAAAAAAAATAAAAGTGCATGAAATGCAAGACAATAAATAAATATGTTGCATAAAAATAAATAAAATGCATGAAATGTAAGACAATAAATAAATATGTTGCATAAAAAAATAAAAAAAATAAAAAATGCATGAAATGCAAGACAATAAATAAATATGTTGCATAAAAATAAATAAAAAAAATAAAAATGCATTAAATGCAAGACAATAAATAAATATGTTGCATAAAAATAAATAAAAAAATAAAAATGCATGAAATGCAAGACAATAAATAAATATGTTGCATAAAAATAAATAAAATAAAAAAATAATAAAAATTCATGATGTGCTGAGAATTAAAGGGCAATAAAATGGATGAAAATAAATAAAGGCTAAAAAATGCAAGAAACGAAATAAAATAAAAAGAAATAAAAAGAAAGGGGTGCAGGGAGTAGAAGGAGGGGTGTGCAGAAAGGAAGTCAGAAAGAAGAGAGAAAGAAAAAGACTGGGCCACGCTAAGCCCATCCTCACTAGGCCTGGTTGGAAGTTATATAAAAGAATTCTTCAAAAGAAAAAAAAAGTCATTTTTCTCTTCTTTCCCTCTCTCTTCACTTCTCTCACTAAAACCTCTCCCTTCTCTCTACAGACCAACCGCCGGACAGTTTTCCGGCGCGGTGGCCGCCGGCCTAGACGGCAGCGCCACCGTGCCGGAGATAAAAAAAATGCTTTTTTTTTAAATCTTTTCATGTTTACTACTATCCTTTTTTCTTAACTAACTGAATCCGAACTTTGTTTTTGGAAAATCCTTATGAAAAAGCCTAGATCTAGATTTGAAATTGTTTGAAAATCTACCTCTTTTGGTTCGGATTTGGGTTTGACTTTTAGTTTGTGGTTGTGGTTCTGTTTATGGTGCTAGTTCGGTTTGTGATGGTTTGGTGGTGTTTTGGATTTGTGGTTGTTTTTATGAGGATTTTGGTACGATTTTTGTGATTTTGTGGTGTTTTTGTGAGGATTTTGTGGCTTTGTGATGATTCTGTGATTTTTGATTTTTTCGCACGGTGGTTGTGTTGGTGGTTCACGGTGGTTGAGTTGGCCGAATTTCTGACTGTGACTGACTGACTATTCTGAACTTTTTTTACTGTACTTGGGATCCGTGAACAGTACATTCAATATACTATTTATAGGACAAATTAGGGTTTGGACCAAATGGACAAAAATGCCCCTCTAAAAAGACTGAAAAAAGGCTGAAAAGAAAAAAGGAAAAAAACAGTAAAAAAACCTAAAAACGTAAAAAAAAATAAAAATGATAAAAAAATAAGAAAAATAATTAAAATGAAATACTAATAAAAAAAATAAAATAGAAATAAAAAGTAAAATATTAAAAAAAAATCGCCTTCGGAACAAAAATGAGGTATTTTAAAACACCTCTCTGCCGAAATTTCGTCTGAAACGATGAAAATTTCTGGCTTAAAAGACGAGTAAAAATGAATCAAAAATTGGGTAAAAAATGGGGTATGACAGATGCCCCTATTTAAGTTTCTTCGTTACGGAGATTTAAAAGTGGAATTTTTAATTCGACGGGTCGAAGAGACTTAAATACATAGTACACCATTTTTGACCCATTTCGACGGTGAAATGCTATGAAATGCAATGCCATGTATGCAAAATTATGAATGCTCGCGATGCAAGTATGAATGCAAGACGACGAGAATGACTCGACTGGGGATAAAAACAAAGCAACATGATACCCGAGTTCGTTAAAGAACGGGATCCGACTCCACTGGGGATAACATGGCTTGACTGGTGAAAAGGATCAACTATCGCATTGATAGCTTGAAAAAGAAATATGATAGGGGAAAGGACACCGACCACAAGCTGCTCGTTTTTAGAGCTTGCCACTTGAGGTAAAGACGGGGATAAAAGATACTTGCCAGTTGTTCGGTTGTAGAACTTGCCACTGAGCGACAATGATGAAGGTAAAAGACATGTGCAAGTTGTTCGTTTGTAGAACCTGCCACTTAACACAAAGAAATAAAGTAAAGACATGAACAAGTTGTTCGATTGTAGAACTTGCCACTTGGCATAAAGACAGAATAAAAATGCACAAGTTGTTCAATTGTAGAACTTGCCACTTGGCATAAAGACAGAATAAAAATGCACAAGCTGTTCGATTGTAGAACTTGCCACTTCGCATAAAGACAGAATAAAAATGCACAAGCTGTTCGATTGTAGAACTTGCCACTTGGCACAAAGACAGAATAAAAATGCACGAGTTGTTCGATTGTAGAACTTGCCACTTAGCATAAAGACAGAATAAAAATGCACAAGTTGTTCGATTGTAGAACTTGCCACTTGCCATAAAGACAGAATAAAAATGCACAAGCTGTTCGATTGTAGAACTTGCCACTTGGCATAAAGACAGAATAAAAATGCACAAGATGTTTGATTGTAGAACTTGACACTTGGCATAAAGAGGGTGACATCTCTGGACCGGACACACTGAGTATGACACTTGGGGAAAACAGAAGGTTACAAATTGTTCATGATTGATTGATATGAAAAGATAGTTAAAGCAAGACTCAGGGTGGTTAATGCAACCATGTATGAATGATGTTGTCTGTATGAATGTATGTATGATAGTACGACTTGTATGACTGTATGAAGGATCAACTTGTATGATTGTATAACTGATAAACTTGACGAGACGAGATTGGAAAGTGGACCGACATCGCAGTACAAACACTCGACAATCTTCATTGGGGATGATGCCATTGGTGACATATCAAATCATTGACGGGGTAGAGCCCGACATATGCAACAACTGATAGGGAGTAAACACTTTCTGGGGAAAACGTGCTAAACCAAAAACCTGACAGCAGAATTGGTGTTTCTGTGGTCATGCTTATCTTTTGTTTTTTTGAATCCCTAACTTTTGCCTCGATTGCCCTTTCGGGTTTTCAGTCCACCGGGAGTATGTTCTTTTGTATGTCCCTAATTTTTGCCTGGACCGCCTTTTCAGGTTTTCGATCCATCGGGAATATGTTCTTTTTGTATGTCCCTAATTTTTGCCTGGACCGCCCTTTCGGGTTTTCAATCCACCGGGATGCTCATTTTTGCCTAAGTCGCCCTGGTTTTCGACTTACCGAGCTCTTTTCTTTTTCTTTTTTTTCTTTTCCTTTTCTTCTTTTTTCAAGCAATTGCCCACATTTAATTTGCGGGGTTTACCCGTTCTTGGGATGGATGTTGACATACGCTTTACTTATTCATGAGTACCAAGAGAATGCGTTCGTTTGTTTACACTTTTCAAAAGACATGAAAAAGATTTTATTATTTTGAAAAAGTTTTTGTTTCAAGTATGGCTATCCATAATAGAAGAATTTTTTGAAAACTAGAATAAATGGGAAATCCAAATGAAAGGGCACAGGCTCACATTTATTAATAGAGTGGTGGCCCGCCAATGGCGTGGCTCCACGGATCTCATAAAGTTTGAAGAATGATAAATATAAGGGGAAGGTACATTGAACACAATAACCACTATTCTCCCCAACAACTTTGAATTTCATTGTTTAGATGCCTCATATTCAGAGTCTCTTTGACAGCTAAGGTGTCCCAAATGAGCCATGGCCAATCCGATGCAGTTACTTTGTCTTTTGATCCTTAATTTTCGCATAGATCGCCCTTTCGGGTTTTCGACTTATCAGGATGATTATTTTTCTATTTTATGTCTCTAATTTTTGCCTGGACCACCCTTTCGGGTTTTCGGCCCACCGAGATGCTCATTTTTTCCTAAGCCGCCCTTTCGGGTTTTCGACTTACCGAGCTGTTTTTTTAATTTTTAGACAAAGTATTTCTTGACTGCATCGGCGTTCACAGGACGGGGAAGCTCATCACCATCCATAGTCGTAAGAGTCATTGCGCCGCCGGAGAAAACTCTCTTGACGACATATGGGCCTTCATAGTTAGGCGTCCATTTGCCCCTGGAATCGGGTTGAAAAGACAAGACCTTCTTGAGCACGAGATCTCCTTCTTGGAACACACGGGGGTGTACCTTCTTGTCAAAAGCTTGTTTCATCCTTTTCTGATACACCTGACCATGACACAAGGCAGTCATGCGTTTTTCTTCGATTAAGTTCAATTGATCATATCTGCTTTGACACCATTCAGCCTCTGACAACTTTACTTCCATTAGAACTCTCATTGACGGAATCTCAACCTCCTCAGGGAGTACTGCTTCCATGCCATATACCAAAGAGAAAGGGGTTGCCCCTGTTGAGGTGCGTACGGAGGTACGATACCCATGCAAAGTAAATGGGAGCATCTCATGCCAGTCCTTGTAAGTGACCACCATCTTCTGCACTATCTTTTCGATGTTCTTGTTTGCAGCTTCAACTGTGCCATTCATCTGAGGCCTGTAAGGAGAAGAATTATGATGCTCGATCTTGAACTCTTCGCACAACTCTTTCATCATCTTGTTGTTCAAATTTGTTCCATTATCCGTGATGATTCTATTAGGCACACCGTAACGGCAGATGATCTGATTCTTGATAAAACGAACCACCACTTGCTTGGTCACATTTGCATAGGATGCTGCTTCAACCCATTTGGTGAAGTAATCAATAGCTACTAGAATGAAGCGATGCCCGTTTGAAGCCTTCAGTTCGATTCTACCAATCATGTCGATGCTCCACATAGAGAAAGGCCAAGGAGAAGAAAGAACATTCAGGGCAGTTGGTGGGACATGGATTCTGTCAGCATAAATCTGGCATTATTGACATTTCCTGGCATGCTTGTAACAATCCCTTTCCAAAGTCATCCAATAATATCCTGCTCTCAAAATCTTCCTAGCCATGGTATGTCCACTGGAATGAGTTCCGAAGGAACCTTCGTGTATCTCATGCATTATCTGATCTGCTTCTTGCTCATCCACACATCTGAGTAGCACCATGCCAAACTTCCTCGTGTATAAAGTCTCTTCGTTCAGAAAGAAGCTGCCGGACATTCTTCAAAAAGTCTTCTTATCCTTGTTAGATGCCCCAAGTGGGTACTCCTGCCTTTGGAGAAAACATTTGATGTCATGGAACCATGGCTTGTTATCTATTACTGCTTCAACTGAAACACATGTGCGGGCCTCTCTAGGCGTTGTACCTTGATTATTGGAATCTCATTTCGACGGTTGACCTCGTACATAGAAGATAAGGTTGCCAAAGCATCTGGCATCTGATTCTCGTCCCGAGGAATGTGATGCAACTCGACCTTGTTGAAAAAGGTTAACAAACGTCTTGCATAGTCTTTGTAAGGAATTAAGCCAAGGTGGCGAGTTTCCCAATCTCCATTGATCTGATTAATCACAAGCGCTGAGTCTCCATAAATGTCGAGGTTCTTGATCCTTAAATCAATGGCTTCCTCAATTCCCAAAATACATGCTTCATATTCTGCCATATTGTTTGTACAGTCAAATAACAATCTTGCAGCAAAAGGGAGATGTTTGCCCTCAGGAGTAACAATGACTGCCCCAATTCCATTATTGTAAACATTGACAGCCCCTTCAAAGATCAACTTCCAACTAGACTCGGGATCTGGACCTTCTGTAGTACCCTAATTTTGTCCTACGCATTTTAAAACCAAAAATCAAAAAAAAATCAAAGAGGGGAAAAAGTCAAAAGTCAACAAAAGTCAACAGAAAAGTCAACTTTTCAAAATTGAGGACTTCGCAATGCGAAGCTCACTTCGCACTGCGAAGTCTGCGATTTTTCTGCAGATTTTTGGTTTCTTGGATTTAATTCCAGATTTTGTTGCACATCATTTCCATAATTATTTTAAGTAGCATTCATGGCCAATTGGGCCAAGCAAAGCCAGAGTTGAAAGACTTGCCATTAATGCCAAGGTTAGAAGCTTTTTCTTCCAACCTAGCATGTGACAAGCAAGTGGGCTTGCCCTTGGGCAGCTCTAGCCCCTCCCAGGTGACCTGCTAACCACCACAAGGTTGCCAGCCACCTGCTTGAGGACTTTCCTCCTGCTTGCTGCCCCAAAAACCAGTCAAACCAGCTGGATTTTCTCACTTGAAAAGCCATGAGTGCCTACTCTGTTTTGCAGCAGCTTTTCACCCTCTCACACCAGCCAATTTTAGCCTTTTCATCCCTCAATCTCTGCACAATACAGTGCACGTTTTTATTGACCAACCATTGAGATTGCAAGGATTGATCCCCAAGCATTAGCCATTTGCAAATCAGCTTTGTTCTTCATCATTACCTTCTAGAATAAGTTGAATTTGTGGCTGAAATCAAGCTGGAACTTGCCCCTTGGCACAAGGCAGGGTTGCCTCTATCCATTAGCATTTAATGCAAAAGGATTCAGCTTGATCTTGGCCACAAATCAGCTGAATCAAGGGATTGTGTAATGATGACAAAGATTTGATTTTGGCCTATAAATACAAGGCAATGCCCAAGGTTAAACACACACAATTAGACAGAAAACACAACATTCAAAGAGCAGAAACTCTACTCATTTCAACCTACAAATCTCCACAAATAACCAGAAACAATCCATCCACACAAAGCTTTCAAAAGTTCAAGTTCATCACAAATCTTCAAACCTTTGTGAAAGCCTTCAACCAAATCAAGCCAAGTGCAGCTGGAGCTTTGCTAAGGAGTTCTGTAAGTTACTAAGCTCTTTATCTTGCATTTCTAATTGTGTTTGCATAGCTATTTTGGCTCAAAACCTTTTGGTCCTAAAAAACCCCTTTTGAATTTCAAAGAAATCCCAAGGTTTTCAAAACATCAAAATTGGTTTGTACAACCTTTTTCATCCCAAAAACTCAAAGCTTTTCACCCATATATAAGGTCTTGAGTGTGTTCAGAAGTTGTTTCTGAACAAATGTTCAGAAACAGCTTCTGAACCCAAAATTTCGCATGCTTCGCAGTGCGAAGTCATGGTCGCAGTGCGACCATGACAGAACTCAGAACCTGAGTTTTTGTGTCCAAACAACCAATTTTTGAGGTTCTAGCCCCAGAGCTCAGAACCTAAGAGTTTTTAAACCTATGTTCTTCAAATCATAACAAGGTTTTTGCTTAATTTTGGCAAATCACAAGTTCGTATAACCATTTTGTGGATAGCTTGCAAAGCAAGTTATGTTCCCAAACTTTCAAAACCACATGAACCAACAAGCTATGTTCAGCTTTTCAATCTAAACTTGAGCAATAAATATTGTTCATGATGTTCAAAACTCAAAAATGAACATACACCGGTAATGTGCGCATTTTCGCAAAATGAGACGAACTTGCGCGTTTTCTAGCAAATTTGCTAAACCTTCCCATTTTGGGTTTTCAAACCAAATGTTTTGACTTACCTTGGGATTTCTAAAGAATTCAATCCAAAAACATGAATGAAAAAGGGATGGTGTGACGTATGTCTCTCCATCGCCCCGATTGTACGAATGCGTGACGTATGTCTCGTCGCTCGGACAATCGTCATTCCCTTTTAATATGTACAACCCTAACCAAACCAAATCTTGGCCCCTTGTGGTCAATCCAAGCCTTTTGGTCCCCCGTTGGCCATTAGACTCAACCCCTCGACTCGTTTGAGTCCACTCGGTCAATGTTCGACTCGTCCGAGTCCATTGTACCCGTTCTTGATCTCAGTGGATCAATCGAACAATCACCCGACTCTTCGGAGTCCACTCGGTCAATGTTTGACTTGTATGAGTCCATTGTACCTCCCTTGGTCCCATAGCGACCAATTCAACCCTCTACCCTAACGGACGTAACTTTTAACAATTCTAATGCGATTCACGAACAAACGCTTAATAAGTCTCCAAGAGCGAGCATACAAGCTACGTCTTAATCGCAAGAATTCGGTTTAAAACATCGTCCAATTAAAATCAACCAACACACATACGTTTTTCTACCAAAGAACTACGTATGCTTTGAATTCTCCGACTACCGGGAGATACGTAGGAGCAAGATCGACATCTTGTCAAGCACAATAATAATAAAAACTTTTTTCTTTTTTCGTTTGTTTTTATCTCTTTCCCCCCTTTTATTATATTTTTAACATAAATGAACATGCACGCAAAGTATTAAAAGAACAATTCAAGCTTTAACCAAATAGAAGGTTCCCGTTGAGTACAACGGACGTGAGGGGTGCTAATACCTTCCCCTTGCGTAACCGACTCCCGAACCCGACAATGGTTGCGATGACCTAATCCTTATCCTCATCGTCTAAAGGGTTTTATTATCGTTTCCCTTTACAAACAAAAAAAACTTAAGGGTTTATCAACGTTCCCTTTACACAAAAACTTTGGTGGCGGCTTCACAAAGGCACCCTCCGAGCGTTCGAGGACGACCTCGGAGGAATCTGCGCGTCTTTTTCCCGACGGAAAAAACGAGGTGCGCACAGCTGGCGACTTCACTGGGGACCCTGTTCCCACTAGTGAGTCAAGCCTAACCTATTTGGGTTAAAGACAATTGTTTTATTTTCTTTGCGTGCCATGTTTATTTATTTTATTCATGCATGTTATATTTATGCTTTATGTTTATATTTGCTTTATTTGCTTTATATTCATATTATATATATCAAATGTGGGGGTTACTTGAGTGATGTTACTCCACATTGTTCGGGTTAATGCCGGACGTGTGAGGCTCTCTACCCGAGCTTGAGAAAAACACTAAGTTAGAAGGAGGTTGTGTGCGGAAGCCCGCGTTGACGTATGTCCGTGAGGTTGGATGTCCAACCCCGCTTAGATGAGATTTTCACGTGGAATTAATTGAAGTCATGTCGACGTATGTCCATAGACAACCCTAATTCCATGTGAGGTCTATGACTCTAAGGACCTCTTCTTAGGATATTTCACAATTTAGAGCCTACATGTGAGGATGGGGGGAAGTTTCGAACCGTCATAAACCAAACCCCTGCATGTCATAACATTTGCATTCATAAAACTTTTTGCATAAACAAAAAAAAGAGGGGCATATTTTTGCATACTCATTGCATTCATACATTCACATGCATTTTCATGCATTTCGATGAGGAACCCTCACATCATTCCCTCACCAAACACCAAAAAAAAGTACCCGACCCGGTGTACAGTAGCGTTTCGGATGAGATCCGAGCAACCGGAAGGCCATCGAAATTCCGGAAATCATTTCTTTGTCCAAGTAATTTATCTTGTTTTTTTAAAAAAAAAACAATCATTTTGCTCTTCCCAAGGCAAATGATAAATTTTTATGGGACCCCCATATTTCAAATCATTTTCGTCATTAATAAAGTTGCAGTTTATGTTCAAAAGAGTTCGTTTTTCTTTCGTTCTCAAATAAATTTTCATAAACCCTACAAAAAAATCATCATAAATACACCACCAAAAATAACACTGCTACGATCCCTTTTGACTTCAATCTTCGAATTAACCAAACGGAAGATGATAATAAGGACGATTTTGAACCTCCTGAAGGATTGTCCCGACTTGGGGATCAAGAGGATAGGGTAATACAACCTCACCAAGAGAGCCCTCAAAAGAATGGCACTACAGTTTTCCCTCTGCCGGGGCACACTCTACAAGAGAAATTAGGTCTTACTCAGATGTGCGGATAAACGTGAAGCAGTCATGCTCACCGAAGAAATCCATGAGGAGTCCTTCCAAACCCATGCCAAGACATGTCACAAGTGACAAAATTATGCCAACAAGGGGCACATACCACAAACACCTCTGAATGTCATGACATCACCCTAACCTCTTTCTATGTGGGGCATAAACATGTTCGGAATGATTGAGCCAAAGGCTTCAAAAGGGCACCAGTTCATACTAGTTGCCATCAACTGTTTCACCAAATGGGTCGAAGCAGCTTCCTATGCAAACATGACCAAACAAGTGGTCGCCCAACTCATAAAAAAAAAAACCCATTTGCCGTTACGGCACTCCCCACAATTTCCCACAAAAGGCCAAGTCGTCATTGGCATTCCTCACATTCCCAAACAAACAAAGCCCAATTTTATTGGCATCCCCAAACACAAAAAGCCAAGTCGTCATTGGCATTCCTCACATCTCCAACAAAAGACCAATTTTCATTGGCGCACACAATTTCCAAACAAAAAGCCCAATTTCCATTGGCGCTCACAAACCCCACTTCCAATAAAAGCCCAATTTCCATTGGCAATCACAAACCCCATTTCCAACAAAAGCCCGACCTTGCTCGGCATCCAATCAAAAAGCCCGACCTTGCTCGGAAGACAATCAAAAGCCCGACCTTGCTCGGAAGCCAATCACAAAAGCCCGACCTTGCTCGGAAGCCATTCCCATCCAAAAAAACAAAAGCCCGACCTTGCTCGGCATCCCATCATAAAAGCCCGACCTTGCTCGGCATCCCCTCATAAAAAGCCCAACCATGCTTGTCATCCAAGCACCCAAACACAAACAAGGTTTGACCAACAAAGAACCCCATAAAAGAGAAACACCTCACAACATTGGGGCATGGGCAGTTCAACAAGGAAGTTCATTCTCGAGAATTTAGAGAAGAAGACTTAATGCTTGAAAAAGGTATTACCCATCCACAAAGATCCCCCTATCAATAAACTCCGACGCAGTCAAAAAAAATATATATGCCAAAAAGAAAAAGAGCTCGCTAAATCGAAAACCCGAAAAGGGCGGTTTAGGCAATAGAGAGCGTCCTGGTAGATCGAAAACCTGAAAAGGCGGTCTAGGCAAAAATAAAGGACATCAAAAAAGGAAATATACCCCAGTGGACTGAAAACTCGAAAGAGCAGTCCAGGTAAAAATTAGGGGTTTCAAAAAAAAAGAAAGGCAAAAAAGACTGCGGCACGTGAGGTCCGGACAGAATTCAAGAGGGAAAGAATCAACCTCATTATCATCTTTCAAAAAAAAGGTTATTTCGAAGTCATAGGGAAAGTAGCACGTGAAACCCAAGCAAATTTCCATTTGTCTTTTTGTTTCTTCTTTTCTCCCTATCTTAGTAATCACCTCTTATAGGGATTACATTTTCACGAATAGTTACCCATACAAGGGACTAAGTTTCGTTGAATCAAAGTCATTTTAAAACCTTTTCATTGTTATGCGTCCTTACTTGCTCATAAAATGTGTTTTTATTCATGATAAATAATGCATTGAAATATGGGAATAACATAAAAAAAACAAAAAATGTGTGTTTTTTTTACTTGGACGTTAAATGTCGAAAGAATTTCGTTGGTCCCCGGTATTGCATCAGAGGACTCAAAACTTGAAGCTTTGCATCAGTCATTTTAAGACTCATGCTCTTCAACAGAAACAAGTGCGTAGCTCACGACGCGTAAAACGCAAAGATCCCGGGTGTCGGAGGAAACAAATTTCCCAAATAAAGCTCACCCCCATACATCTTTTTCATCCACTAAGGCCGGATATCGATCATGCTTCCAAAATGATCCTTATATCCCCAGTGAGATCCCACCATAACCAAAAAGCCCGACCTCGCTCGGCAACAAAAACCAACAAAAAGCCCGACCTCGCTCGGCAACCAACAAAAAGCCCGACCTCGCTCGGCAACCAAACAAAAAGACCAATAATCATTGGCAAAACCAAAAGTCCAATTTTCATTGGCAAACCAAAGAACTACGTAAGCTTTGAATTCTCCATCCCACCAGGAGATACGTAGGAGCAAGATCATCATCTTGTCAAGCACAACAAACCAAAGCCCAATTTTCATTGGCCCACAATAAAGCCCAAATTTTATTGATATTCCCCAGGGAGTCTCAACCCCAAACAAAAATCCAATCATTATTGGCAAACCCACACAAATTTTCGGGCTTAGGCTCGAACTACACCGGTTTTGATCCCATTTGGGTATGTAGGCAAAGGACCTTGTCCTTCCAAGCCGACCAACCAAAAAAAAACAAAAAGAGAAAGCCCAACTGTCATGAACACAACCACAAACAAAGACCGACTCTGCTCGGCACCCAACCAACATCATTTTATTCATGCATGCATATTTAAAACCATTCATACACATGCATTTCATTTCATAAAGCATGCAGCCTCAACAAGGATTCTCCAGTGAGTATCACATATTCACCGGCATCCATCAACATTCAACCAGGGGCACCTATTTAGGGTAAGACCGCAGCTCGTTAGGAATCAATATTCAGAAGCAGTTCCTGAATACGATCACCTAGCTTAGGTATCGACCTCTAGAAGCAATTCCTAGAATAGATCACCTACCTCATTGTTCGACCTCTAGAAGCAATTCCTAGAGTAGATCACCTCCCCCAGTGTATCGACCTTCAGTGTTAGCGGCTGAATAAGATCACAGCTCGTTAGGAATCGATATTCAGAAGCAGTTCCTGAATACGATCACCTAGCTTAGGTATCGACCTCTAGAAGCAATTCCTAGAATAGATCACCTACCTCATTGTTCGACCTCTAGAAGCAATTCCTAGAGTAGATCACCTTCCCCAGTGTATCGACCTTCAGTGTTAGCGGCTGAATAAGATCACAGCTCGTTAGGAATCGATATTCAGAAGCAGTACCTGAATAAGATTACCTAGCTTAGGTATCGACATCTAGAAGCATTACCTAGATAAGATCACCTACCTCAATGTTCCACCTCTAGTGACAGTGCCTAGAGTAAATCACCATCCTCAGGAATCGACCTCTAGTGACAGTGCCTAGATAAGATTACCTTCATCCCCCAGTGGATCTACCTCCAGTGTTAGCGGCTGGATACGATCAAACCCTACCAACCCTTTCATTTGCATTTCGCGAAGGACAAAATTCGGGTCCTTCTTTTTCTTTTTACTTAATTGATCTCCGCAAAGAGTTCATGAGATGCCCTCGGCACTCACGCACTCTATGCGAAGACACAATTAAGTAGGGGCAGCTGTAGTACCCTAATTTTGTCCTACGCATTTTAAAACCAAAAATCAAAAAAAAATCAAAGAGGGGAAAAAGTCAAAAGTCAACAAAAGTCAACAGAAAAGTCAACTTTTCAAAATTGAGGACTTCGCAATGCGAAGCTCACTTCGCACTGCGAAGTCTGCGATTTTTCTGCAGATTTTTGGTTTCTTGGATTTAATTCCAGATTTTGTTGCACATCATTTCCATAATTATTTTAAGTAGCATTCATGGCCAATTGGGCCAAGCAAAGCCAGAGTTGAAAGACTTGCCATTAATGCCAAGGTTAGAAGCTTTTTCTTCCAACCTAGCATGTGACAAGCAAGTGGGCTTGCCCTTGGGCAGCTCTAGCCCCTCCCAGGTGACCTGCTAACCACCACAAGGTTGCCAGCCACCTGCTTGAGGACTTTCCTCCTGCTTGCTGCCCCAAAAACCAGTCAAACCAGCTGGATTTTCTCACTTGAAAAGCCATGAGTGCCTACTCTGTTTTGCAGCAGCTTTTCACCCTCTCACACCAGCCAATTTTAGCCTTTTCATCCCTCAATCTCTGCACAATACAGTGCACGTTTTTATTGACCAACCATTGAGATTGCAAGGATTGATCCCCAAGCATTAGCCATTTGCAAATCAGCTTTGTTCTTCATCATTACCTTCTAGAATAAGTTGAATTTGTGGCTGAAATCAAGCTGGAACTTGCCCCTTGGCACAAGGCAGGGTTGCCTCTATCCATTAGCATTTAATGCAAAAGGATTCAGCTTGATCTTGGCCACAAATCAGCTGAATCAAGGGATTGTGTAATGATGACAAAGATTTGATTTTGGCCTATAAATACAAGGCAATGCCCAAGGTTAAACACACACAATTAGACAGAAAACACAACATTCAAAGAGCAGAAACTCTACTCATTTCAACCTACAAATCTCCACAAATAACCAGAAACAATCCATCCACACAAAGCTTTCAAAAGTTCAAGTTCATCACAAATCTTCAAACCTTTGTGAAAGCCTTCAACCAAATCAAGCCAAGTGCAGCTGGAGCTTTGCTAAGGAGTTCTGTAAGTTACTAAGCTCTTTATCTTGCATTTCTAATTGTGTTTGCATAGCTATTTTGGCTCAAAACCTTTTGGTCCTAAAAAACCCCTTTTGAATTTCAAAGAAATCCCAAGGTTTTCAAAACATCAAAATTGGTTTGTACAACCTTTTTCATCCCAAAAACTCAAAGCTTTTCACCCATATATAAGGTCTTGAGTGTGTTCAGAAGTTGTTTCTGAACAAATGTTCAGAAACAGCTTCTGAACCCAAAATTTCGCATGCTTCGCAGTGCGAAGTCATGGTCGCAGTGCGACCATGACAGAACTCAGAACCTGAGTTTTTGTGTCCAAACAACCAATTTTTGAGGTTCTAGCCCCAGAGCTCAGAACCTAAGAGTTTTTAAACCTATGTTCTTCAAATCATAACAAGGTTTTTGCTTAATTTTGGCAAATCACAAGTTCGTATAACCATTTTGTGGATAGCTTGCAAAGCAAGTTATGTTCCCAAACTTTCAAAACCACATGAACCAACAAGCTATGTTCAGCTTTTCAATCTAAACTTGAGCAATAAATATTGTTCATGATGTTCAAAACTCAAAAATGAACATACACCGGTAATGTGCGCATTTTCGCAAAATGAGACGAACTTGCGCGTTTTCTAGCAAATTTGCTAAACCTTCCCATTTTGGGTTTTCAAACCAAATGTTTTGACTTACCTTGGGATTTCTAAAGAATTCAATCCAAAAACATGAATGAAAAAGGGATGGTGTGACGTATGTCTCTCCATCGCCCCGATTGTACGAATGCGTGACGTATGTCTCGTCGCTCGGACAATCGTCATTCCCTTTTAATATGTACAACCCTAACCAAACCAAATCTTGGCCCCTTGTGGTCAATCCAAGCCTTTTGGTCCCCCGTTGGCCATTAGACTCAACCCCTCGACTCGTTTGAGTCCACTCGGTCAATGTTCGACTCGTCCGAGTCCATTGTACCCGTTCTTGATCTCAGTGGATCAATCGAACAATCACCCGACTCTTCGGAGTCCACTCGGTCAATGTTTGACTTGTATGAGTCCATTGTACCTCCCTTGGTCCCATAGCGACCAATTCAACCCTCTACCCTAACGGACGTAACTTTTAACAATTCTAATGCGATTCACGAACAAACGCTTAATAAGTCTCCAAGAGCGAGCATACAAGCTACGTCTTAATCGCAAGAATTCGGTTTAAAACATCGTCCAATTAAAATCAACCAACACACATACGTTTTTCTACCAAAGAACTACGTATGCTTTGAATTCTCCGACTACCGGGAGATACGTAGGAGCAAGATCGACATCTTGTCAAGCACAATAATAATAAAAACTTTTTTCTTTTTTCGTTTGTTTTTATCTCTTTCCCCCCTTTTATTATATTTTTAACATAAATGAACATGCACGCAAAGTATTAAAAGAACAATTCAAGCTTTAACCAAATAGAAGGTTCCCGTTGAGTACAACGGACGTGAGGGGTGCTAATACCTTCCCCTTGCGTAACCGACTCCCGAACCCGACAATGGTTGCGATGACCTAATCCTTATCCTCATCGTCTAAAGGGTTTTATTATCGTTTCCCTTTACAAACAAAAAAAACTTAAGGGTTTATCAACGTTCCCTTTACACAAAAACTTTGGTGGCGGCTTCACAAAGGCACCCTCCGAGCGTTCGAGGACGACCTCGGAGGAATCTGCGCGTCTTTTTCCCGACGGAAAAAACGAGGTGCGCACACCTTCTTCAGGTAGTGGTTCATCACAATCTTTCATCTTCAGATACATGATTTGTTCGTCAGGAAAGTCAAACTTGATTGGTTGATAATCTTCAATCGGTTGATGAGTTAAATGATCGGCAAGGATACTAGCTTTGATGGCCTTCTGAGTGCGGTACTCAATGTTATATTCTTACAACAACATCTGCCAACGAGCAATTCTCCCTGTTAAAGCGGGATTCTCAAATATGTACTTGATTGGATCCATCTTGGATATCAACCAAGTAGGGTGATTGAGCATGTAATGACGAAGACGTTTGGCAGCCCAGGCTAGTGCACAACAAGTCTATACAAGTAAAGAGTATCGAGATTCACAGTCTATAAACTTCTTGCTCAGGTAGTAGATGGCATGTTCCTTCCTACCGGTCTCATCCTGCTGTCCAAGTACACAACCCATAGAGTCTTCCAACACAGTCAAGTACATTATCAGAGGTCTTCCTTCAACTAGAGGAATAAGAATTGGAGGTTCTAGCAAATAATCCTTGATGCTGTCAAAAGCCTTCTGGCAGTCCTCTGTCCACACTACTTCTTGATTCTTGCGAAGTAACTTGAAAATCGGCCCACATGTGGCTGTCATATGAGATATGAACCTAGAGATGTAGTTCAAGAGTCCTAGAAATCCTCTCACTTGCTTTTCAGTTTGTGGAGCAGGCATTTCTCTGATGGCTTTGACTTTGTCGGGATCTACTTCAATACCCTTCTGACTGACAATGAAACCCCGGAGCTTTCCAGATCTCACACCGAATGTACATTTGTTAGGATTCAGGCGAAGTCTATACTTTCTCAATCATTGGAACATCTTCAGCAAATACTCGACATGTTCTTCCTCAGTACCTGATTTGACAATCATGTCATCGACATAAACCTCGATCTCCTTATGCATCATGTCGTGGAAAAGAGTGGTCATGCCTCTTTGGTAGGTAGCACCCGCATTCGTCAAACCAAAAGTCATCACTTGATAGCGAAAAGTACCCCAAGGTGTAATGAAAGAGGTCTTTTCTCTACCTTCAACAACCATCTTGATCTGATTGTATCCAGAGAAACCATGCATGAAGGAGAAAACTTTAGACTTGGCAATACTGTCGACCAATACATCAATGTGAGGTAAAGGGAAGTCGTCTTTTGGGCTAGCTTTGTTCAGATCTCTGTAATCAACACACATCCTAACCTTGCCATCCTTTTTGGGAACAGGCACTATGTTGGCCAACCATTGAGGATACTCCGATGTAATGAGAAAACCTGCATTAATCTGCTTCTGCACTTCCTCCTTAATCTTGAGAGCCATGTCAGGGCGAGTCCTTCTCAACTTCTGCTTGACTGGAGGACATTCGGGCTTTAGAGGTAAACGGTGTTCCACGATCTCAGGGTCCAATCCTGGCATATCTTGATACGACCATGCAAAGATGTCTGCATATTCTTTGAGAAGCTCAACTATTCTTTCCTTGACAGACGCATCTAATAATGCCCCAATCTTGACCTCTTTCTTGTCCTCCTCAGAACCCAAGTTGATAACGTCCACTGTTTCCTCGTGAGGCTGAATGGTCTTTCTCTCTTGTTCTAACAAGCGTCTGATCTCATCAGGAATTTCTTCGTCCTCCTCCTCTCCAGCTTCGTAAACAGGAAACTCAAAGTTGGGAGAGAGCATAGGGTTACGGTGTTCAACGGGCTTGTTGATTCAGTCTGTATATGATTGATGATTGATTTTAGTAAATGAGTGAAAAATGTAGACCTTTTGAAATTGATTAAAAAGAAAATAAAACATTTTTTGGGTTTTTTGTATTACCATTTTTCAGGAAAAGTAGTAAAATAAAAATAAGAGTCGCGAGAGAAAACGACGATTTTTCATTGATAGTAGTAACTTGAAAACAAAAGTAGAGCCCTACATGATTTCACTTTCGTCCTGGGCGAGACAAAAGGATTTTTTAAAAGAAAGCAAATTAAACAAACACATTACTTAGACACATGAATAGCGGAGGGCACGTCAACAGCATTCCAGTTGCAGGCGAATCCTCCTGGCGTCACAAACACAGGTGCCACCTCCTCAGGATCGTCTTCTAGGATAGCATTGGTTTCAGGCGGGGCATGAATAAACTCGGCGCTATTAAATGTAATGTCAATGGGCTCCAAACCCATGCTAGCCTTAGGGACACTTGTTGACGATGCAAAACCTAAACCTTCCCGGTTCTTGCTCTCAGGCAGCTGTACCAACTTCCCCCATCCTGCTGCAACTCCTTCCCTCACAACCTTCTACGCATCTCCCAAAGATGCCATGGATTTCTTGCTTGAACTTTAGTCCTCTATAGAAAGTCCTTGGAAGGACGTTCCATCTGTCTCATCTGCACTGATTAAAGAAAAGCCGACAAGTGGCTCACTAGCAACGCCTCCTCACCATTCACAGTGATCAACTTCCCATTTTGTACAAATTTCAACTTCTGGTGGAGCGTGGATGTGACTGCTCATGCTTCATGAATCCATGGTCTTCCCAACAAGCAACTGTAAGAGGCTTGAATATCCATGACTTGGAAATGAATCTGGAAAACCTGAGGTCCAATAGTAATAGGTAGCACTATCTCTCCGATCACTGACTTTCTCGATCCGTCAAATGCTTTCACAATAACCCCGCTATACCTCAAGGGCGCACCTTGGTATGACAACTTATCGAGTGTGGTTTTCGCCATCACATTCAATGATGACCCGGTGTCCACCAGTACATTAGGTAGAGCATATGTCTTGCAGTTAACAGAGATATGCAAAGCCAAATTATGATCCCTTCCAGCTTCCGGGAGTTCCTCATCGCTAAAACCCAGATTGTTGCAAGCAGTTATGTTACCAACTATCCCTCCAAACTGGCCAATAGTCACATCATGATCCACATAAGCTTGGTCTAATACTTTCATCAATGCTTCCCTGTGAGCATCAGAGTTCAATAACAGAGATAACATTGAGATTTTGGAAGGTGTCTATAATAAATGGTCAATGATCTTGTAGTCACTTTTCTTTATCAATTTCAACACTTCATCCGATTCTGAACTTCCACTTCCACCAGCATGTACCGGTTTAATGACTGGATCATTAGTCTTCTCTTGTACTAATGTCGGAAGAATGCGCCCGCTTCTCAACACTTTGCTACTGTCTGCAACGTTGCTGACAGATGCCAAAGATGGTATAGGTGACTCTTGTCCGTTGCTTAGAATAGTTGCATCATATTTGTACGGTATCGCCTTCCTCGATGTGTATGGTAAGGCTTCAGGTAAGCAAATCACCAAGGGAGTAACAGCAGCAGTCTCTTGGTTATTAAGGGTTAACTCTAAACACTCAGGAATATGGAACTCTGGCGTTATCACACAAACACTTTCACTTCTTCTTGTCACAATCAACTCTTTGTGGTCTATCAATCCCTGGATGTCATCTCGCACTTTCACACACCCCTGGGTACTCCCAGAACAAACCTCGCACTTCACATGATCATGTTTAAACAAACCTGCTTCACACAACTTGGTGTGTATCGGGACCAAAGGTGTCCTAATGTCTCGAACATTGAAAACAGAGCAAACTTCTTGGCAATCTTGGATCATATTAACAGAGGACCCGTGATTTGGTAATGGATTGGCTTGGACATTTGGGCTTGAGTTGGAATCTTTGAAGCTCAAAAGCTTCGCCCGAATTAGCTTCTAGACCTCAACCTTAAGAGCAAAGCAATGCTCAATATCATGGCCAGGTGCCCCTTGATGAAAGGCACATGTTAGGTCATGACGATACCACGGTGGTAGAACGTCTGGCATACGGGGAGGGGCTCTGATCTAAACAAGGTTTTTGGTAAGCAAAGCAGGGAGTAAATCAGCGTATTTCATCGGGATGGGATCGAAGGTTGTTCTTTGGCGGTTTTGTGAGTTGTATGGTTGTTGAGGAGTTTGTGGGCGATTTTGTTGTTGTTGAGGGTAGAATGTTTATGGGCGAGGCTGTTGGAAATTTTGTGGGTAAGGTTGTGGGTAATGTGTGGGTAATGTGAGGGTAGAATGTTTATGGGCGAGGTTGTTGAAAAAAGAAGTTTGGAAGCTAGAATCTAAAGAATCCTAAAGACTTCATCTCAAGCTTTTGAAGTAGGTGGATCCTCGGAATCTGAATGTGCACCAGAGAATGAATCCATGAACCTCTTCTTCCTTTTAGAGTCCTGGCTGAGCAATGCATCCTTTTGTCGAAGCAAGTCATCCTTCTCGATCATCCATTGATTTTGAAAGAAAAGCTCATGATCTTTCTGTGCTAACTTTCCCTTCAAGGTCTCGAGCTCTTGGTATATCCTCTTCCAAGTTTCCTTTTCAAGCCTTTCCTTGGTCAATTACTCGTGGAATTCTTCCTTGGTGTCAAAGGGTATGGGTAAAGATGATGGTGAGATGGTGGAGGACAAGTATTTGGGTAAATGGTATTGTAAACCAAGGCTCATGGTTATATCAATAACCCACTGAGTGTAAGATCCGTGCACATAGTCTGATTTCTTTCCCAACTGGCTTCTGTTGAGTCTGCGGATGGCATTCCAAGCTTGTGTGAATCTTTCTCTTTTGTCTAAGTGATCTTCATGGTTAAGATAAAACTCACCGGTCAAGGCAAGGTTGTCCGGCTTAGTCTTCATTGGGTAACCAAATTGTCGTTGGGCAAGAAATGGGTTGTAGCTAATTCCACCACGCATACCAAGAAGAGGTACGTTGGGGTATTTGCCACAACTAACAATAATCTTTCCAACGTCACTGGTTACCTGGTACCAAACTATGTCGGATGGGTTGAGGGCCATGATTCTGTGAGACCAAGGGAGATCTTCAAGATTGGCTTTGAAGGCATGGGATTGAGGTAGATGGGAGGTAAACCATTTTTAGAGTACGGGTGCACAACAAAGGATAATTCCACGGCCGGCTTGGGTTCAGTCATGGAAGGAGTGGTATGTGTCAGCTAGTAGTGCAGGCGCGGGGTTTTTGGTGAGGAAAATTTTGATGGCATTAATGTCGACGAAATTGTCAACATTTGGAAAAAGTATGAGG
Organism: Medicago ruthenica; assembly: GCA_018208015.1. Lineage (NCBI taxonomy): Eukaryota > Viridiplantae > Streptophyta > Magnoliopsida > Fabales > Fabaceae > Medicago > Medicago ruthenica. The sequence continues at coordinate 29,368,353 of CM031374.1, read as the reverse complement.
CCATATATGAGTAGGGCTAGGATGGAGTGGAATGCACGAGTACTGGCTACTTTGGCAAAGGTGGAGACTTGTTGGTAAAGGAAATGGGTGGGTAGACCTTGGAGGCCTCCTTTGAATGTGAGGTTTGCTTTGATGAGGGAGGTTTCGAGGTGAAGGGTAGCTGCAATGTCGGAGGGTCTAGGGACAGGTTCAAGGCCATGGAACGGTATCTTGTCAGGCACGGGTAAACCAACCAGGTATGAATATTCCTCAAGGGTGGGGACGAGCTGATAGTCGGGAAATGTGAAGTAGTGATAGAGAAGGTCATAGACTTGGACCAAGGTTTCCAAGCATCCTTCCTCAACATCTACTCTAAGGATATTAAGCAGCTTTCCATGATGAGCCTGAAAGTCAGTTGGATCGCTTACTAAAGATCCTAGCTCCCTTAATCTTGACAAATCTGGTTTCTTGAAAAGATATTTCTTAGTGCTTCTCCTTGGAATGTCCATATTTTTGACGTTTACAAAAAAACTTGGTTAAGTTCTTCGATAAATTGGATGAAAAAAATGAGTTTATGCATGGATGCATGTATGCATGATTATGCTAAAGAACGGAGAAAACATGGTGAGGTTAAGTCCAAAATGTTGGAGTCAAGGGTAAACACGCTATTTGGTAAGGACTATGGTTTCACATGTACCAGTATCACGGGTTCTACCAAGTTCCCAAAGTCCTCAACCCCTTCCAAATATAATCGGGTTGCGAGATTGACTCCCGGTCCAACAATATTTGTAAGAAAGTCTCGTTTGAGTGTAGTATCGCGTATCAACTAATTCAAACTCTTGGTTAGCCACCGCACTACGTCCTAAAAAGGCCAAGATGGGTTAAATGTAACTAAAGGTCCTCAACTTCATAGGTCACTTGAAAATAATAATGTCGAACACGACTACTCATGCCGACATAGTAATACTTCCAAGATCCCTCCGTTGAGTGGGGTTATCACATGTGCCACATCCGAAATTTACTCTCGGAAAGCCACTTTGATTATACCACCATCCTATCTTATGTTTCCCTTAAGTCCGGGTGTAGGACTTATCTCACCACTCACGTGAAAATATAAACACTTAAGCACGTATTTATAGTTACAAATAGGAATAAAGCATAAAGATAAAGAAAAGCAAGATGGGTTTAACCCACTTAGGACGCTATCCCCAGTGTGTTGGAACAAAATGTGAACAACTCTCTTTTGGATAAAGAGGGAGATTGTTGGAACAATTTGTATGAACATCTCTCTTTAAGGTTTTGATGATAACAAAGTGTTAAAAAGAAAATTGGTATTGCTAATGGTTTGTTCTAAGTTATGCAGAACCACGTTCTTAATGATTGGTATTTGATAATGGTTATGGAAGAACAAGTTAAGAGCAAGAAGGAAAGCTCAGAAGCTAAGTTGCAAAGTTGGAAGGAAAGCTAAGTCAGAAGACTGAGTCTGAAGGCTGAGTCTGAAGCTTGCGTCTGAAGGCAGCGTCTGAAGGCTGAGTATGAGGGTCAACGAAAGTCAATGTCTGAAGGGAGCGTCTGATGAACAGTGCTTCTGAAGGTCAACAAAAGTCAACATCTGAAGAAGTTCGTCTGATGAACAGTGCGTCTGATGAACAGTGCTTCTGAAGAAGTGCTTCTGAAGAGAGCTTCTGAAGTACTGTTCACGCAGAAGCTTCTAAAGTCTGATGTGGCAAGAAAAGCAACTGTTACTGTACGCATTTAATGCATGCAATGTCAGAACAACTCCAATGGAACAGTTGTCTCCCTGACTCAAACATTCCCCAGCTTTTTAGGAAAGCAAATTCAAAAATAGCTGCTGCACTCTGGTTTTCTGCTGAGTTCTGCACACAATTTCAGCTATCCTAGCTCAAGATTTGCAACGGCTCTTTGCTTAAATCCTGGCTTTCTTCAACAGCTCTAATTCCCTCTATATAAGGAAGAAGAATTGAAGAAGAAATTAGCTAAGACTCTTGAAACAAAACAACTGAACTTGTGCTCTGTTTTTCTGTCCAGAATTCGTAGTTCACCAAACTCTTAGAAATTCTTTCAATCTTTGTAACTTAGAATTTCTTAAGGTTAAGAGTCTTAATCCTGAGTTGTATTAAGTGAACACCTCTGATATTTTATCAAGTGTTCAACCCAAACTTACTTTCTTTGTAATTCAGTTTGGTTCAAGTCTCAGTCTGCGTACTGAGCATTTGCAGTCTCATTACTTAGTGTTCTGAGAAAATTAGAGTCTCATTCCTTTGTGGTCTGAGCAGGGAAGTCTCATTCCTTTGTGGTCTGAGCAAGGTAGCTTCATTACTTTGTGGTCTGAACATTAGAAGTCTCTTCCTTTGTGGTTGAGCAACTGGAAATCTCATTCCTTTGTGGTCTGAGTAATTGTAATCAGATTGATTATAGTTAAAATCTCTTGTTAGTAACAAGGGGACTAGACTACTTCCAACTTGTGGAAGGAACTAGTATAAAAACATTGTGTGTGTCTCTTCCCTTCTCTTTTTACATTTGAATCCGCTGCAATTAACTTTGATAAAAGTTCAGAACTTGATTCTGAACTTAACATTTTTTGAGAAGAAAAGAAACCTAAGTTTTTGAGTCCACACAATTCAACCCCCCCCCCCCCTTCTTGTGTGTTTTTCTCACCTTCAGTTGGTATCAGAGCTCCGGTTCTGATATTAACACTTAACAGTGTATCAGTAGGATCCTGAGAAAAACATGTCTTCAGAAGGTTCACCTCCACCCCCTCCCAGAAATCAAAGAGGTACTGGTACATCATATTCATATGACTATGGTACTGAAGAAAGAAAATCTAGGTCACACAATAAACCCCCAATGTTTACTGGTGACCCAGAAAAGTTCTCATGGTGGAAGAGCAAAATGTACAGTCATATAATTGGGATTGATGATTTATTATGGGATATAATAGAAGATGGAATCACAATTCCAGTTGATGAAGAAGGTGTTGCTGTCAACAGAAGAGGTTTAAATGATGCAGAAAGAAAGATATATAGAAAGCATCACAATGTGAGAGGAATCATTGTGGATTCCCTACCTCACACTGAGTACCAGAAGCTGAGTGACAAGTCTACAGCAAAGGCCATCTTCACATCCCTCTGCTCTAACTATGAAGGTAACAAAAAAGTTAGAGAAGCTAAGGCTAACATTCTTGTTCAGCAATATGAACTGTTCAGAATGAAAGAGGATGAAAATATTGAGACAATGTTCTCAAGATTTCAGACTCTGGTTTCTGGACTTCAGATTCTGAAGAAGAGTTATACCACAGCTGATCATGTGAACAAAATCTTAAGAAGTCTGCCATCTAAATGGAGACCCAAAGTGACTGCTATTGAGGAAGCTAAGGATCTAAATACTCTAAGTATTGAAGATCTTATAAGCTCCCTCAAGGTGCATGAACTGGGACTTAATGAGGATGAGTCTGTTAGAGAACCAAAATCAATAGCACTGAAATCTAAAAGAAAGCCTGTTAAAGCTCTGAAAGCTATTGAATCTGAAGAAGAATTTCCTGAGGGAAATTCTGAAGAAGATTCAGATGCTGATGAGCTTGCAATGCTTTCTAAAAGAATTCAGTATCTAATGAATAGAAAGAAGAAATTCTCTAACACAAGCAGTAACTTTAGAGGATCTGGTTCAAAGAGGGAAAACCAGAAGGAATGCTACAACTGCAAGAAACCTGGCCACTTCATTGTTGAATGTCCTGATTTTCAGAAGGACAAGTCAAAGGAAAAAGCAAAGAAGACCAGTTCAAAGTCTAGTTTCGGAAACAAACTTAAAAAGAGTCTCATGGCAACATGGGATGATTTGGACAATGAGTCTGAGTCTGATGAAGAGGAAGCAAACCTGGCCTTGATGGCAACTGCATTTTCTGATGCAGAATCCTGTTCAGACTCAGATGATGAAGATGAGGTATATTCTGAACTCACTAGATCTGAATTAATTGAAACAGTTAAAGATCTTATGAGTCATCTCAAAAGCAAGTTAGGAGAAATAAAATCTTTGAAAAATAAAACTAACTTGATGTCTGAAGAAAATCTTAAACTTCAGAATCAAATAATTGAGTTTGATGAAGAAGTTAGAGAACTCAGAGATGAGGCTCATAAGAAACCTGAAGAAATTCCAAGTGAACATGAAATAGCTCTTCAGGACTTCATTTTAATTGGAATCAATACAAGTAAAGTTACTTCTATGATTTATAGTATTTACAGAAACAAAGGTGAAGGTATTGGATTTAACAATGATTCATTTAATCTTTCAAATGAATCAAACACACCTTCTTGTTCTGAAAATAGTATGAAAGGCAATGGGATATGCTTTGTGCCTGCTTCTGATAATTCTGAGAAACAGAAATTAGCAGAAACTGAGAAACCTGAAGAAATTCCAAGTGAACATGAAATAGCTCTTCAGGACTTCATTTTAACTGGAATCAATAGAAGTAAGGTTGCTTCTATGATTTATAGTATTTACAGAAACAAAGGTGAAGGTATTGGATTTAACAATGATTCATTTAATCTTTCAAATGAATCAAACACACCTTCTTGTTCTGAAAATAGTATGAAAGGCAATGGGATATGCTTTGTGCCTGCTTCTGATAATTCTGAGAAACAGAAATTAGCAGAAACTGAGACTGAGTCTGAAGTTCTGAACTGCTCAGACTCTAAAGCTTCTGAACCTAAGGGTAAGATGAAGGCAGTTGTTAAAACCCTGCCTAAATCTAAGCCAAAAGGTCCTAAGCTTAAGAGTAAGAGAAAATCAGACTCTAAATCTGAAAATGTTCAGAGTCTGAACAGTTCAGAACCTGAAACTAGTAAGTCTCAGAGTCTGAATAATTCAAACTCAAATTTTACAAAGATTGGTGTCATACCCCATTTTTTGACTCATATTTTTCTTTGTTTATTATTCTTTTTATCTTTATTATTTCATTATAATTTTTAATTTCTTACCTTTTATTATCTTTATTATTTCATCTTCATTTTTAGATTTTATTTATTAATATTTATTACTATTATCATTACTATTGTTATTATTGATATTATTATTATTATCTTTTTTCGTTAATATTATTATTATTACCTTTTCATCAATATTATTATTTTTATCTTTTTCATCATCATTATTATTGTCATCTTTATTACTATTATCATTATTATTTTTGTTTCCATTATTACTTTTATTATTACCATTACTATTATTATTATTTGTTTTATTGTTTTATTTTAAAAAGAAAATAAAAAAAGGGAAAGGGGAGTTCGCAGAGCAAAGTCCCCATCGCTCTGCGAACTCTGCGTTTTTTTTTGCAGATTTTAATTTCTTTGATTTTATCTTTCTTTTGTTTTCATTATAGTTATTGTTATTATCATCTTTTGTTATTATTGTCATTATTATTACCAATTTTGAGTGTTTGGATCCAACAAGGAGAGATTTGAAGCATGTGCCATTAAAGCGAGAAGGTTTTTGTGCCAAGCCAAGCAAGTTGGCTGCCCTTGGGCAGCTCTCATCCCTCCCAATTGACCTGCTACTGACCCTGAGCTTGCCAGCCAGCAGCTTGCTCGTTTTTCTTCCTTCTTTCTCCCCCAAAACCAGTCAAACACAGCTGCTTTTGCTTGCCCAAAGACCATGAGTGCTGCCCTGTTTCAGCAGCTTTTCCTCCCTTCTCACACCAGCCCACATGTTCCTTTTGTTTCCCCCAACCTCTGCACATCACAGTGCACGTTTTCCTTGCTTGACTCCTCAAGATTGCAAGGATTAATCCCAAGGAGTGGCTCAAGTGCAAGCTGCCCTGTTTTTCTCACTTTTTCATCATCATTGCTGTCATAAATCAGCTTCATTAATAGCTGGTTTTGGCCAAAGTCTTGACCAAGATTGCAAGGTAATGTCACCTCTTCTCTTTTGCATTAAATGCAAAGCAAAATAGCCTGATCATAGCACACAAAGCAGCTGGATTCTAGAGATTTTCCATCATTACATTTGATCTCATTTTTGCCTATTTAAGGGATGCAAGGCATAAGGATTGAAAACACTTCAAAGACAGCAATTACAGAATTTTTAGAGCAGAAACACACTACTCTCAGCAAGAAAAAACCAATTCTTAGATAGAAATTCAGAGAGAAACACTAGTGTCATTGTTCTCATTCATCAACACTTCCAACTTTTGCAAAATCACAATCAACCAAGTCCTTTCCTATCTCTTGCCACACAAGCATTGGTAGGAGTTCTGTAAGTATTCTAAATTCTTTATCTTTCATTTTACATTGCTGCTTGCATCATTAACTTTGCTTAAACTCATTTTGTACAAAAAAAACCACTTTTGAAACTTCAAAGGAATCTCAAATTTGCAAAACACTAAACTGAGTTGTTGTACTCCTTTTCTTGCTAAATTCCAAAGCTTTTTAATCCCCTTGAGGTTCTGAGGTTTATTCAGAAGCAGCTTCTGAACAGAAGTTCAGAAGCAGCTTCTGAGTTTCAAAATTCGCAGAGTTCGCAGAGCAAAGTCATGGTCGCTCTGCGACCATGACAGAACTTGGGTTCGCAAAGCCAAATTCAGGTTGCTCTGCGAAAATGGCAGAACTCAGAATCTGAGTTCAGGCTTCTAAAAAGCCAATTTTTGAGGTTCTCACCTAAAAACTCAGAACCTAAGAGGATTAAAACTCATTTTATTCAAAACATAACAAGAGTTTTGCATGATGTTGGAAATTTCACAAGTTTGAGCATTAATTGTGGATAACTTGCGAAACAAGTTATGTTCATTAACTTTCAAAATCAAACTCGAGCAATAAGCTACGTTCATAAATTTCAAAACCAATCTTGAACAACAGCCTTGTTCATGAATTTCAATCAAATTTGAACTTGAGCCGAACTTGTTCATTTTTTTTCAAAATCAAACTCAAATTTGAGTCGAACTTGTGCATTTTCCAAACTTATGCATCTTTTCACAAACTTGTTCATCCTTTCAAAACTTGAACAACATTGGCTCAAGGTTGCAACAACTAATTCGAGCAACAAAATCTTCCTTAGGTTTTTTAACCAAGTGTTTTGTTCCCTTTTTTTTGAGATTTCTTGAGTTTCAAACTTGAATGAAAAATGAATGGTTTGACGTATGTCTCTCCATTCCCCAGTTGCACGAATGCTTGACGTATGTCTCGTTGTTCGGGCAATCGTCATTCCATTTTCAACGCGTCCAACACGCTTAAACCTTTTATTGGTCCCTCGTGACCAATCCAACATTTCTTTGATCCCTCATGGTCAATTTAAACTTTTCTTGGCCCTCGTGGTCAATTCAAACCTTTTCACGCCCTTGCGCGTTTTCCAACGGATACCATCGCCCTAGCGCGAGTCCGTCCTTTTTCATTTAAACTTTTACGCCTTTGCGCGTTTTCAAACGGATACCATCGCCCGAGTGCGAGTCCGTCTCTCTTTTAATCAAATCGTTTTTACCTTCATTAAGCTACCCTCACAACGGTAGTAGGTAAAAACTTTTCCTCGGTCTTCATTAAGCTATCCATACAACGATAGTAAACCGCGTTTCCTTTTAACCAAACTTTTTCGCCCAAGCGCGATCAAATCTTTTTAATTAAAATCAACCAACATACAAACTTTTTCTACCAAAGAACTACGTAAGCTTTGAATTCTCCATCGCACCCGGAGATACGTAGGAGCAGGATTCATATCTTGTCAAGCACATTAATAAAAAACTTTCTTTTTCCCCTTCATCATATTTTTTTCTTTTTCCCTTTTAATGTATTCAAGCATGCAAGCAAAACGTTAAAAAACATTCTAGCCTTCGCTAACTAGGAGGTTCCCGTTGAGTACAACGGATGTGAGGGGTGCTAATACCTTCCCCTTGCATAATCGACTCCCGAACCCAAAATCTCTAACATTGTGGTAATATCGAACTTTTTCCCTTTTTCCCCGAAAAATTAAAAGTCCAGTCGTGATTTAAAATTAGTGATTCAACGCTTGTCAATAGCTTGATATCTGAAATTCGACGCGACAAAAATGGCGACTTCACTGGGGATATGCACATTTTAAAACATTTTTGTTTTTATAGCAAGTCAAGCCTATCCTAGTTAGCTTCTAGGCTAAGTTTTTCTCGTTTTGCTTGCACGCTTTTGTTTTATTATCTTTATCTGCTTTTCTTACTTTATATTTATGTGTTTCATATCGCTTTATGTTCATATATCAATTGTGGGGTTGTCACATGAGCGATGTTACGCCACATTGTTCGGGTTAATGCCGAACGTGTGAGGCTCTCTACCCGAGCTTTGAGAAAAAATTAAGATAGGCTTGGGGTTTGTGTAGTATTGGCCCTCTTGACGTATGTCTCGTAGGAATCGATATGAGAAACCCGCCTAGAGTAGATTCTCTTGGAAGTATGGTTGTACTGCGAGTATTTGCAGCAGCGATTATAAGTCCTTGTAGAATCCGTGACTCTAGGGACATTTTAGAAAATTTCATCTCTAGAGCCTACATGTGAGGATGGGGGGAAGTTTTGAACATTCATATACCACACCCCTGCATACCATAAACATTTGCATTCATAAAAATTTTTTTTTGCATAAACAAAAAAAGGGGGCATGTTTTATCATATACATCGCATACATGCATTAACATCATTCATAACATGCATACATTTGTCTTCAAGTCCAAAACTCATTTCCCTTCTTATCATCTGATTTCTTACAATCCGAATTGAGTCATCGGTGTTCGCATTTCATTCGCAACACTACGCGTCATCCCGTCAAGGAAAGTGGCTCGTCGTCCCAAAACAACCTCACCAAGAGAACCCTCAAGAGATTGGCATCACAGTTTTCCTCTGCGGGGGCACACTCTACAAGATGAAATTATGACCTGGTCTTATTCAGATGTGTGGATAAACGTGAAGCATAATTTTCATTCACAAAGCCCGACCATGCTCGGTACACAATCATTCAAAAGCCCAACCATGCTTGGCATTCCCTCACAATTCACAAAAAGCCCAGTCGTCATTGACAATCCTCAATCTCCTACAAAAAGCCCAATTGTCATTGGCACTCCCAAAAGCAATTCACAAAGCCCAACCATGCTTGGCACCCGACCATAACAAAACCCAATTTTCATTGGCACATACAAATACAATTTCCAACCCAAAGCCCAATTTCCATTGGCACTCACAAACCCCATTTCCAAAAAAGCCCAATTTTCATTGGCCCTTACAAACACAATCACAAATAAAGCCCAATTTTCATTGGCATTCCCACTCACAATTCACAATCAAAGCCCGACCTTGATCGGCATCCAATCACATCATGTGGATTGATCCAATGATTCAGCCACAGATGTATGGTAATGATAAAATTTGATTGATTTGCGCAAAGCTAAGGTGCATGTTTTTCTGGGATTAAACTTGGGTTAAATTCCTCAGAACTAAAAATGAAACATATGATGTGTTTTACAAATTCTGCAAACAAGTACAAAATGAAACTGATTTGAAAATTTTAAAAGTCAGAAGTGATCATGGTGGGGAATTTGAAAATGAACCCTTTGAAAAATTTTGTGAAGATCATGGAATTCTCCATGAATTCTCATCTCCTAGAACTCAACAACAAAATGGAGTTGTAGAGAGAAAGAACATATCTTTGCAAGAAATGGCCAGAACCATGATCCATGAATCCAAAATTGCTAAGTACTTTTGGGCAGAAGCTGTAAACACAACATGTTATATTCAGAACAGAATCTATATCAGACCTATTCTGAATAAAACAGCATATGAACTTTTTAAAGGAAGAAAACCAAGCATTTCTTATTTTCATCAGTTTGGTTGTACTTGTTACATACTGAACAACAAGATCTACCTAAAGAAATTTGATGCTAAGGCTCAAAAGGGTACCTTTTTAGGATACTCAGAAAGATCTAAAGCATACAGGGTGTATAATTCTGAAACACATGTTGTTGAAGAATCTATACATATTAGATTTGATGATAAGAAGCCTGGTAATGAAATACCAGAGCTGGTTGAGAGTTTTGCAGATTTCAGACTCTCAGAAAAACCTTCAGAACCTGAACCTAGTTCAGAGTCTGAAGAAAGTTCAGAAGCTGGAAATGATGAAGAATCTGAGAAACTCTCTGATAATGACACTACTCCTGAAGCAAATCAAGACCAACATGGTTCTGAACAAATCCCTGATGGTTCTTCAGAAGCTAATCCACCCAGAACCTCATTCAAGTACAAGTCTTCACATCCTAGGAGTTGATTATTGGGAACAAGAACAGTCCAAGGAAAACAAGATCAGCATTCAGTCAGAATGAGTCTATGCTTGGCCTGTTATCAATGATTGAGCCCACAACAGCTGATGAAGCACTTGTAGATGATGGTTGGATTGTAGCCATGCAAGAAGAACTGAACCAGTTTCAAAGGAATGATGTCTGGGATCTTGTTGCAAAACCTGATCATAAGAACATTATTGGAACAAAATGGGTGTTCAGAAGCAAGCTCAATGAACAAGGACAAGTGATCAGAAACAAGGCAAGACTGGTAGCCCAAGGCTACAGCCAGCAGGAAGGAATTGATTACACTAAGACATTTGCTCCAGTTGCAAGACTGGAAGCAATCAGGTTACTTTTTTCCTATGCTGTTAATAATGATATCATCTTGTACCAAATGGATGTTAAGAGTGCTTTCTTAAATGGTGTTTTTTCTGAAGAAGTTTATGTTAAACAACCTCCTGGTTTTGAAGATGTTAAAACTCCAGATTTTGTTTTTAAACTTAAGAAATCCTTGTATGGTATGAAACAAGCTCCTAGAGCTTGGTATGAAAGACTAAGCAATTTCTTGATTAAAAATGATTTTGTAAGAGGTCAAGTTGATAATACACTCTTTAGAAAAACTTTTAAGAAAGACATCTTAATTGTGCAAATATATGTTGATGATATCATATTTGGTTCTACTAATGCCTCTCTTTGCAAAGAGTTTTCTAAGTTAATGCAGGATGAATTTGAAATGAGCATGATGGGAAGTTGAAATTCTTTTTGGGAATTCAAATCAACCAATGCAAAGATGGTGTTTATGTTCATCAGTCCAAATACACAAAGGAGCTTCTGAAGAAGTTCCAGCTTGATGACTGTAAGCTGATGACAACACCTATGCATCCAACCTGCACCTTAAGCAAAGAGGACAATGGCTCAAAAGTATATCAGAAGTTGTACAGAGGTATGATAGGTTCTCTTTTATACTTAACTGCTTCTAGGCCAGATATTTTGTTTAGTGTCTGTCTATGTGCTAGATTCCAATCAGATCCTAGAGAATCTCATATGACTGCTGTCAAGAAAATCTTTAGGTATCTGAAAGGAACAACTAATTTGGGACTTCTGTATAAGAAATCCTTGAATTATAAGCTAGTTGGATTCTGTGATGCTGACTATGCTGGGGACAGGTGTGCGCACCTCGTTTTTTCCTCGGGAAAAAGACGCGCAGATTCCTCCGAGGTCGTCCTCGGACGCTCGGAGGGTGCCTTTGTGAAGCCGCCACCAAAGTTTTTGTGTAAAGGGAACGTTGATAAACCCTTAAGTTTTTTTTTTGTTTGTAAAGGGAAACGATAATAAAACCCTTTAGACGATGAGGATAAGGATTAGGTCATCGCAACCATTATCGGGTTCGGGAGTCGGTTACGCGAGAGGAAGGTATTAGCACCCCTCACGTCCGTTGTACTCAACGGGAACCTTCTATTTGGTTAAGACTTGAATTGCTTTTTAATACTTTGCGTTCATGTTCATTTATGCTAAAATATAATAAGGGGGGGGAAAGAGATAAAAACAAACGAAAGAAAAGAAAAAAGGTTTTTTTTTTATTATTGTGCTTGACAAGATGTCGATCTTGCTCCTACGTATCTCCCGGTAGTCGGAGAATTCAAAGCATACGTAGTTCTTTGGTAGAAAAACGTATGTGTGTTGGTTAATTTTAATTGGACGATGTTTTAAACCGAATTCTTACGATTAAAACGTAGCTTGTATGCTCGCGCTCGGAGACTTATTAAGCGTATAGCTTGTATGCTCGCGCTTTTGAGACTTATTAAGCGTTTGCTCACGAATCGCATTAGAATTGTTAAAAGTTACGTCCGTTATGGTAAAGGGTTGAATTGGTCGCTATGGGACCAAGGGAGGTACAATGGACTTCTATAAGTTAAACATTGACCGAGTGGACTCCGAAGAGTCGGGCGATTGTTCGATTGATCCACTGAGATCAAGAACGGGTACAATGGACTCGGACGAGTCGAACATTGACCGAGTGGACTCAAACGAGTCGAGGGGTTGAGTCTAATGGCCAACGGGGGACCAAAAGGCTTGGATTGACCACAAGGGGCCAAGATTTGGTTTGGTTAGGGTTGTACATATTAAAAGGGAATGACGATTGTCCGAGCGACGAGACATACGTCACGCATTCGTACAATCGGGGCGATGGAGAGACATACGTCACACCATCCCTTTTTCATTCATGTTTTTGGATTGAATTCTTTAGAAATCCCAAGGTAAGTCAAAACATTTGGTTTGAAAACCCAAAATGGGAAGGTTTAGCAAATTTGCTAGAAAGCGCGCAAGTTCGTCTCATTTTGCGAAAATGCGCACATTACCGGTGTATGTTCATTTTTGAGTTTTGAACATCATGAACAATATTTATTGCTCAAGTTTAGATTGAAAAGCTGAACATAGCTTGTTGGTTCATGTGGTTTTGAAAGTTTGGGAACATAACTTGCTTTGCAAGCTATCCACAAAATGGTTATACGAACTTGTGATTTGCCAAAATTATGCAAAAACCTTGTTATGATTTGAAGAACATAGGTTTAAAAACTCTTTGGTTCTGAGCTCTGGGGCTAGAACCTCAAAAATTGGTTGTTTGGACACAAAAACTCAGGTTCTGAGTTCTGTCATGGTCGCACTGCGACCATGACTTCGCACTGCGAAGCATGCGAAATTTTGGGTTCAGAAGCTGTTTCTGAACATTTGTTCAGAAACAACTTCTGAACACACTCAAGACCTTATATATGGGTAAAAAGCTTTGAGTTTTTGGGATGAAAAAGGTTGTACAAACCAATTTTGATGTTTTGAAAACCTTGGGATTTCTTTGAAATTCAAAAGGGGTTTTTTAGGATCAAAAGGTTTTGAGCCAAAAAAGCTATGCAAACACAATTAGAAATGCAAGATAAAGAGCTTAGTAACTTACAGAACTCCTTAGCAAAGCTCCAGCTGCACTTGGCTTGATTTGGTTGAAGGCTTTCACAAAGGTTTGAAGATTTGTGATGAACTTGAACTTTTGAAAGCTTTGTGTGGATGGATTGTTTCTGGTTATTTGTGGAGATTTGTAGGTTGAAATGAGTAGAGTTTCTGCTCTTTGAATGTTGTGTTTTCTGTCTAATTGTGTGTGTTTTCTGTCTAATTGTTAGTGTGTAACCTTGGGCATTGCCTTGTATTTATAGGCCAAAATCAAATCTTTGTCATCATTACACAATCCTTTGATTCAGCTGATTTGTGGCCAAGATCAAGCTGAATCCCTTTGCATTAAATGCTAATGGATAGAGGCAACCCTGCCTTGTGCCAAGGGGCAAGTTCCAGCTTGATTTCAGCCACAAATTCAACCTATTCTAGAAGGTAATGATGAAGAACAAAGCTGATTTGCACATGACCAATGCTTGGGGATCAATCCTTGCAATCTCAATGGTTGGTCAATAAAAACGTGCACTGTATTGTGCAGAGATTGAGGGATGAAAAGGCTAAAATTGGCTGGTGTGAGAGGGTGAAAAGCTGCTGCAAAACAGAGTAGGCACTCATGGCTTTTCAAGTGAGAAAATCCAGCTGGTTTGACTGGTTTTTTGGGGCAGCAAGCAGGAGGAAAGTCCTCAAGCAGGTGGCTGGCAACCTTGTGGTGGTTAGCAGGTCACCTGGGAGGGGCTAGAGCTGCCCAAGGGCAAGCCCACTTGCTTGTCACATGCTAGGTTGGAAGAAAAAGCTTCTAACCTTGGCATTAATGGCAAGTCCTTCAACTCTGGCTTTGCTTGGCCCAATTAGCCATGAATGCTACTTAAAATAATTATGGAAGTGATGTGCAACAAAATCTGGAATTAAATCCAAGAAACCAAAAATCTGCAGAAAAATCGCAGACTTCGCAGTGCGAAGTGAGCTTCGCATTGCGAAGTCCTCAATTTTGAAAAGTTGACTTTTCTGTTGACTTTTGTTGACTTTTGACTTTTTCCCCTCTTTGATTTTTTTTTGATTTTTGGTTTTAAAATGCGTAGGACAAAATTAGGGTACTACAGCTGCCCCTACTTAATTGTGTCTTCGCATAGAGTGCGTGAGTGCCGAGGGCATCTCATGAACTCTTTGCGGAGATCAATTAAGTAAAAAGAAAAAGAAGGACCCGAATTTTGTCCTTCGCGAAATGCAAATGAAAGGGTTGGTAGGGTTTGATCGTATCCAGCCGCTAACACTGGAGGTAGATCCACTGGGGAATGAAGGTAATCTTATCTAGGCACTGTCACTAGAGGTCGATTCCTGAGGGTGGTGATTTACTCTAGGCACTGTCACTAGAGGTGGAACATTGAGGTAGGTGATCTTATCTAGGTAATGCTTCTAGATGTCGATACCTAAGCTAGGTAATCTTATTCAGGTACTGCTTCTGAATATCGATTCCTAACGAGCTGTGATCTTATTCAGCCGCTAACACTGAAGGTCGATACACTGGGGAAGGTGATCTACTCTAGGAATTGCTTCTAGAGGTCGAACAATGAGGTAGGTGATCTATTCTAGGAATTGCTTCTAGAGGTCGATACCTAAGCTAGGTGATCGTATTCAGGAACTGCTTCTGAATATCGATTCCTAACGAGCTGTGATCTTATTCAGCCGCTAACACTGAAGGTCGATACACTGGGGGAGGTGATCTACTCTAGGAATTGCTTCTAGAGGTCGAACAATGAGGTAGGTGATCTATTCTAGGAATTGCTTCTAGAGGTCGATACCTAAGCTAGGTGATCGTATTCAGGAACTGCTTCTGAATATTGATTCCTAACGAGCTGCGGTCTTACCCTAAATAGGTGCCCCTGGTTGAATGTTGATGGATGCCGGTGAATATGTGATACTCACTGGAGAATCCTTGTTGAGGCTGCATGCTTTATGAAATGAAATGCATGTGTATGAATGGTTTTAAATATGCATGCATGAATAAAATGATGTTGGTTGGGTGCCGAGCAGAGTCGGTCTTTGTTTGTGGTTGTGTTCATGACAGTTGGGCTTTCTCTTTTTGTTTTTTTTTGGTTGGTCGGTTTGGAAGGACAAGGTCCTTTGCCTACATACCCAAATGGGATCAAAACCGGTGTAGTTCGAGCCTAAGCCCGAAAATTTGTGTGGGTTTGCCAATAATGATTGGATTTTTGTTTGGGGTTGAGACTCCCTGGGGAATATCAATAAAATTTGGGCTTTATTGTGGGCCAATGAAAATTGGGCTTTGGTTTGTTGTGCTTGACAAGATGATGATCTTGCTCCTACGTATCTCCTGGTGGGATGGAGAATTCAAAGCTTACGTAGTTCTTTGGTTTGCCAATGAAAATTGGACTTTTGGTTTTGCCAATGATTATTGGTCTTTTTGTTTGGTTGCCGAGCGAGGTCGGGCTTTTGTTGGTTGCCGAGCGAGGTCGGGCTTTTTGTTGGTTTTTGTTGCCGAGCGAGGTCGGGCTTTTTGGTTATGGTGGGATCTCACTGGGGATATAAGGATCATTTTGGAAGCATGATCGATATCCGGCCTTAGTGGATGAAAAAGATGTATGGGGGTGAGCTTTATTTGGGAAATTTGTTTCCTCCGACACCCGGGATCTTTGCGTTTTACGCGTCGTGAGCTACGCACTTGTTTCTGTTGAAGAGCATGAGTCTTAAAATGACTGATGCAAAGCTTCAAGTTTTGAGTCCTCTGATGCAATACCGGGGACCAACGAAATTCTTTCGACATTTAACGTCCAAGTAAAAAAAACACACATTTTTTGTTTTTTTTATGTTATTCCCATATTTCAATGCATTATTTATCATGAATAAAAACACATTTTATGAGCAAGTAAGGACGCATAACAATGAAAAGGTTTTAAAATGACTTTGATTCAACGAAACTTAGTCCCTTGTATGGGTAACTATTCGTGAAAATGTAATCCCTATAAGAGGTGATTACTAAGATAGGGAGAAAAGAAGAAACAAAAAGACAAATGGAAATTTGCTTGGGTTTCACGTGCTACTTTCCCTATGACTTCGAAATAACCTTTTTTTTGAAAGATGATAATGAGGTTGATTCTTTCCCTCTTGAATTCTGTCCGGACCTCACGTGCCGCAGTCTTTTTTGCCTTTCTTTTTTTTTGAAACCCCTAATTTTTACCTGGACTGCTCTTTCGAGTTTTCAGTCCACTGGGGTATATTTCCTTTTTTGATGTCCTTTATTTTTGCCTAGACCGCCTTTTCAGGTTTTCGATCTACCAGGACGCTCTCTATTGCCTAAACCGCCCTTTTCGGGTTTTCGATTTAGCGAGCTCTTTTTCTTTTTGGCATATATATTTTTTTTGACTGCGTCGGAGTTTATTGATAGGGGGATCTTTGTGGATGGGTAATACCTTTTTCAAGCATTAAGTCTTCTTCTCTAAATTCTCGAGAATGAACTTCCTTGTTGAACTGCCCATGCCCCAATGTTGTGAGGTGTTTCTCTTTTATGGGGTTCTTTGTTGGTCAAACCTTGTTTGTGTTTGGGTGCTTGGATGACAAGCATGGTTGGGCTTTTTATGAGGGGATGCCGAGCAAGGTCGGGCTTTTATGATGGGATGCCGAGCAAGGTCGGGCTTTTGTTTTTTTGGATGGGAATGGCTTCCGAGCAAGGTCGGGCTTTTGTGATTGGCTTCCGAGCAAGGTCGGGCTTTTGATTGTCTTCCGAGCAAGGTCGGGCTTTTTGATTGGATGCCGAGCAATGTCGGGCTTTTGTTGGAAATGGGGTTTGTGATTGCCAATGGAAATTGGGCTTTTATTGGAAGTGGGGTTTGTGAGCGCCAATGGAAATTGGGCTTTTTGTTTGGAAATTGTGTGCGCCAATGAAAATTGGTCTTTTGTTGGAGATGTGAGGAATGCCAATGACGACTTGGCTTTTTGTGTTTGGGGATGCCAATAAAATTGGGCTTTGTTTGTTTGGGAATGTGAGGAATGCCAATGACGACTTGGCCTTTTGTGGGAAATTGTGGGGAGTGCCGTAACGGCAAATGGGTTTTTTTTTTTATGAGTTGGGCGACCACTTGTTTGGTCATGTTTGCATAGGAAGCTGCTTCGACCCATTTGGTGAAACAGTTGATGGCAACTAGTATGAACTGGTGCCCTTTTGAAGCCTTTGGCTCAATCATTCCGAACATGTTTATGCCCCACATAGAAAGAGGTTAGGGTGATGTCATGACATTCAGAGGTGTTTGTGGTATGTGCCCCTTGTTGGCATAATTTTGTCACTTGTGACATGTCTTGGCATGGGTTTGGAAGGACTCCTCATGGATTTCTTCGGTGAGCATGACTGCTTCACGTTTATCCGCACATCTGAGTAAGACCTAATTTCTCTTGTAGAGTGTGCCCCGGCAGAGGGAAAACTGTAGTGCCATTCTTTTGAGGGCTCTCTTGGTGAGGTTGTATTACCCTATCCTCTTGATCCCCAAGTCGGGACAATCCTTCAGGAGGTTCAAAATCGTCCTTATTATCATCTTCCGTTTGGTTAATTCGAAGATTGAAGTCAAAAGGGATCGTAGCAGTGTTATTTTTGGTGGTGTATTTATGATGATTTTTTTGTAGGGTTTATGAAAATTTATTTGAGAACGAAAGAAAAACGAACTCTTTTGAACATAAACTGCAACTTTATTAATGACGAAAATGATTTGAAATATGGGGGTCCCATAAAAATTTATCATTTGCCTTGGGAAGAGCAAAATGATTGTTTTTTTTTTAAAAAAACAAGATAAATTACTTGGACAAAGAAATGATTTCCGGAATTTCGATGGCCTTCCGGTTGCTCGGATCTCATCCGAAACGCTACTGTACACCGGGTCGGGTACTTTTTTTTGGTGTTTGGTGAGGGAATGATGTGAGGGTTTTGCTTTGAAATGCATGAAAATGTATGAATGCAATGAGTATGCAAAAATATGCCCCTTTTTTATGCAAAAATATTTCATGAATGCAAATGGATGATATGCAGGGGTTTGGGTATGAATGTTCGGAATTTCCCCCCATCCTCACATGTAGGCTCTAAAAGGTGAAACTTCCTAAGAAGAGGTCCCTAGAGTCATAGATCTCACATGGAATTAGGGTTGTCTATGGACATACGTCGACATGACTTCAATTAATTCCACGTGAAAATCTCCTCTAAGCGGGGTTGGGCATCCTACCTCACGGACATACGTCAACGCGGGCTTCCGCACACAACCTCCTTCTAACTTAGTTTTTTTCTCAAGCTCGGGTAGAGAGCCTCACACGTCCGGCATTAACCCGAACAATGTGGAGTAACATCACTCAAGTAACCCCCGCATTTGATATATATATGATATGAATATAAAGCAAAATAAAGCAAATATAAACATAAAGCATAAATATGACATGTATGAATAAAATAATAAGCAGGGCACGCAAAGAAAATAAAACAATTGGTTTAAAAGCCAAATAGATTAGGCTTGACTCGCTAGTGGGAAAAGGGTCCCCAGTGAAGTCGCCAGCTGTGCGCACCTCGTTTTTTCCTCGGGAAAAAGACGCGCAGATTCCTCCGAGGTCGTCCTCGGACGCTCGGAGGGTGCCTTTGTGAAGCCGCCACCAAAGTTTTTGTGTAAAGGGAACGTTGATAAACCCTTAAGTTTTTTTTTTGTTTGTAAAGGGAAACGATAATAAAACCCTTTAGACGATGAGGATAAGGATTAGGTCATCGCAACCATTATCGGGTTCGGGAGTCGGTTACGCGAGAGGAAGGTATTAGCACCCCTCACGTCCGTTGTACTCAACGGGAACCTTCTATTTGGTTAAGACTTGAATTGCTTTTTAATACTTTGCGTTCATGTTCATTTATGCTAAAATATAATAAGGGGGGGGAAAGAGATAAAAACAAACGAAAGAAAAGAAAAAAGGTTTTTTTTTTATTATTGTGCTTGACAAGATGTCGATCTTGCTCCTACGTATCTCCCGGTAGTCGGAGAATTCAAAGCATACGTAGTTCTTTGGTAGAAAAACGTATGTGTGTTGGTTAATTTTAATTGGACGATGTTTTAAACCGAATTCTTACGATTAAAACGTAGCTTGTATGCTCGCGCTCGGAGACTTATTAAGCGTATAGCTTGTATGCTCGCGCTTTTGAGACTTATTAAGCGTTTGCTCACGAATCGCATTAGAATTGTTAAAAGTTACGTCCGTTATGGTAAAGGGTTGAATTGGTCGCTATGGGACCAAGGGAGGTACAATGGACTTCTATAAGTCAAACATTGACCGAGTGGACTCCGAAGAGTCGGGCGATTGTTCGATTGATCCACTGAGATCAAGAACGGGTACAATGGACTCGGACGAGTCGAACATTGACCGAGTGGACTCAAACGAGTCGAGGGGTTGAGTCTAATGGCCAACGGGGGACCAAAAGGCTTGGATTGACCACAAGGGGCCAAGATTTGGTTTGGTTAGGGTTGTACATATTAAAAGGGAATGACGATTGTCCGAGCGACGAGACATACGTCACGCATTCGTACAATCGGGGCGATGGAGAGACATACGTCACACCATCCCTTTTTCATTCATGTTTTTGGATTGAATTCTTTAGAAATCCCAAGGTAAGTCAAAACATTTGGTTTGAAAACCCAAAATGGGAAGGTTTAGCAAATTTGCTAGAAAGCGCGCAAGTTCGTCTCATTTTGCGAAAATGCGCACATTACCGGTGTATGTTCATTTTTGAGTTTTGAACATCATGAACAATATTTATTGCTCAAGTTTAGATTGAAAAGCTGAACATAGCTTGTTGGTTCATGTGGTTTTGAAAGTTTGGGAACATAACTTGCTTTGCAAGCTATCCACAAAATGGTTATACGAACTTGTGATTTGCCAAAATTATGCAAAAACCTTGTTATGACCTGAAGAACATAGGTTTAAAAAACTCTTTGGTTCTGAGCTCTGGGGCTAGAACCTCAAAAATTGGTTGTTTGGACACAAAAACTCAGGTTCTGAGTTCTGTCATGGTCGCACTGCGACCATGACTTCGCACTGCGAAGCATGCGAAATTTTGGGTTCAGAAGCTGTTTCTGAACATTTGTTCAGAAACAACTTCTGAACACACTCAAGACCTTATATATGGGTAAAAAGCTTTGAGTTTTTGGGATGAAAAAGGTTGTACAAACCAATTTTGATGTTTTGAAAACCTTGGGATTTCTTTGAAATTCAAAAGGGGTTTTTTAGGATCAAAAGGTTTTGAGCCAAAAAAGCTATGCAAACACAATTAGAAATGCAAGATAAAGAGCTTAGTAACTTACAGAACTCCTTAGCAAAGCTCCAGCTGCACTTGGCTTGATTTGGTTGAAGGCTTTCACAAAGGTTTGAAGATTTGTGATGAACTTGAACTTTTGAAAGCTTTGTGTGGATGGATTGTTTCTGGTTATTTGTGGAGATTTGTAGGTTGAAATGAGTAGAGTTTCTGCTCTTTGAATGTTGTGTTTTCTGTCTAATTGTGTGTGTTTTCTGTCTAATTGTTAGTGTGTAACCTTGGGCATTGCCTTGTATTTATAGGCCAAAATCAAATCTTTGTCATCATTACACAATCCTTTGATTCAGCTGATTTGTGGCCAAGATCAAGCTGAATCCCTTTGCATTAAATGCTAATGGATAGAGGCAACCCTGCCTTGTGCCAAGGGGCAAGTTCCAGCTTGATTTCAGCCACAAATTCAACCTATTCTAGAAGGTAATGATGAAGAACAAAGCTGATTTGCACATGACCAATGCTTGGGGATCAATCCTTGCAATCTCAATGGTTGGTCAATAAAAACGTGCACTGTATTGTGCAGAGATTGAGGGATGAAAAGGCTAAAATTGGCTGGTGTGAGAGGGTGAAAAGCTGCTGCAAAACAGAGTAGGCACTCATGGCTTTTCAAGTGAGAAAATCCAGCTGGTTTGACTGGTTTTTGGGGCAGCAAGCAGGAGGAAAGTCCTCAAGCAGGTGGCTGGCAACCTTGTGGTGGTTAGCAGGTCACCTGGGAGGGGCTAGAGCTGCCCAAGGGCAAGCCCACTTGCTTGTCACATGCTAGGTTGGAAGAAAAAGCTTCTAACCTTGGCATTAATGGCAAGTCCTTCAACTCTGGCTTTGCTTGGCCCAATTAGCCATGAATGCTACTTAAAATAATTATGGAAGTGATGTGCAACAAAATCTGGAATTAAATCCAAGAAACCAAAAATCTGCAGAAAAATCGCAGACTTCGCAGTGCGAAGTGAGCTTCGCATTGCGAAGTCCTCAATTTTGAAAAGTTGACTTTTCTGTTGACTTTTGTTGACTTTTGACTTTTTCCCCTCTTTGATTTTTTTTTGATTTTTGGTTTTAAAATGCGTAGGACAAAATTAGGGTACTACAACAGGATTGAAAGAAAGTACACCAGTGGAAACTGTCAGTTTCTTGGTGAAAATCTGATATCCTAGGCCAGCAAAAGACAAGCAACCATTGCTTTTTCAACAGCAGAAGCAGAATACATCTCAACTGCAAGTTGTAGCACACAACTGCTCTGGATGAAATATCAGTTAGAGGATTATCAGATTCATGCAGATAATATTCCTATTTATTGTGATAATACTGCTGCAATATGTCTGTCTAAAAATCCAATTCTGCATTCTAGAGCCAAGCATATAGAAATAAAACATCATTTTATAAGAGATTATGTTCAGAAGGGTGTTTTGGATATCCAGTTCATTGATACTGATCATCAATGGGCTAACATATTTACAAAACCCCTAACAGAAGAAAGATTCAATTTTATTAAAAAGAATCTGAACATGCACTTTATCTCTTGAGAAATATGCTTGAATCTGAATGAAAACTAAGATTCTGAGTTCATCAGAAGCTAAGACTTATCATACACTCATTTTTGAGAGTCTGAATAAAGTTAAGCCCAGAAAAACTTCAGAGTCTGAAGGTTCAGAACCTGGATTTTCTGACTTCTGAATCTGATAGAAATCTAATGTTTGGTCAGAATCTGATAAGTATAACCCTGGGCAATGATGATTTAAAGCTTTGAAAGTTATACTTTGTCCCTCCCAAAGTCATCAATATGAAAATTTTTGTTTCTATTTTTGGTATCAAATGCTCAAAATGTTTTAACACAGACACATTTTTCAAATGCTCAATTTGTATCAGACATGTTCAGTCTTTTAGAACATATTTAAAATTGGTATCAGTTTTGGTCTGAAAGAATTCAGCAGCACTGAACCAAATGCTATATCTTGGTATCAGCACTGAACCATTTTTGGTATCAGGTTCTGATATGAGTTCAATAGTGCTAAAACCTTCAAGTTGGTATATGATCTGAACAATTTTGCCTAAAATAGTTTAGTGATACTAAACAAGATATTCTGAACAACTATGTCTGAACAAAGAATGCTCTGATCAGAAGCTCTGAACTATCTTTTTCTACTTCTGAACAGCATTCTATTTTTCAAATGCAATGTCATATACTCATGTCTGATCAAGTCTGCTCTGATTCTCATCTTTGATGCTTGATAACTTATATGATTGCATGATTATCTCACATGTTTTTCAAACTCTCTCAAAATTCTGAATTTTTTATGAAACTTTCTTTTTGTTGATGACAAAAGGGGGAGTAGAGGTAAACAAGTATTAAGGCTCCTGAGCTCAAAACATAAGTTAAATCCTGTCAGTAATTTACTTATGAAAGGGGAGTAAAAGGTATTAAAGTCTGAGCTCAAAACATAAGTTAAGTTCTGATTGAATTTAACTTATGAGAACTGTTTTTAACTCTTAGCCTCAGAATTGAATTTCTGTGAGTTAAAATGAATTTAAATAACTTGGATAAGACTCAGGGAGCTTACAAAACTCATCATGTGGATTATCAGACTTAGGGGGAGAGCTTACAAACCTCAGAACCTGAAGTCAGCAAGTTATTTACAATTCTGAGTGTTAATTTCACTTTATTGTTTTAAGTTAAATTTAATTAACTTGGATAAGAATCAGGGGGAGCTTACAAACCTAACCTTGAGGATTATTAGACCTAGGGGGAGCTTGCAAACCTCTCCTGAAGTCAGCTTGTTAATTAAACTTAACAACAATTCTGAAATTTCATCTGTTTTGATTTAAACTGAACTTAATTAACCTGGATCAGACTCAGGGGGAGCTTACAAACCTCACACCCTGCAGTTAACTTGTTAATTAAGTTAACAACAATTTTCTGATTAATACTTATGTTTGTCATCATCAAAAAGGGGGAGATTGTTGGAACAAAATGTGAACAACTCTCTTTTGGATAAAGAGGGAGATTGTTGGAACAATTTGTATGAACATCTCTCTTTAAGGTTTTGATGATAACAAAGTTTTAAAAAGAAAATTGGTATTGTTAATGGTTTGTTCTAAGTTATGCAGAACCATGTTCTTAATGATTGGTATTTGATAATGGTTATGGAAGAACAAATTAAGAGCAAGAAGGAAAGCTCAGAAGCTAAGTTACAAAGTTGGAAGGAAAGCTGAGTCTGAAGACTGAGTCTGAAGGCTGTGTCTAAAGGCTGAGTCTGAAGCTTGCGTCTGAAGGCAGCGTCTGAAGGCTGAGTCTGAGGGTAAACGAAAGTCAACGTCTGAAGGGAGCGTCTGATGAACAGTGCTTCTGAAGGTAAACAAAAGTCAACGTCTGAAGAAGTGCGTCTGATGAACAGTGTGTCTGATGAACAGTGCTTCTGAAGAAGTGCTTCTGAAGAGAGCTTCTGAAGTATTGTTCACGCAGAAGCTTCTGAAGTCTGATGTGGCAAGAAAAGCAACTGTTACTGTGCGCATTTAATGCCTGCAATGTCAGAACAACTCCAATGGAACAGTTGTCTCCCTGACTCGAACATTCCCCAGCTTTTAAGGAAAGCAAATTCAAAAATGGCTGTTGCACTCTGGTTTTCTGCTAAGTTCAGCACACAATTTCAGCTATCCTAGCTCAAGATTTGCAATGGCTCTTTGCTTAAATCCTGGCTTTCTTCAACAGCTCAATTCCCTCTATATAAGGAAGAAGAATTGAAGAAGAAATTAGCTAAGACTCTTGAAACAAAACAACTGAACTTGTGCTCTGTTTTTCTGTCCAGAATTCGTAGTTCACCAAACTCTTAGAAATTCTTTCAATCTTTGTATCTTAGAATTTCTTAAGGTTAAGAGTCTTAATCCTGAGTTGTATTAAGTGAACACCTCTGATATTTTATCAAGTGTTCAACCCAAACTTACTTTCTTTGTAATTCAGTTTGGTTCAAGTCTCAGTCTGCGTACTGAGCATTTGCAGTCTCATTACTTAGTGTTCTGAGCAAATTAGAGTCTCATACCGTTGTGGTCTGAGCAGGGAAGTCTCATTCCTTTGTGGTCTGAGCAAGGTAGCTTCATTCCTTTGTGGTCTGAACATTAGAAGTCTCTTCCTTTGTGGTTGAGCAACTGAAAATCTCATTCCTTTGTGGTCTGAGTAATTGTAATCAGATTGATTATAGTTAAAATCTCTTGTTAGTAACAAGGGGACTAGACTACTTCCAACTTGTGGAAGGAACTAGTATAAAAACAATGTGTGTCTCTCTTCCCTTCTCTTTTTACATTTGAATCCGCTGCAATTAACTTTGATAAAAGTTCAAAACTTGATTCTGAACTTAACATTTTTTGAGAAGAAAATAAACCTAAGTTTTTGAGTCCACACAATTCAACCCCCCCCCCCCCCTTCTTGTGTGTTTTTCTCACCTTCATAGTGAAGTCGCCATTTTTCTGTCGTAGTGATTTTTGGATATCAAGCTATTAGTTAGCGTTGACTCGCAATTTTAAGTTCACCACCGATCTTTTATTTTTCCGAGGAAAAGGGAGAAAGTTCGAAAAACCCTATTTTTTAGAGATCAAGGTCCGGGGGTTGGTTACGCAAAGGGAAGGTGTTAGCACCCTAAACGTTTATAGTACTCTATAGGAACCTCTTACTTTTAATTATCTTTATGATAAATTATAAATAAATGCCTAAGTGTGAAAAAGACTAAAGTGATGAGGGTAAAAGAAAGGAAAATGTTTTTATTTTGTTGATTTGGAAAGGCATAGTATTTTGCCTACATACCCGAATGGGATCAAAATCATGTAGTTCGGGGTAAAAAGCCGAGTAATTTGTTTTGATTGATTTTAAAAGTTTTGAAAATGTTTTTGAGAAGATAAGAGGCCGAAAAGGCATAGAAGAATAAAAGTGTTAGTTTGATTGATTTTAATTGAAGAAAAAGTTTAGATAATTAAAAATTGTTTAAAGTTTGATTAAGAAAGAAAAGTCACTTGGTTTGAAATCCAAGGTTGATTTCTTGGGATTTTTGATTATATGAAATGTTTTTGATTTTGACTATTTGAATTTTTTTTTTTTTTGAAAATTTTTGATTAATTCCTAAGGTCCAGTGACTAAGTGTGCCGAGATAATCTAAAGAGCGTCGGATCCCTCAAAATGACGTTGGATCAAGTGAGGGTTTTTTTCCTCGGATACGGTCATTATTTTGCATTTTATCGTTTTCGACATAAAGCGGAATAAATAAATGTGGGTGTCGGTGCGATGTTCTCATTTATATTTTACATTGTCCCTAAATACATTCTAATAAAATGGACCGTAGATCTCACCATTTAGGCCTTGAGATCCTAAAGACAAGGGTTTGAACCCTTGGAGTAAGGCTGGGCGCCCTCCAGGAGGGCGCAGTGCCCACTTGACAGTCATAAATAACCCTAGGTGACCTCCCTAAAGGGCACCCTCTGGGGGCGCCCTCAGCAGCTTACGAGTGCACCCTAGTCATGGTTTTGGCCCTTTACGATTTGGGCCCAAAACCATGGCCGGATAGGTCCAAGTCGAGGCTACAAATAGTAACCTTGGGATCATTCCCAATGCATGACCTAAACAGACTCAAAAACCCTAGTTTTCATACATTGTACTCACAGCCAGTACATAAAATAAAAATGACAAAAAAATAAATAAAAATAAAAATTGCAAATGCATTAAAATAAATATGCTAAAAATAAATAAATAAATAAAAATGCATGAAATGCAAGACGATAAATAAATATGTTGCATAAAAATAAATAAAAAAATGCATGAAATGCAAGACAATAAATAAATATGTTGCATAAAAATAAATAAAAAAATAAAAATGCAAGAAAATAAATAAATATGTTGCATAAAAATAAAAAAAATAAAAATGCATGAAATTCAAGACAATAAATAAATATGTTGCATAAAAATAAATATGCATGAAATGCAAGACAATAAATAAATATGTTGCATAAAAATAAATAAAAAAATAAAAATGCATGAAATGCAAGACAATAAATAAATATGTTGCATAAAAATAAATAAAATAAAAATGCATGATGTGCTGAAAATTAAAGGGCAATAAAATAAAATGGATGAAAATAAATAAAGGCTAAAAAAATAAAAATAAATGCAAGAAACGAAATAAAATACAAAGAAATAAGAAGAAGAAGGGGTGCAGGGAGTAGAAGGAGGGGTGTGCAGAAAGGAAGTAAGAAGGAAGAGAGAAAGAAAAAGACTGGGCCGTGCTAAGCTCATCCTCACTAGGCCTGGCTGGGAGTTATATAAAAGAATTCTTCAGAAAAAAAAAAGTCATTTTTCTCTTCTTTCCCTCTCTCTTCACTTCTCTCACTAAAACCTCTCCCTTCTCTCTACAGACCAACCGCCGGACAATTTTTCGGCGCGGTGGCTGCCGGCCTAGACGGCGGCGCCACCGTGCCGGAGATAAAAAAATTGCTTTTTTTAAAATCTTTTCATGTTTTCTACTATCTTTTTTTCTTATCTAACTGAATCCGAACTTTGTTTTTGGAAAATCCTTATGAGAAAGCCTAGATCTAGATTTGAAATTGTTTGAAAATCTACCTCTTTTGGTTTGGATTTGGGTTTGATTTTTAGTTTGTGGTTGTGGTTCTGTTTATGGTGCTAGTTCGGTTTGTGATGGTTTCGTGGTGTTTTGGATTTGTGGTTGTTTTTATGAGGATTTTGGTACGGTTTTTGTGATTTTGTGGTGTTTTTGTGAGGATTTTGTGGCTTTGTCATGATTCTGTGATTTTTTATTTTTTCGGTGGTTCACGGTGGTTGTGTTGGTCGGATTTATGACTGTGACTGACTGACTGACTATTCTGACCTTTTTTACTGTACTTGGGATCCGTGAACACTACATTCAATGTACTATTTATAGGACAAATTAGGGTTTGGACCAAATGGACAAAAATGCCCCTCTAAAAAGACTGAAAAAAGGCTGAAAAGAAAAAAGGAAAAAAACAGTAAAAAAAACCTAAAATTGATAAAAAAAAATTAAAATAAAATACTAATAAAAAAAATTAAAATAGAATAAAAAAGTAAAATATTAAAAAAAATCGTCTTTGGAACAAAAATGAGGTATTTTAAAATACCTCTCTGCCGAAATTTCGTCTGAAACAATGAAAATTTCTTGCTTAAAAGACGAGTAAAAATGAATCAAAAATTGGGTCAAAAATGGGGTATGACATAGTTCATTATTTTGGAGCAATTGTGATATACACAACACATCCAAAAAATCACTTAGAAGGAAAATATTAGGTTCTTAACCTAAAATAAATGATAAATTAAGGGGAGGACTTACATATAGTAATGTGTTGGCTTGATGTGAATCAATATCTCAACATACAAGATTGTTAATTCCTAAAATAAAGTTTAGAAGGTATGGTCTCCTAACCAAAATAGAGTTTATAAGGTATGGTCTCATAACCAAAATCGAGTTTTTATAAGGTATGGTCTCATAACCAACGAGACAATATTTTTTTACAAATGAGTCACTTATTAGGAAACCGAGGGAGTATATTATAAACATCAATGTGATCTGGTGTTTTCAATTATCTTTTGGACGTATCAACCATTTCATCTTCATTACTCCAATGATTGACCAAGAGGTTCATATCATGAACAACATTTGAGTTGTGAATCTATCCGGTAGGAGTTTGTATTAGAATATAAAATACTTATTGATTAGATTATTAGTATATTGTTTATTAGTTAGCGATAATTGAGATGTGACGACAAGAAAATCGGAAGCTCATTCATTTTGGTTACATAAATTATGGAAAGAAGTATTGTCATATTCTTTTTCGATATGACATTGAAAACATTTTATATCTCTTTTAAATTATGTTTTAATGTTGTTGGATATTTAGTTGTTGGCTTCATGTTTGCTAAAATCAAATACAAGCAATGTGCGTCTTCAGAAGCTGGGTCATCAGAAGCTGAACAGTACTTCAGAAGCTGGGTCTTCAGAAGCTGAACAGTACTTTAGAAGTTGGGTCTTCAGAAGCTGAACAGTACTTCAGAAGCTGAACCTTCAGAAGCTGATGTTCAGAAGTTGTGTTCAGAAGCATCATTCAGAAGTTGTGTTCAGAAGCAACCTTCAGAAGCTGAAATGTTCAGACGCAGAACTTCTTCAGAAGTACCTTCAAAAGCTGGTTTTCTGCGTTCTGTTTTCTGCGCCTTGGCGTGTTTATTTTCTTATGTGATTTGTTGAATATTTAATTGAAGAATTATCCAAGCTGCGTTTCTAGAAGAAAGAAGAATTTCGCAAGATATTTTCTGAAGATTGGATTCAATTATTTGTGAATATATTTTCAAAGAAATCTTTGGAAAATATATTTCTGGAAAATAAATTGTTTCTATATGTTTTTAAAGTATTTTGGAAATATATCTTTGAAGGATTTGGTTCAAGAATTATGTTGCTGCTGAAGCTATAAATAGAGGACGCTGATATTGAAGAATTTACGATTCAAAACAGAAGTCATTATAGAGAGAGTCTTAGGTTTTGAGTCTGTAAGCTTTGTGCTGTGTTTTTGTACACCACTCAAGTGTTTAGAGTTGGTTGTTTTTATTGAGTTGTAATCACTTGAAGCTTTTAAGCAAAAGTGACTGTTTATGTTTTGAAGAGTGTCTTCATCTTTGATTGTCTTAGAGTTTAAGATCACTGGGGCAGTGATTAATTGGTAGGAAGTAAGAGGGGTCTTATATCTAGGAGTTCCTAGGTAGAAGTACCACGGGTAGTGATTAAGTGAGAAGGCTGTGAAACAGGGGTTGTTGTCATAGGACTTCGAATTGATACTATTATAGTGGATTTCCTTCCTGGCTTGGTAGCCTCCAGACGTAGGTGTGTTTGTCACCGAACTGGGTTAACAAATCACTTGTGTTCTTTACTTTCTGTCTTTTATTTTGCTGCTTCTGAACCACTGTTATACATACTCTGTTTTACGGTTCAGTAACAGGTTCTGCCAGAATTTCAATTGGTATCAGAGCAGGCACCCTGCTTGTTTTAGGGTGAGCTCCAGGGAAGGTTTTTTCTGGAATTATGGACAAGGAAGGAGGATTTGTGAACAGACCACCTCTGTTGGATGGTTCCAACTATGAGTATTGGAAATCTCGTATGAGTGCTTTCCTGAAATCTATAGATAGTAAGACCTGGAAAGTTGTTCTGAAGGGTTGGGAACATCCTGTTGTGCTGGACAAAGATGGAGAGAAGACTACTGTGTTGAAACCAGAGGAAGAGTGGTCCAAGGATGAAGATGAATTAGCTCTAGGAAACTCCAAAGCCTTGAATGCTCTATTCAATGGAGTGGACAAGAACATGTTCAGACTGATCAAGCAGTGCACTGTAGCCAAGGATGTGTGGGAGATTCTCAAGACTACACATGAAGGCATATCTAAGGTAAAATTGTCCAGACTTCAACTTCTCACCACCAAATTTGAAAATCTCAAAATGTTGGAGGATGAGAACATACAAGACTTTTATATGAATGTTCAGGACATGGCTAACTCATTTGATTCTCTTGGAGAGAAAATTGTGAGAAAAATACTCAGGTCTCTTCCTAAGAGATTTGACATTAAAGTAACTGCCATTGAGGAAGCACATGACATCTCCAGTATGAAGGTTGAAGAATTAATAGGGTCCTTGCTGAATTTTGAGACATCCTTCAGTAACCGTACTGATAAGAAAGGGAAAGGAGTTGCTTTTGCAGCAAATAGTGATGCTGAGGATTAACAAGGAATAATGAGGATGATGAAGGCTTATCAGAGGCACTTGTGTTGCTAGGGAGACAGTTTAACAAGATTCTGAAACATGTTGACAGGAGATCCAAATCAAATGGTCAAAACAACAGATTCAACATCAGCAAGCAACAAAATGATTTGAAGAAGACAAAGACTGATGAGAAGAGTAATCAATCAAAGGGAGTTCAGTGCTATGAGTGTGAAGGATATGGTCATATTAGGACAGAATGTGGCACATATCTCAAGAAACAGAAGAAAAGCTTGGTTGTTTCCTAGTCTAATGAAGATGACTCAGAAGGAGAAGTAGAGAATGAGTCTGCTAAGCATGTTGTTTCCTTAACTGGAAGATACAAGTCTGATGTTAAAGTTAAGGCCTCAGAAGCACTTTCAGAGTCTGAAGCATTATCAGAGTCTGAAACACTATCAGAGTCTGAAGCACTATCAGAGTCTGAAACTCCATCAGAGTCTGAAGCCAGTGTTGAAAAATCATCTTATGAAGTACTGGCTAACAATTACAAAGATCTATACATCAGAAGTATAGAAGTTTGCAAGCAACTAGTGGATCAGAAGAAGACCATCAGTCAACTGCATGCTGAAAGAAGTGACCATCTAGCACAAATTTCTGATCTCAAAGATGAGGTAACTCAATTGAACTCTCAACTTGACCATATGAAGAAGCAAGTCAGAATGATGAACTCTGCTACTGATGTGCTAGAAGAGATACTGGAGAGTCAAAACCAAGGGAAACCAAATGGTATAGGATTTGATGATAGGATCTTGAACAAACAACAAAATCCATCTAAAAAATTCATTGCAGCTATTAAAACATATGATCCAATGATAGGAAAATCTAAGATGGAACATCAGAAGGAACCTCAGGGATCTAAGAGCAGGAGGGCATCTCGTCCTTGGGTATGTCATCACTGTGGTAAGAAGGGGCACATAAAGCCATTCTGTTTCAAGCTGTATGGATACCCCAAGCACTTTCGGCACAGAAAAGTGGACCCTATTGAAATTTCTGGCAGAACCTGTTACTGAACCGTAAAATAGAGCTGAACAGAGTACGTATAACAGTGGTTCAGAAGCAACAAAATAAAAATACAGAAAGTAAAGAACACAGGTGATTTGTTAACCCAGTTCGGTGACAAACAAACCTACGTCTAGAGGCTACCAAGCCAGGAAGGAAATCCACTATAATAGTATCAATTCGAAGTCCTATGACAACAGCCCCTGTTTCACAGCCTTCTCACTTAATCACTACCCGTGGTATTTCTACCTAGGACTACTCGATATAAGACCCCTCTTACTTCCTACTCAAGTAATCATTGCCCCAGTGATCTTAAACTCTAAGACAATCAAAGATGAAGTCACACTTCAAAACACAATCAGTCACTTTTGCTTAAAAGCTTCAAGTGATTACAACTCAATAAAACCAACCAACTCTAAACAATTGAGTGGTGTACAAAAAAACAGAGCATACAACTCACAACTAACAGACTCAAAACCTAAGACTTTTTCAATGATAGCTTTGGTTGAGTTGATTTTCTTCAATGACAGCGTCCTCTATTTATAGCTTCAGCAACAACATAAACTTGAGTCAAATCCTTCAAAGATATATTTCCAAAATACTTTAGAAACATATAGAAGCAATTTATTTTCCATAAATATATTTTCCAAAGATTTCTTTGAAAATATATTCACAAATAATTGAATCCAATCTTCAGAAAATATCTTGCGAAATTCTTCTTCTTTCTAGAAACGCAGCTTGGAGAATTCTTCAATTAAATCTTCAACAAATCACATGAGAAAATAAACACTCCAAGGCGCGAACACAGAAACACAGAAAACCAGCTTCTGAAGGTACTACTGAAGAACAGCTTCTGAAGTACTGTTCAGCGTCTGAACATCAGCTTCTGAAGGTTCAGCGTCTGAAGTACTGTTCAATGTCTAAACATCAACTTCAGAAGGTTCAGCGTCTGAAGCACTGTTCAGCTTCTGAAGTACTGTTCATCTTCTGAAGGCCCAACTTCTGAAGACGCACATTGCTTGTATATTTGATTTTAGCAAACATGAAGCCAACAACCAAATATCCAACAATCTCCCCCTTTGGCAAATTTTTGGCTAAAATCAATTTTGAGAACAGAGAGACACAACAAGCAAGTTCTTCAATGCACCTGGAAGACTTCGATATTCAGATGGATTATGATAGGGTTACCTAAGAGGCCATTGAGTTTTGCTTTAGTGTCCATGGAGGTAGAGACTGGTTTGCAAGATGACATGGCAGCTTTCTCAATAATCTCTTCGACATATTTTGTTGAGAGAGAAAGATACTACCTGAATGTCTAGTAACTGAGATACCTAGAAAAGAACTGATAGGGCCTAAATATGTCATAGCAAATTCACTACTGAGTTAAGACATAATCCTCTTACGAAGAGTATCAGATGAAGCAGTAAGAATGATGTCATCAACATATAAGAGAATGTATGCCGTGTCATTTCCATTGTGATAGATGAACAAGGAATGATCAGATGCACTATGTGAGAAGCCTAATGTAGATACAAATTCAGTGAAGTGTCGGTGCCAGGCACGAGGAGCTTCTTTAAGGCCATATAGTGACTTCTTTAGTAGACACACATAATCAGGATGGTGAGGATTACGAAAGTCGGGAGGTTGATGCATGTAAATTGTTTCATCAATGTTGTCATGTAAGAATGCATTCTTGACATCCAATTGATGTAGACACCATGGTTTTGAAATAGCAATACTGAAGACTGTTTGTATAATTGTTGGTTTTACCACGGACTAAAAGTTTCTCCACAATCTACATCCGTTTGTTGATTCGAACTATTCTCTACTAGGCGAACTTTGTATCTTTCAAAGGAACCATCTGTATTCTTCTTATGCCTGAAAATCCACAAACTACGAATGACATTAACATTAGCCGGACGGGGTACTAAATCTCATGTCTTATTTTCAATATAAGTAATAATATTAATGTTGGTAGTTCTCATAATATTTCCGTTATTGGTCATGGCAATGAATTATTACCTAACTCCCAAACTCCCTTAAAATTAAATCATGTCTTACATGCACCTTAATTAATCAAAAACCTTGTTTTTGTGCGAAAATTTACCATAGACAATGAAGTTTATGTTGAATTTCATCCATTTTTTTTTTGTAAATGATCTTCAGACAGGAATGCCGCTAATGATATGTGATAGCTCGGGAGAACTCTATCCTCTTACTCCATCACCACCTACTTAAAATCCAACACACTCTTCTTTCATTGCTTTATCCAATGATTTATGGCATGGTCGTCTAGGACATCCGGGAGCAGCTATTTTGAATTCTCTTCATAGAAACAATTTTATTTTATGCAATAAGTCTCAGAACAATTTTTTGTCAGTCTTGTCAATTTGGAAAACAAATAAAAATGTCATTTCATGAATCTTTGTCTCACACTTCATTACCTTTTGATATTTTGCATAGTGACCTTTGGACATCACCAACTCTTAGTTCTGGTGGTCATCGTTACTATATTTTATTTCTTGATGATTTTATAATTTTTTTTATGGACTTTTCCTATTGCCAACAAATTTCAAGCTTATTCCACTTTTATTCATTTTCGTATTCACATTTGAAATTCTGGCAGAACCTGTTACTGAACCGTAAAACATAGCTGAACAGAGTACGTATAACAGTGATTCAGAAGCAGCAAAATAAAAGACAGAAAGTAAAGAACACAAGTGATTTGTTAACCCAGTTCGGTGACAAACACACCTACGTCTGGAGGCTACCAAGTCAGGAAGGAAATCCACTATAATAGTATCAATTCGAAGTCCTATGACAACAGCCCCTGTTTCACAGCCTTCTCACTTAATCACTACCCGTGGTATTTCTACCTAGGAACTCCTAGATATAAGACCCCTCTTACTTCCTACCAATTAATCACTGCCCCAGTGATCTTAAACTCTAAGACAATCAAAGATGAAGACACTCTTCAAAACATAAACAGTCACTTTTGCTTAAAAGCTTCAAGTGATTACAACTCAATAAAAACAACCAACTCTAAACACTTGAGTGGTGTACAAAAACACAGCACAAAGCTTACAGACTCAAAACCTAAGACTCTCTCTATAATGACTTCTGTTTTGAATCGTAAATTCTTCAATAGCAGCGTCCTCTATTTATAGCTTCAGCATCAACATAATTCTTGAACCAAATCCTTCAAAGATATATTTCCAAAATACTTTAGAAACATATAGAAGCAATTTATTTTCCAGAAATATATTTTCCAAAGATTTCTTTGAAAATATATTCACAAATAATTGAATTCAATCTTCAGAAAATATCTTGCGAAATTCTTCTTTCTTCTAGAAACACAGCTTGGATAATTCTTCAATTAAATCTTCAACAAATCACATAAGAAAATAAACACTCCAAGGCACAGAAAACAGAACGCAGAAAACCAGCTTCTGAAGGTACTTCTAAAGAAGTTCTGCGTCTGAACATTTCAGCTTCTGAAGGTTGCTTCTAAACACAGCTTCTGAATGTTGCTTCTGAACATCAGCTTCTGAAGGTTCAGCTTCTGAAGACCCAGCTTCTGAAGTACTGTTCAGCTTCTGAAGACCCAGCTTCTGAAGTACTGTTCAGCTTCTGAAGTACTGTTTCTGAGGTCAGCTTCTGAAGACGCACATTGCTTGTATATTTGATTTTAGCAAACATGAAGCCAACAACCAAATATCCAATAATCTCCCCCTTTGGCAAATTTTTGGCTAAAATCAATTTGAGAACACAGAGAGATACAACAAGCAAATTGTTCACACAACAAAGTACGCAACCATGAAGAACATAACACAAACGTAGTAACAACGGAGTCAGCAGTGGATGATTCACTACATTTCACATAAATACTCCCCCTGAACAGATCAACTTCTGACAACAGAGTCAGCAGCGGATGATTCACTACATTTCACACAAATACTCCCCCTGAACAGATCAGCTTCTGACAGGAAACACACAAACTCCCCCTGAACAGATCAGCTTCTGATAGGAAACACACAAACTCCCCCTGAACTACCTCTGAACAGACACTCAGGAACAACACAACTCAGGAACAACACTCTGAAACAGAGACACATATACCAAATGAAATAATCCCCCTGAGATAGAGACTCCCCCTAAAACACAGAACATCATCTCTTCTGTATTGCTTCTGAATTCTGGACAAAACTGTAGTGCTTCTGAAACTTCTGAATACTTCTGAATTCTAAAAACAACACTTTTTTATCTCCCCCTTTTTAGCCAAATAATCTTGACAAAATACAGTCTTCATACAGGAAATAAAAACTGAATTAGTAACTGAGACTGCTTTGACATCAGACATAGCTTCTTTACAAGGACCAACATCATCTTCATCTCCCTCACTTCCTGCTTGCTCACCCTCAGCAATCTGTAATTGCTATAACTCCTCATGCAAACAAACTCCCATTTTACTCCTCAAGTTTTCAAATTGCTTTGCATCCAAGGCTTTTGTAAATATATCAGCAAGCTGTTCTTCTGTGTCAACATGTTCAAGCTACACAACCTTCTCCTCCACAAGGTTTATGATGAAATGATGACGTATATCAATATGCTTAGTCTTGCTATACTGTATGGGATTTTTTGAAATATTGATAGCACTTAGATTGTCACAATACAATGTTATAACATCATGTTCAACATTATATTCCTTCAGCATTTGCTTCATCCACACCAATTGGAAACAACTGCTACCAGCTGCTATATACTCAGCTTCAGCTGTAGACAAGGATACATAATTCTGCTTCTTGCTGAACCAAGAAATCAGATTGTTTCCCAGAAAAAAAACATCCACCAGATGTACTTTTTCTATCATCTGCACTACCTGCCCAGTCAGCATCACAATACCCAACTAACATAGAACTTTCACTGTATGAGTACATAATACCATAGTCATTGGTACTATTGACATACTTCAAAATTCTCTTCACTTGAGTCAAATGACTCATTTTTGGCTCAGTCTGGTGTCTAGCACAGACTCCAACAGTAAAGGTTATGTCTGGTCTGCTTGCAGTTAGATATAACAGACTCCCAATCATGCTCCTATACATGCTTTGATCAACAGCAACACCTTGTTCATCATTTGTCAACTTCAAGTAAGTGGCTGCAGGTGTTCTTTTATGGCTTGCATTCTCCATCCCAAACTTCTTGACTATGTTCTTAGCATATTTGCTCTGTGAAATGAATATTGTGTCTTCCATCTGCTTGACTTGAAGACCAAGAAAATAGGTTAGTTCACCCACAAGACTCATCTCAAACTCAGACTGCATCTGCTGAACAAAAAGTTG
Organism: Medicago ruthenica; assembly: GCA_018208015.1. Taxonomy (NCBI): domain Eukaryota; kingdom Viridiplantae; phylum Streptophyta; class Magnoliopsida; order Fabales; family Fabaceae; genus Medicago; species Medicago ruthenica. The sequence goes on along the minus strand of CM031374.1, from coordinate 29,331,667 downwards.
AACCATCTGGTTTGACATCCCACCAAAAACAATGTCATCAACATAGATTTGTGCTATCATTAAACTTCCATCTTCTTCTTTAACAAATAATGTCTTGTCAGTTCCTCCTTTTCTGTAACCTTGAGAAACTAGAACTGTGTGAGTCTCTCATAACATGCCCTAGGTGCTTGTTTCAATCCATACAGAGCTTTCTTCAACTTGTAAACATGGTTAGGAAAATTAGGATCCACAAATCCCTTTGGCTGTTCAACATAAACCTCCTCCTGTAAGTACCCATTTAGGAAGGCACTCTTCACATCCATCTGAAACAGTTTGAATTTAAGAATACATGCTACACCCAAAAGTAATCTTATGGATTCTAATCTGGCCACAGGTGCAAAGGTTTCATCAAAATCAAGTCCCTCCACCTGAGTGTACCCTTGAGCAACTAGCCTTGCCTTGTTTCTAGTCACAGTTCCATGTTCATCTGATTTATTTTTGTAAATCCATTTAGTTCCAATGACATTCATGCCTACTGGTCTTGGAACAAGGTCCCACACTTCACTTCTTTTGAATTGATTCAGTTCCTCTTGCATTGCATCAATCCAGAATTCATCAGTAAGTACTTCTTAAAATTCTTGGGTTCAAATTTGGACACAAAGCACGAATCAGTAGTCACTTCATCTGATCTTCTGGTTCTGACTCCTTGATCAAGGTTCCCAATGATTAGTTCTTTGGGGTGGTCCTTCTGAACTCTGATTGAAGGTCCTTTACTTGTTGATGCATGATTTGGATTATTTACTCCTTCTTCAGACTCTACTTCATTTTCCACAGTAGGTGTGTCTGACTGTTCTTCTGAAGTTACAACATCTGGTTCCACATCAGTTACCTTTTCAGCAGGTAAATCATCTATCACAACATTGATAGATTCCATTATTACCTTGGTTCTGGAGTTAAAAACTCTATATGCTCTGTTGTTTGTTGAGTAACCAAGAAAGATCCCTTCATCACTCTTTGGATCCATTTTCCTCATGTTTTCTCTATCAGCCAAAATGTAGCACTTGCTTCCAAACACATGAAAGTACTTGACAGTAGGCTTTCTTCCTTTCCATAATTCATAAAGAGTAGTGGTAGTGCCTTTCTTCAGAGTCACCCTATTGTGAACATAGCATGCTGTATTCATTGCTTCTGCCCAAAACAGATAAGGTAAATTTTTTGCATGTAACATAACTCTGGCTGATTCTTGCAAGGTTCTGTTCTTCCTTTCAACAACACCATTTTGCTGGGGTGTTATGGGAGCTGAAAATTCATGCTTGATTCCTTCAGAAGAACAAAACTAAGAGAACTTACTATTTTCAAATTCCTTCCCATGGTCACTTCTGATCCTGACAATAACATTATTCTTTTCTCTTTGTAACTGAGTTCACAGATCTTTTAACACATCAAAGGTGTCTGATTTTTCTCTAATGAAGCTTACCCAAGTGAATCTTGAAAAATCATCAACAACCACAAAAGCATACTTCTTTCCTCCAATGCTCTCAACTTGCATAGGTCCCGTTAAGTCCATATGTAACAGTTCAAGAACTTTTGTTGTTACCTGATGCTCTAACCTTGGATGAGACATACATGTTTGTTTCCCAATCTGACATTCACCACAAATGTTGTCTTCATTGATCTTAAGTTTGGGTAGACCTCTGATGGCTTCCACTGACATGACTTTCTTCATACCCCTCAGATTTAAGTGCTCAAGTTTCTGGTGACAAAGTCTGACTTCTTCTTCTGAACTTATAAGGCATTTGGATAGGCTTGTTTCTTCTTGAGGCATCCATAAGTAACAATTATCCTTTGATCTACTGCCCCTAATCTGCACTTCACCTTCTTTACCAGTTACCAGACATTCCTCCTTGTTAAAGTTCACTTTCAACTCTTGATCACACAGCTGGCTTATGCTGATCAAATTTGAAGTTAGCCTTTTACTAATAGCACATTGTCTAGCCTTGGTAGTCCATCACTGATCAAGTCACCAATTCCAAGAATTTCTCCTCTAGCTCCATCACCAAAAGTCACATAGCTACTGGAGTATGGCTTTAAATTACTTAAGTATTTCTTCACACCAGTCATGTGCTGGAGCATCCACTATCAAAATACCAATCTTCCCTAGAGGAGGCTCTCAAAGATGTATGAGCTATGAGGCCAACATTATTACTTTTGGGTTTCCATACCTTCTTGACATTGATTCTGTTTACAATAAGTGTTGGATATTTGGTTGTTGGCTTCATGTTTGCTAAAATCAAATATACAAGCAATGTGCGTCTTCAGAAGTTGGGCCTTCAGAAGCTGAACAGTACTTCAGAAGCTGGGTCTTCAGAAGCTGAACAGTGCTTCAGACGCTGAACCTTCAGAAGCTGATGTTCAGACGCTGAACAGTACTTCAGACGCTAAACCTTCAGAAGTTGATGTCCAGACGCTGAACAGTACTTCAGAAGCTGTTCTTCAGTAGTACCTTCAGAAGCTGGTTTTCTGTGTTTCTGTGTTCGCGCCTTGGAGTGTTTATTTTCTCATGTGATTTGTTGAAGATTTAATTGAAGAATTCTCCAAGCTGCGTTTCTAGAAGGAAGAAGAATTTCGCAAGATATTTTCTGAAGATTGGATTCAATTATTTGTGAATATATTTTCAAAGAAATCTTTGGAAAATATATTTCTGGAAAATAAATTGCTTCTATATGTTTCTAAAGTATTTTGGAAATATATCTTTGAAGGATTTGGCTCAAGTTTATGTTGCTGCTGAAGCTATAAATAGACGATGCTGTCATTGAAGAAAATCATCTCAACGAAAGCTATCATTGAAAGAGTCTTAGGTTTTAAGTCTGTTAGTTGTGAGCTGTATGCTCTGTTTTTTTGTACACCACTCAATTGTTTAGAGTTGGTTGGTTTTATTGAGTTGTAATCACTTGAAGCTTTTAAGCAAAAGTAACTGATTGTGTTTTGAAGCGTGACTTCATCTTTGATTGTCTTAGAGTTTAAGATCACTGGGGCAGTGATTACTTGAGTAGGAAGTAAGAGGGGTCTTATATCTAGGAGTTCCTAGGTAGAAATACCACGGGTAGTGATTAAGTGAGAAGGCTGTGAAACAGGGGCTGTTGTCATAGGACTTCGAATTGATACTATTATAGTGGATTTCCTTCCTGGCTTGGTAGCCTCCAGACGCAAGTGTGTTTGTCACCGAACTGGGTTAACAAATCACTTGTGTTCTTTACTTTCTGTCTTTTATTTTGCTGCTTCTGAACCACTATTATACATACTCTGTTCAACTCTGTTTTACGGTTCAGTAACAGGTTCTGCCAGAAATTTCAATTGGTATCAGAGCAGGCACCCTGCCTGTTTTAGGGTGAGCTCCAGGGAAAGTATTTTCTGGCATAATGGAGAAAGAAGGAGGATTTGTAAACAAACCACCTCTGTTGGATGGTTCCAACTATGATTATTGGAAATCACGCATGAGTGCTTTCCTTAAATCAATAGACAGTAAAGCCTAGAAAGCAGTTCTGAAGGGTTGGGAACATCCTGTTGTGCTTGACAAAGATGGAAAGAAGACAGCTGATCTGAAACCACAAGAAGTGTGGTCCTAGGAAGAAGATGAATTAGCTCTTGGAAACTCCAAAGCCTTGAATTCTATATTCAATGGAGTGGACAAGAATATGTTCAGATTGATCAAACAGTGCACTGTAGCTAAGGATGCCTGGGAAATTCGCAAGACTACTCATGAAGGCACATCCAAGGTAAAAATGTCCAGACTTCAACTTCTCACCACCAAGTTTGAAAATCTCAAAATGTTGGAGGATGAGAACATACAAGCCTTTTATATGAATGTTCTGGACATGGCTAACTCATTTGATTCACTTGGAGAAAAAGTGTCTGATGAGAAACTTGTGAGAAAAATTCTCAGATCTCTACCCAAGAGATTTGACATGAAGGTGACTGCCATTGAGGAAGCACATGACATCTCCAGTATGAAGGTTGAGGAATTAATAGGGTCCTTGCAGAATTTTGAAATAGCCTTCAACAACAGGACTGATAAGAAGGGTAAAAATGTTGCTTTTGTAGCAAATGATGAAAGCACATCAGAAGCTCTTGTGATGCTGAGTAGACAGTTTAACAAGATTCTGAAGCAGAAGACAAGAACTGATGAGAAAAGCAATCAATCCAAAGGTGTTCAATGTCATGAGTGTGAAGGATATGGCCACATTAGGACAAAATGTGCCACATATCTCAAGAATCAGAAGAAAAGTTTGGTTGTGTCTTGGTCTGATGAAGATGAATCAGAAGAAGAAGTGGTGAATGAATCAGCCAAGCATGTTGCTGCCTTTACTGGTAGATGCATGACATATGATAAAGTTATGTGTTCAGAAGCACAATCAGGTTCTGAAACACCATCAGGTTCTGAAGCACCATCTGATTCTGAATCCAGTGATGAAGAATTGTCTTTTGAAGAACCAGCTACCTCTTATGAAGAACTATACCTTAGAAATGAAGAAGTTTGCAAGTTATTAGAAAATCAGAAAAAGACTATCAGTCAACTGCTTGGTGAAAGAAGTGAACACTTAGAGAAAATTTATGATCTCAAAGATGAGGTAACTCAGCTGAACTCTCAACTTGAACACATGAAGAAGCAAGTCAGAATGATGAACACTGGTACTGATATGCTTGAAAAGATTTTGGAGAGTCAGAACCAAGGGAAACCAAATGGTATAGTATTTGATGATAGGATCTTGAACAAACAGCAAAATCCAGCTAAAAAATTCATTGCAGCTGTTAAAACATATGATCCAATGATGGGCAAATCTAAGATGGAACATCAGAAGAAGCCTCAGGGATCTAAGAGCAGGAGGGCATCTCGTCCTTGGGTGTGTCATTATTGTGGTAAAAAGGGGCATATAAAGCCATTCTGTTACAAGCTGCATGGATACCCCAAGCACTTTCAACAAAGAAAAGTGGAACCCATTGTAAACAAAATCAATGTCAAGAAGGAATGGAGAACCAAATGTAATATGGTTGGTCTAACAGCTCACACCTCTCTGAGAGCATCATCTAGGGAAAACTGGTACTTTGACAGTGGATGCTCTAGACACATGACTGGAGTTAGTAAATTTATTGAGAATATAAGACCTTACACTAATGGCTATGTGACTTTTGGTGGTGGAGCTAGAGGAGAAATTCTTTGAATTGGAGATTTGGTCAGTGATGGACTACCAAGGTTAGACAATGTGCTGTTCGTTAAAGGGTTAACTTCCAATTTGATTAGCATAAGCCAGCTGTGTGATCAAGGGATGGAAGTGAACTTCAACAAGACTGAGTGTCTGGTAACTGCTGGGAAAAGAGAAGTGCTAATGAGAGGTAAGAGATCTAAGGACAATTGTTACTTGTGGGTACCTAAAGAAGAAGTCAGACTCTGTCACCAGAAACTTGGGCACTCAAACCTGAGGGGTTTGAAGAAAGTCATGTCTGTGGAAGCCATCAGAGGACTACCCAAACTTAAGATTAATGAAGACAAAATTTGTGGTGAGTGTCAAAGTGGAAAACAAATCAAGATGTCTCACAAGAAGCTGCAACATCTTAAACTTCACATGGATCTCATGAGGTCAATGCTAGATGAAAGCCTAAGTGGAAAGAAGAATGTTTCTGTTTGTGTTGATGATTTTTCAAGGGGTAATCTGCATGAGGAGTTATAGCAATTACAAATTGCTGAGGGTGAGCAAGCAGGAAGTGAGGGAGATGAAGATAATGCTGGTCCTTATAAAGAAGCTATGTCTGATGCAGAGTCTGATGTCAAAACAGTCTCTGTTACTAATTCAGTTTTTGTCTCTTGTGTGAAGACTGTGTTTTGTCAAGATTGTTTGGCTAAAAAGGGGGAGATAAATAAGTGTTTGTTTCAGAAGTTTCAGAAGCACTACAATTCAGAAGCCAGTTTACAGTTATGAAGCTTTTGTGATCTGTTTCAGGGGGAGTTTCTATTTCAGGGGGAGTATGTGTGTTTCCTGACAGATGTTGAATGATATGTTTCAGGGGGAGTTGGTTGTGTCCTCAGAAGCTGATGCTGTATGTGTGAAACGTAGTGTGTTATCCGCTGCTGACTCTGTTGCTACGTGTATGTTTATGTGTTGTTCTTCATGGTTGCGTAATTTTGATGTGTGCAATATTTAACTTTCACCCGACCTGATATTGCCTATGTTGTCAAACAAGTGTGTTTGTTTATGCATGATACCCCCACATAACATATGACTGCCTTGAAGCAAATTATTAGGTACATTAAGGGTACCATTCACCATGGTTTACATCTTTCTCCTTCCCTAGTTGATACCTGACCACATATACAGATGCTGACTGGGGAGGTTGCCCAAATACTAGAAGATCTACGTCTGGGTAATGTGTCTACCTTGGAAATAATTTGATCTCTTGGTCTGCAAAACGGCAGTCAACTTTATCCCGCTCTAGTGCTGAAGCAGAGTATCATGGTGTTGCTAATGTTGTTGTTGAATTTTGTTGGGTTCGAAACTTGCTATTAGAACTCCAATGTTCGATCATCAAAGTCACTCTTGTCAACTGTGACAACGTTAGTGTTGTTTACTTGTCAGGTAATCCTATCTAACATCAACGCACAAAACACATTGAAATGGGCATCCATTTTGTGTGTGAAAAGGTTGCTAAAGGTCAAATACGTGTTCTACATGTCCCATCTTGCTATCAAATAGCTGACATTTTCACCAAGGGCCTTCTGCTGCAATTATTTGATGATTTAAGAGATAGTCTCAATATTCGTCAACCTCCCGTTTTGACTACGGGGGCGTATTAGAATATAAAATATTTATTGTATAAATTATTAGTATATTGTATATTAGTTAGAGATAATTGAGTTCCAAGTTATAGATATTTGGTGCTCAAGTATATTGTATATTAGTTAAAGATAATTGAGGCCAAGTTAGACATACTTAACGCCTAAGATGCTTAGTACCCAAGATACTTGGTGACCAAGACAATATCATTATATAAATACACATTACAACATAATCAAGCAGTCAAGGAAAACAGTTTATTGATGATTAACACAAATTGATATGAGTTTCATCCTCTTTCATTGCATCACTTCATAGACTAACAATACACATGTACGAATTACATTAACATGTTGATATATTCTATTCTCTTTGAATCATGTCAACTCGTTGACTAGATATTACAAATAAACAGTCGTTTAAATCCTATTAGAGGATTGATTAACGGTTTTACTATATTTTAGGGAGTACACCGTCCAAAGAACTGATATAATCATCTGTATTATATTATTTATTAAAAAAGAACTGATATAATCATCTGTATTATATTATTTATTTATACGTATAACTAATCTTAACTCTCCTTAAAAAAAAAAACTAATCTTAACTTAAATTTAATTGTGTTAATATTTTGTTGATCTAATTGATAATTTGAAATTTTTATTCATTCTTTTTTTCATTTTCTTTGAAAGTGATTGATTCATTAACATTCATAAAAAAAAAAAAAACATTGATATGAATCAGAAAGGAAGGGGTATAGAAGGACTCGATGCTTTGCCTCTGAAGCCTCTTTCATGTACTAGTACCTAACTGTTGAGGGATACACCAAACCAAACTCATTTAATATTATGACCAAAATCATTGTTAATCATATAATAATGGATTCTTCTACCATTCCACCAAATACTGATTATAGAATTACGTTCCTTAATCACTTCTATTTGTCCTTTATGTACAGACCTTTCATTTTTATGTGACTTCATTAGTGTTAGGTACGTAATTAATTGCGCCATACCATTTTTCCAACTTTATTCTTCACGGCATAAAGCCTACTTATACTGTTTTATCCTATAGTTAAGTCATGTACTTCCAAATTGTGGTTGATGTAAGTACTAATGAGATTTAATTTTATAAACCTAAATCAAATTATGCCATGGCAATAGAAGTTTTAGAAAATTTGTAAACTACATTATACTTGCGGGAAAGTTTAACCCATATACAATTAGCATGTGTGAAAGTTTAACTCATTTTCACTTATAAATGGACAGACGATCAAGCGTAGCGAATGGAGCAAAAAGTACAAAAAGTGTAGTAAAACGAGCGGAGCGAAGCGACTATGTAAATGAATCTTGTACCGTTTAATCTAAGCGTAGCAAATTAAAAAACAAATTGCAGGGAGTTGGAGACATAGACACAGTTAATCAACTAGGTGATCGATCATTGTGTTCTTATGCATTCATTTATTTTATTTAGAATTGGATTTGTTATATTAACGGATATTATATATTTCATTCCTTTCTTTTTAGTTTTTCATTTTAAGTCATTTATACATAAAAAAATTTAATAAATATTGTTATTTTTAATGTAGTTTTTTTTTCTTGTAACACCAAATCTATTATTCCATCCATCTTAAATATTTAAGAGTATTACTAACAAAATAATAAACAATGTTCCATTAAGCTTAAAAAAACACAAGTAAATAAGAAGAAAAATATTCTTCAAAGGTGATAGATATATATGAGATTTGCTATAAAACACCCACTAGTTTTGATGTGGTAGTGTTTTAGCAAGTTATAACTAAAAAGTTGATAAATACACCTTGAAGTGTATGTTGCTATAACACACCTTCAAAAAAATAAGAAGATGTACGTTAGCAACTTCTATAGACATTTGCTAGAATACACCTACTTATTTTCTAGTAGGAGTAGTTTAGCAAGTAATAACTAAAAAGTGGTTAAATGCACCCTAAGATGTATCTTGTTAAAACACTCTCACATTAAAACTAGTAGGTGTGTTCTAATATATATATATATATATATATATATATATATATATATATATATATATATATATATATATATATATATGAGTGACTGTTTGGTCACATGAAAAAATAATATTGAAAGATGTAAATAATTTTCTTTATGGCACAAAGCTAACTATGGGATACCCTGGATTAAACAAAAACAAACCCCTTGATTAAACCATGCAAATGACAAAAGCAACAATTGTCAAATTCAGAATTTATTTCTCCATCAATCAAAGATTTTTAACTTTCACATTCATGAAAATTAGATAAAAGTAAAGATAAAGCAAAGAAAGATCAATATAGACAGATTAACAGCCTGACGGTGGGGGACAAGTCTCATTCCACACATTGAACACTCGTGTTTGCTAGCTATTGAAAAGAAACTAAAGTATGTATCCACTATTTCTATTTTCTATTTAGAATTTTCTCCACTACCAAATCATTTACTTTCCTTTTATATCTATTCTTCCAAATAATATTATCTAATTCCTTCATTACACTTTGCTTTTATTCTTCTTTAATTAATATTTTTCTGCTTCAAATATTCACCTATACCAAATTATATATTGCTATAGATGACAAACTTGTATTTATCTACCAAGTAGTGTATATATACCTTTTTCTAGAATGTTTTGTATTTGGTAAATTCCTTCTTAAGTGTTGTTTTGGAGTGTTGATTTAGGTTATACTATATAGTTCATAGAGTCTATGAAGGACAGAAACAGCTCAGCTAATTGATGCTCTATCAAATTACACATATGACCAACAACAAGTGGAAGCTAAGTGGGGTCTACACCAGATTGATGAACCATATGTCACCAAAAAAAGATCGCTGATTTATATTCATATTAAATGAACACAACAATCATGCAACATTTATGAAATATTATTCAACGCCTATAACGCTAAACTTATTCTATGCGTGCGAATTGTTGTTGTGAATGAGTGAGGTAATCCAGCCTTCACCAAAAAAAAAAAAATAGGTGTGACTAGAGAATTATTTTTATAGTAGATTTAAAAGACCTTTTTTTTTTTTGAACAAGCAAAAATGGGATATATATTAATAGATGAGGAGTCTCTAAATTAGCACAAGGTGTGCCAACCCAGAGCTCCACCAAAAGTCAAATACACAGTTCACCTCAGTAACCAAGAGGCGGTTAGCCGATGCCCATACAAACAAAGGGGCTCGACCACCAACAATGAGAATTATTACGAACATTAATATTACAAGTTTTCACCCACCAAAAAGAATGAACCTTTACTTTATCTAATAGTTGGTAGATGGTACTCTCCTGATTGTTGAAAAGTCGGTTGTTTCTTTCCGTCCAAATGACCCACACGGTACAAAGCCACAGGAGCTGCAAAAAAGAACGACTAGATCGCAAACCACCGGCTAAATAAACAAACTGAATAAAATGATCCTTAACATTGAGCGGATCAACCGAGGAAACACCAATCCAGCCCCGAACCAGACTCCATAAAGGGCCAAAACACGAACAATGAAGAAATAAATGTTCAGCTGATTCGTTGCCCCCACACCCAGTCACGCAAGATTGATCTTCAAAAGAAATTATACCACGAGCCAACAGATTATCTTTAGATGGCAAGCGATTTTGAACCAACCGCCAAGCCAAGATATACACCTTCAAGGGTACCTGTTTGTGCCAAGTAAGATCCAAAACATCGTCAACCGGAATAGACTCCTGTTTAGAGAGCATCTGGTACACACCACGAACGGAATACCCCCCACCAGAGTCAAGCTTCCACCTCCACTGATCAGGAACATTAGGCTGCAAAGAAATGTCAAGCAATAAAACCCTAAGCTCTGCTAACAGCTCCTCCTCCCACGCCCACAACCGCCTACGCCACCGCCAAGCCTCCCCTGCTACCCCCCACCCTAGGTCACACATATCTTCCACCGATATCGACTTGTTAATAGCTAAGTCAAAAAGACGGCCAAACCTCTCACATAACGGAACCCCACCAAGCCACGGGTCAGTCCAAAAAAACGACATAGAACCACACCCAACAGATCTATCGACACACCCTGCAAACCACCCACCGTCCACCCCTCCAGCCCCGTCACGGATTTTGACAACCTCCCGCCACCAAGAAGAAGCACTCCGGCCCCCCACCTCCAACCTCCCATTCACCTCACCATACCTAGCTACCAACACCCTGTACCACAAACCCCCTCTATCCACCAAAAGCCTCCAACACCACTTACCTAACAAAGCAGTATTAAACTCCCTCATCCGCCTCACCCCCAAACCGCCATCCTCCTTACTTTTACAAATATTACACCAAGCAATCCAAGATAATTTCCTAGGTCCCTCACTCCCCCCCCCCCAAAAAAAATTTAACAATAAAGATTCAATAGAAGAGATAATACCTGATGGAGCTTTGAAAGACCTAAGTAGTGAGAATGCGTTGAGGTATTTTATTGGCGTTAAATAGATTAGTTATGATGGATTAGAAAGAAAAAAATATTATTATCATCGGGTGAAAATAGTTTAATTGTTATGGATATTGTAATATGTGAAGGGTGAGGTTCAAACACAGAATCTTTCACTTGCTTCTTTAAAAGTGAAATTTTGATTACCGGATTACTTGATAAAATAATTAAACTAGACAAACATATTAAGGATGATAAAGTAAACAAGTCTTTACTATTTCAAGATATATTTGTATTTGATAGTTCCGAAAGACTATTTCCATTGATGGTCACAATTTTAAAGATTGATTTACAATCTTTATCATGTTTTTTAACATGTTATGAAAACTTACTAAAAAAATGGATAATTTAGAGTCAATTTTTGACCCAAAATCATCCCTCTAACTCGTTTTTCTTTTTCTCTTTTATTGAAATAAGTGATGTTCACATCTATTTCATTTTTTATTTTGTGATTTCGTCGTCTTAGTGTGACGTTGGTTTGTTCGTTGTCTTTGTGCGGTGTTGTTTGTCTTTCTTGTTTCGTTTAGGTATTTGTTCGGTTCAGATTGTCAGATCAGCTTCGATGCAGTGCAGATCCAATCAATGACTTTGGCGTCGTCCACGTTGCAGATCGGAAGACATGGGTATTCCGGAGACTTGAATATAGTCATATGTGTAGGCTTTTGTACTTTGTCGTTTTATGATATTAACATGGATGCTGAGTTTGTTCGCAGATTCATCCTTTTTGTTTTTAGCAAATTTACATTGTATCGATGTACTCAATCAATTTGAAGGAATGAATGAATATCATTTATTTTTGTAAAAAAAAATGAAAACTTACTAATAAAAAATAATGCAATTAAAAACTCATAATAATTAAAAAAAGATGGTCTTTCTTTATTTAACCCACATAAAGTCAAAGAAAATCAACACAAAGAGCCAAAAAAGACAAACAGTAAGTACTATACTATAAAAGGGAGAATGAATATGGGAAAACCTTATTATTACAATTACTATTACTAATACTAATAATGAAAGTGGGTGTGTTTATTTATCCTTCATTAACTCATCACAATCACAAGGTGTTAGAATCACAAAAAATATGAACAAGGGCCAGATAGCAGCAGCAGTTGGGAGAGTACTGGACCCCACACTCAAAACTCTAGTTCAATGTCACACACCGCACTCTTCCCCTTCAATCAAACCCCGCCACGTGTCTTAAGACTTTCACAAAGCAACCGACACTTCTTAATTTACCCATACCCAAAGATAAAAAAACAAAACCAGCATTACATTACCACCTAAACTCCTCTTAATCACCAAATTAACAACACAACAAAACACCTCACACCATTTAACAATCATTCATCTCTCTCTCTTCTCTTTCTATTTCTCTCACACTCACATTACAACAACACAACATAAACATAAACACAGAGGTAGCGTTTGGTTTATGTTCTTGTCTGAAAAACAAAACCAAAACCTTAAAAAATGGCCATGGATTGCGGCATCTATGGCGTCATCAACATCAAGCACCGCACGTTGTTTTTCTTCTTCATTCTCTTTCTATCTTTTTCATCTTCTTCTTCTTCAACCGTTCAAATAAACTCAAACTCAATCTTAGTGGCTTTATTAGACTCACATTATACAGAACTAGCTGAACTCGTTGAAAAAGCTATGCTTCTACAGACACTAGAAGACACTGTCGGTAAAAACAACATCACAATCTTCGCACCAAAAAACCAAGCTCTTGAACGAGATCTTGACCCAAATTTCAAAACCTTTCTCTTAGAGCCACGAAATCTTAAATCTCTTCAGACTTTGTTAATGTCACATATTATCCCAACTCGAATCAATGGATCTGTATCCAACAAAGCCGGGTCGACCCGACACAGAACATTGTCGCTTGAGCATCAGATATTGATACAGTCAAATGAAACATCTCAACAATGGTTTGTTAATGGAGCTAAGATTGTTCATCTTAACGATGTGACAAGACCTGATGGTGTTATTCATGGAATTGAACGGCTTCTTATTCCTAGGTCTGTTCAAGATGACTTTAACCGTCGCCGGAGTCTTGTGTCTATTGCTGCAATTAAACCGGAAGGTGCACCGGAGGTTGATCCGAGAACTCACCGGTTGAAAAAGCCCCCACCGCCGCAGAATCCTGGCTCTCCGCCGGCTCTTCCTATTTTTGATGCAATGGCTCCTGGACCTTCATTAGCACCGGCGCCAGCACCAGGTAATGGAAGCTTTTTAGCACCGACACTTCTGATGGAAGACGTGTACGCCAGTGTCAATGTCCGACACCAGGCACCAATACATCTGATTATATACAATTTTGTTATTTTCACAAATTATTAGATGTCAATTGGTTAGTGTTTGGTGTCTGTGTCTGTCGGTGCTCGAAACTAATTTGTAACTAACTTGTTTCAGGACCTGGTGGGCCCCACCATCATTTCAACGGCGAGGCACAGGTGAAAGATTTCATCCAGACACTGATACATTATGGAGGTTATAACGAGATGGCGGATATTCTGGTGAACCTAACGTCGTTAGCAACAGAGATGAGTAGGTTAGTATCAGAGGGTTATGTTTTAACAGTTCTAGCTCCAAATGATGAAGCTATGGCTAAGTTAACAACGGACCAATTGAGTGAACCGGGTTCACCTGAACAAATCATGTACTATCATTTGATTCCCGAGTATCAAACTGAAGAGAGTATGTACAATGCTGTTAGAAGATTTGGGAAGGTGAGGTATGATACACTGAGATTGCCTCATAAGGTTGATGCTGAAGAAGCTGATGGGTCGGTTAAATTCGGGCATGGTGATGGTTCGGCCTATTTGTTTGACCCGGATATTTATACGGATGGGAGGATTTCTGTGCAAGGGATTGATGGTGTTTTGTTTCCACATGAAGAAAAGGAAGAGGTTGTTGATAAGGGTGTGACCCGAGAACGGATGGGTCAACCCGCTAAGGTTGTGGCCAAGCAAAGAAGAGGTGCGTTGCTTTGATTTTTGTTTTCTTGTTTACTTTTTCTTTTGCTTTATTTTGTTTGGGTGTGTTTTAAGTCAAGAAGAAAATAGGGAAAAAGTACAAAAAGGTGATTATGATGTGTTCAATTTGGTTGGATTAAAATTTTCTTTGCGTTGAACTTTATGTGCTATGCTTTTGGATGTGATTCTTGTGGTGTTTTGTTGGAGCTTGGAGGTAGAAATAATTGCGATGCAAGCAGAAGAAAGTGTTTACTTTGACATTGGTTTATTAGGGAAGAAAAGAATTTTCAAAGAGAAGTGTCTAGACTAACTGTGTGTTTGGCTTTGCCATGACAAAAATTTATCTAGTTAAATTGACTTTTGTTTAAGTTAGTTGATATAAACTGATTTATGTTTGGAAACCTTCGCGAGAAAGTGAGTAGAACAATAAGTTAGAGGCTCTAAATCATGTTTGGAGGAAAATAAATTCTAAAAAAACTTCAATCTCAGCTTCATGTTATATTCTAGAGACAAAACTAATTCTACTCAAGAACTCCTTAAACATGTCAAAATCAACTTTTTCAGTTCAGGATCACTTTTGAGAGACAAAAATGATTCCAAACATGCACTAAGAGTTTTATTTTAGGTGATCTCTTGAAGTGGGCCTGTGGAGTATGTGATTTAAGTTATACAATTGTAATATGGAGGACTTGAGTTGTTGATGTCCAAGTATTTTTCTTTGCTAAATTGTTTTCTTCTGATATACGAATGTTAGGTTTGATTGTTAGGAAATATAGAGAATTGATGTAGCAAATAGAGTACTTAACGTTTAAGAAACTAGTCTAAACCTTAAAAAAGAAAAGGTCTTAACTTCTTTCTAATATTAAATATATAAAGTGGTTTTCCTATATATGTCACTGAAAATTGCAAGGCAACTACCTAAGCTTTAGCATTTTGAACTAAATATCAAATTAAAAATAAACAAGATAGTGTCACATCACTGTAGTAATTAATCTTTTTCACTTGGAATGGTTTCTTCTCTAAGTTTTATACATAGGTAGTTAACTTCAAAAGTATCTCATCTTCTTATTAGCGAGTTAAAGTGAACGCATATTTTTGAAAATGAAAACAAAAGATGTTTTCACAAAGTAAGCGGACCCTTAATTATTATTGATGTGATTAGGATCAAAGTTCAAACAATGAACCACCTTCATTTGATTCAATAACCACCGGTATGTAAATGTATCTCTCATTTGATGGGACCTTCAAGTATAACAGGCACAAAATTCACCGTTGATTTTATTTACTAATTGTCATTTGTATTATCTCTCACCCACAAAAATCTTTGTGCAAGCCTTGCACAGAGAATAGGGCAACTAAATGGTTGGCTTGTTAAATGAACTTATTTCCTTTTGTATCTTTTTATCTAACTTTGCATGGTTCCATTTCAGTGATATTTTATAGCTTGTAATAATTAAATAGAGATCACTACATAATATCTCTTTAAGCTAAAGTTTGACTGAAATGAAATGACAGGAAAATTGCTGGAAACGGCTTGCTGGATGCTTGGAACCTTTGGACAGCATTCTAGATTCAATTGTCAATAAACAAAAAAGTGAGATTATTGCTTCATTTCTTGTGATTCCTCCCGATAGCTAGCTCATTAATGTTCACTTATTAACTTGAACAAAATATTAAATCATTGAAATTTTCATGTGTTTCGCTTGATGTTCTCGTAGTCATGTTGATGTTACTGAAAATGCTCCCTAGTTGGTGAAAGTAGATGCTCAATGCAGGTTCTCTAACCTTTGGTCTTAGGAATTGGATTCCCTGTATTCACATAGTTGCAGATCTCGGCCCTTGAAATATTAGATGACTCACATTTCAAGTTATATTTTAATCTGATTTGGTGAAATCATGAGTCGTCTGATCTTCATCCGAGATCCCTTGGCTGCGTGTTTTCAATGGTTTTAGGGAATCAGAGGGACTGTGTGGATTGACTTATTTGAGTTTATAAATTGGCTTAAGCACTTGTGAGACTGTTTGGAAGAACTCTTGAAAACAGCTTACGACGTGTTCATATGTTGTAAGCTTATTTTCATAAGCTCTGCAAGATAGCTTATACGTAAACAATTTAACTTATTTCTTCTTTTATTATAGAAATAGCTTATAAATAAGCGCTTATCATTATAAGTGCTTATCATTATAATCGCTTATGCTATAAGCTGCAATTTAAGTTGTTTATCCAAACAGGCCCGGAGTCCTTGGACCTGGTGGTTGTGGTGGTCAGCAACTTCTCCCTCTCCTTCCGTCATGTGATTTCAAATCCAAAACATCAAATCATAAATAAATAAATGCATGAGAAGCTTTACTTCTTTTTAATTCCATATTTTGGTTAGGGGGTAATGGGATTGACATATTTTATGACCATATTTTTTTCCTACTTGTCACTTACCTAACCTTTTAATTAGCTTTCTAAGTTTACTTCAACATTATTTATTAGTACATTCTAATAGATCATGCTATGATTGCAGATGCACAGGAAATTCCAAAGATGTAAAAAGTCAACGGCATATGAAGGCCAGATTTACTTGAATGAATGGTTAATAGCAGCTGCTATAATATGGGTTTGGTTTAGCCAACTTTTTGTTTTTTCTTCTCCCTCTTGATTTTCTCCTTGTTGATTTGGGTCCTTGATGAGAGCACAAAGGTTTCTATATAGTGCATATATTATTAATATATATGTAATTAGTTTCAATTAGTACTGCTGCTATTATAATTCAATAGAAGATTGTGGGGTGAAAAGGTTTTGTGTAATAATAAGAAGGGCGATAATCCATTCCCGATTCAGTAAGTAATTTTACTCAAGAAATGGAAGATGGAATAATAAAATTATTCTTTACTGTAATATGATCTTTTATGGCTGCCTCCTTATGTCTCTCTTTTTTCATGTCTTTGTTTTGTTATCTCAAGGCAAAGTTCGTCCACTTTGCCTGTTTTTGAATCTGCATTGATCTTGACTTGTGGTGTAAAAACCGAATTGAATCGGATGGTTTAGCCAATTGAACCGTAAATTGGTACTATCTATAGTTTAGTTACTTGGTTATGGTTTTGTTTAGCTTTGAGCAGTTTAATGCAGGTAATTTTTAACTTAGAAGGATTTGCTAGTTTGAGTTTTTAAGAATTGATTAAAAGTTTAGTTACAAGCTCTCATAATGCCCTCAAAGTGGTTTCAAATATGGATTTCAGATGTTTGTGTTCTACCAATACTAATTTCCCCAAACTGTAGAAATTATCATAATTCAGGATTTAAGTGTCAATGAGGGAATGTCTCTTTTTAGAATAACCTCCTTGATACAAATTCACTATACCATACTCCTCCAATTGAACATCTAATACTTTGCAAATATGACTCCTCAACTAATTTTCTTTCATATAACTGGGAAGTTGCTTTTAAGAGATGTCATTTTCCAACTTCTCTTTTTTCTCGTATAACTATTTTGGTTAAAAAAACTGTGTTATTAGCATGGGTGTTGCCGACGCTAATGGGCTATTTGATATTTTCTTTTTCGCATAGACTACATAGAATTCTATGAAGCTTGCTGTTGACACATCACATAATGCTATGACACACCAGGAAATTACGCATTTATCCCATCGGCAATTAACTACCGCCAGATCTATATGTTAAAAAATGCCACAGCGGCAGTTAACTGTCGATGAACAAGGCACAACGGTAGTTAACTGTCGCCGAACAAGTTTTTAAGCAATTTCAAAAGTGGGAACAACAATGTTCGAATTCTATAGCATTGGTAGTGCATGTTTAGTATCACACTAACTCGTCGTAATTTCAGCAAACTTAATGTAACATCAAACATGTATGTTGTCATTGTAGCCGACTAGAACTTTTTTCTTCTCTATTATTTTTCTTTGATTACTAGACAAACGATAATGGACATTATTTAAAGGGTTAAATAAGTTTTTCATCTTTATAAATATATCAAATTTTGATTTTAGTCCTTAAAAAATAAATTGAGATGTTTTCATCCTCACAAAAAAAAATTGTTTTATTTTTGGTCCCTAATGGATATAATTTTGACATTTTTTAACATGATATAAATATATAAATGTTGAACATAATAAACGGACATAATATAGATACAATTTGAACATAAAAGAGTTATATTCTTGACATTCACATGAACATAAAGTGGACATTAAGGACCAAAAACAAAATAAAATAATTTGTGAGGATGAAAACATTCAGTTTAATTTTTTAGGAACTAAAATCAAAATTCGCTATATTTATAGAGATGAAAAACTAATTTAACTCTTATTTAAATTTTGAAGCTGTGGACGCCTACCTGTGTCTTATATAAAGAAGCAAAGTAAATGTGGCAAGCTATCCATTTGATCTTTGACTTTCAAACAGATTAAAATATTTAGTAGTAAAATGAAGTTACACACATGGCTTATAAAGTGGACTTAAGTATCTATTAGATGGGATCAAAGCTCAGATCAACCTATAAAGATATTAAAGATATGGGTCTTGTTAACGAGTGCCCCCGGGACACTTTTTAAGCATTACAAATTAGGAAATTATTTATTAAAAAAGATAAATAGTTCAGTTTCCAAAGCATTGAATACACAACTTTTCATAAAAAGTTACTACTTTAGACCCTTAAAGAGTGTCCCGGAGGGACTCGTTAACTTTCCTCTAAAGATATTTATGAATGGTTAAGACCTAAGACTAAGAGTCAAATAACTATAATGTGATTTATTCTTTTTATAGAATACAATGTAATTTTTATATAAGCATAAAAAAATCCAGGATATTTTAGATATCATGAGCAGCATAATAATAGGAAGAGATACCAAAAATGTCGAGAGTTGTTCATAAATCATGGCAAAGTACTTGAGTTATATATGTTGCTAAATCACATCCATTTTTCTTATAATCTTCTAAGCTTGGAAAAAAATGGTATATTACACTTAAAAACATCCATTTGACTTAGTACTCTTAATTGAGCACTATAAATCCATTATCTATCAATTAACTTATTCATTGTCCAATATAAGTTGGTCAATTAATTTATCTATTAGTTGCGCAAGGCATACACCAAATTTTCCCCATTTCGTTATCTCGTTTGAATTGATCTTCGTTACTTCTTTCGACTTCCTTTGTCAACACCTAAAAGACATCACATGTCATTGTTGTTCTGGTTTGTCATCTCCCAAACGTCGTTCATCAGCGCCCATGCTTCGTGGTGGTTTACGATGGGGAATACAAACTAATGTGGTTCTTCTGGAAATTCATAGTCATGGAGGTTAGGGTAGACCCCGTTGATGTAAAAAAAATTATCTGGACCAAAAAAGGGAAATTATTATACAACAAAGAATGTGACAGTCAGTGGAATTTTTTTTTTTATTCTTTGTCCATGCCCAACACTCTGTCCTCACATGGTTTTTAATAGTTGCTATAAATTTAAATATATACATTGTTTATATTAAATTTGGGTGGGGTTTTAAACAAGGGTGCAACATATACAAAAACTGTAATAGAAAGTGAGTCAGGGACAATGGTTGGATGAAAAAGAAAGATGAAGATGAAGAGGAAAATGTTATGGGGAGTGTAAGATAGTATCATGAAATTAGATACATCAAATGATAAAGTAAGTTCTTGTGAGGTGCATGACATGAATAGGTCACGTAACCTAGCATGTACCTTTTCTATTTCCTTTTTCTTTTACTCAAACTTTCCTATACACATCTAAGATAAAATATTTTAAGTAATTTAGATGGCTAAGAAGTGGTTTCATCAAATTACACTGCATTTGACTACCTTATCAATAATTTATTAGGACTTATCTACTAGCAGATGAACTTGTTGGAGAGTTTGAAAAATCTTATGAAAATAGTTTAATATGTTAATAAACTAATTTCAGCAAACTTTGGATATAACTTACAAAAACCAGCTTACAATTTATAGGAAAATATCCCGTAAAAAAAGCTTATAATATTTTTTTAAACACATTTTATCTTTATGTTAACCATATCACATTTTCTCCTAGTTATAAGAAAAGTTTATATGATAAACAGATGGCACATGGATGCATGCATTACTTCTGAATCAAAACACTATTCTTTGTCCTATATATCACTTCTCGAGGCAATAAACAATACAAGAAAAGTTATACAAAATTCACAGAAATACTCATTTAGACATAGTTTAGTATAGAGCTTATATAAATATATAAAATTAAGGCAAAACTGCACCCACCTCCCAAGGTTTTCGTTAAATATAAACTCAACACTCACCTCCCTTTAATTAATTGACACTCACCTCCCTTTAATTAATTGACACTCACCTCCCTTTATAAACATACAAATATTTCTATGTTTTAATTACTTCTTAAGACTTGTGTCAAGAGCTAAAACATCAAAAGATAAAAAACGGAGGGAGTATCTTCTAATATTTCTATTCATCTGGTGCAACATTTTCATCAGTGAATCTGTTCTTGTGTGCTTTTTACCATCTAACACTAAATCATATACAACATTTCCGATCTTATAATTGTACCATAAAACTTCTCTTTTAGTTTGAGGTGATTTTATATCACAAGGCATCATTTGCATTCAAGAAAAACGGTCACAAGTAATACATAGGTTCATGAAATCCTCCAAGAAAACTTACTAAAAAACGATTCAACAATTACATGAATAGTAGGGTTCATATACAACTCGTCCAAGTAATGTCCCCAGAAAAAGGCACGTTTAATATTATTTCACCTTTTCTTTTTGCAGGAGTCTTTGACGTTTGAGCACCCTTCTGCGCAGATGCAGAAGCACCTTTACCTCTACTACCGGATACCTTCTTGGAACTTCCCGTTCCCTTCAATTCCAATTGTACTTGCACGCCTGCATAAACAAATATAGATCATAAATCAGCTACACTCTTCTTATTTAAAGGATAAAATCGCCCAAAATTCAAATCAATAAACATGCCAATAGCACATGTCTTACCCTTTGAATTCAAACTTCGAAGTTCTGACTTCAGCTTCTCGCCAGTTGCGGTACCTTCTATTGCATCATGCATCATAGAATAATGTATAAGCAATCAATTAATGAGAGTAATATAGTGCTATAGAGTTCCAGTCATTAGAGTCCAATGATTGTGGATCTATTGTAATATATGAAGAATAATAGGAAAAAAAAGATATTACTTACCTGACTCATCTACGTCAGAGGTGTTCTCTTCTTCACTCTCATCCAAAGTGTTGCCACCATCACCTTGTTCCACTCCTTCATCAGCTGGTTCTAAAATAGCAGCAATCCGCTTCTTAGGTGCCTTTTTAATTCCAGGAAGAGTAATTAGATCCGCAGCTCTAACAGTCCGAGTTTTGCTTTTCTCTTGTATGCTTTTGTCAAGGCTGACTTAACGGCAGGCTGTATGCCATCTAGCGGATTAGGATGACCCTGATGAATAGAATATCAAAAAATTAACCTGAGGTTGAGATCACTCCGAGGTAAAGAGACAGCGCAAAATATAGTTAAGGAACCTTGAATTTCGATAACTCTACTATAGTGTCAAAATCTTCCTGACTGATTGAATATGTGTTCATAAATTCCACAACTTTCTCAACAGCTTCAGCCTGATAATTTCCAGAAAGCCATGCGTGAATCAACTAAAATTCGACAGTTCGGCTTAAAACATTTCATGTCTAAAACAAAAAGTTTCCTTGCAAAAAAAAACATAATGTACTACCAACCTTAGGCAGAACTCGGAGGGGTTCTGTCAAGTTCTTAAGAAGAGTAGTAAGGTATTCCAGGCGAATAGTATCCCTGCAATATGTTGTGAAAGCACAATGAATCTACAAGACGATGTTGTAATGAAAACCTTTGCCTTTTAAAAGTCTATTGGACATAATAACTTCCATACCCTAACAGACATGCATGCATAGACCACGACCAAATAACAACCCAGATTTTTAGAGGTACATAGTTCCTAACATTGACTTGTACGTTAGCACAACTAAAAATCAGCTTATTGACAGCTGATCAAATTCACAGGGTTTAAGCTACACTTGGTTTCCATCCAAAACCTTACCAAAATAATCAAAGGCTTACAATTAATTTGCAAGTACTGACAGAAGATTCAGCAAGTCAACCGGATAAAATTAGACTCTCTCTGAACCAGTTGCATGAGAAAGCGTGATAAAGTAAAATGTTGCACTCATATTTACCTTCCCGAACTAGATTCGCGAGATGCAAGAATGTGAACATGCAGGTCATCCAAAAGCCTCATGTTTTTGCCCATTGTCGAGTTCTTCCCCAGCCACCCACCAAATCGGTTGAAATTTCGTTCTCCCTGCAGAAAAAATACCAGTTATGATGCAAAGCTAAAAGCATAATCAGGTGAGTTCGATGGAAAAAAAAAACAGTAGAAACAAATACCCCACAAAAGCCAGTCACATATGACTATTGTTCAAGATATGAAACCATTCGTTAGACTCTGGATAAATCTTTAGTTATAAAGATCCATTAATCCTTTTATGTCTCTAACCAGGTATTTGGACTGGGGATTGCAACCAAACTAAAAGTCAAATGTCTCGCCTACTCATATTTATCCCATGGGTATGACAATAATATAAGAGCATCCGAAAATTTATCATCACATCATTGTTATGAAATATGCTTATCTTAGATTATCGCTAAGAATTTGTTTGCCTATTTTCTTGATTTGTTTCCTTATTTAATTAGGATTAAAAGTCTCGTATTAGTACGTCGTATATCTTCTATAACAACATGAAGTAGATCAATCATATTACTACCAATAAAATTTTATTATTTTGGGTATTACTTTTTCCAGCCTCCATATCAAACAAGATTAACCCTATAAAGTCAACACATAATAAATTCACTTCAAGGACTGTGTTAATATAACATTTTCTGAGACCCTGAGCCCGAAAAAATAAAAAAAAATAAAAAAAAGGGGGCTAGGGAAGAGATGATATATTGCAATGATACGCAGGGAACAAACTATATTTTACCTGTTCAAGTATTTCCCTACTCCCATGTAGCAATGAAGCACTGAAACAATGATAAAGAGAAAAGATGAACAGGATGGAGAAAAATTCAATAAGGAAATTTTGCTATTTTCCAGAGCGGTGACAAGGCTACGTACGGAAGTATACATGATGCAACAGAACTGGTTTGAGAGAGCTGCCACTGTCGATATCTGCGAATCTGTACGTTCACTATATCTCCATTAGCAATAGACTCGGCAGCACGGGCAATCAGGTTCATGCGCTTTACACCATTGTCGTCCTTACCGGCCGAGCTTGTCTATAATTAATATAATTTTCCTGCCATATAGTGTCAAAAAGAAAAAGAAAAGAAAACATGAGGAATATTTGAACACCAAGTACACAACATTAAGGCAATCAGGGCTATCCGGCAATAAAGTAAATTACTACTGAATATGAAATCAGCAAAAGCTATTTTTAACTATTATATTATTCCATGTAAATGAAAATTCTTCACCACTTCCAACCCTGAGATATGATTGCATTAGCAGCAAACACACAGGCCAAAATAAATCTATAACCTTTCCTTGAAGAAAATTCATGAATAAGAAGATTATGCGACTCAAATAAATCTATAACCTTCCCTTGAAGAAAATTCATGAATAAGAAGATTATGCAAGGACCAATTAATATGGCAGGTTTTAAATATTTTTTGAAATGGCCAATTCCAACATATACTATTTGGCAAGTTAAATGGTGTTAATGTCATTTTAATTTAACAAAATTTAAATTCAATCAGCCATTGTGATTTTTATTAACTAGATATGTTGATTTTGCAGACATGTATGGCTTGATTATAAGATGAGAAGCCAAATTATTTGGTCTATCAAAGTTGAAGAAGGTTAATGCAAGAGGTGGTATAAAAACACTAGACCACTAAGTACAAATTTCATCATATAATTGGCCTGCTAAAATGAGTCCCAAACAAACAAGGCATAAAAAATTGGAAATGAATTAAAGGAACCTGGATAAGTAGAGGAACAAGATCAGGGTCACTCATGCTAAGATTAATCCTCTCATCCATTTTCATCTTTCCAGCATTAAAACCAAAAAGCCTACAAGACAAAAAAAAAGTGTCATGCAATTTAATTTAGTCACAACCTTCTGGACAGTTAATGCTTCAGATTTCAAAGGACGAAATTATTGTCATGCAGAGCCCACCTTGAATCACTGCCGAAATGAGTCAAATGACAGCAAATTAACAGATCTACAACTTATCATAAACCTTGTAAATGTCACCACATTCACACTTGTCATTAAGCGAACTAAATAGAGATTACAGATTAACCATTGAAATGAAAGTCAGGATCCTCATAATCATTCCAAGGTGGCATCACACAGAGTGACAACTGTTATTTACTGGAACAAAAGATAGCAAAACCAAAAAGTATACTCCTCTGGAATGAAATAGAAGCAAAAAGGTAGTTGAAATGTTGATGTATGTGGACTTAATTTTAAAACCACATAATCAGCTTATCAACTACCATTTTGGCTTATATTTCATTCTGGAGTAGTATTTTATATATAGAATAAAACCCTACTTTGCTACCAGAAGGCCACAACAATTGAGCCCTTACAGTCAAACATATATTTTTCCTTACCCTATCAGATTATATTATTACATGAACTTGAAAATCCAGACAGCCTCCGATTGAGGCTATGTACAAAAGTTATCCAAAAATCTAGCTATATTAAATGATATTTGCACCAAAACTAATTATGTAAGAATAAAATTATTTTAAAAGCCCTTAATATAAGCACAATCGAACTGCAATGTCATGAATGAAAGCACGGAATATCAGAGCAATCTGATCACATGATTTGACAGACCACTGAGGGTCTGGGACTAATAAAAAAGGTTAATAAAATGCAGCAGATTTAATGGAGAAGAAAAATAGAAAGTCAACACAACCACAAATATTGAGAACAAAGATACACCAATGCAAGCCAAAAGGAAATTAGAATCAAGAGTATGACAATAAAGCATGTTTAAGTGCAGTACTTAGATGATATGAATATCATACTTATCAACAGCTGTGAATGGTGAAATGTCTTCATCTTTCGCATTGGTAAGTAACCGCTGCCTAATATCATCGTAGTTGATAACTGACATGGAGAGGCCCATATATTGTAACTGGTTTAGTGCCATGCGCATATCTCCATTAACTCTTTCTGCTAATTCCTCAAGAGCAATCTAAAACAAACATGATGAATGATTTAAGAAAATACATTAGTCAATATGAATTTACAAAAAATTGTGAGACGGATATCAATGATTCCAAGAAATTGTGTACCCTCATAGCCCACAAAATCAAGTAGAGTAAAGCTATCCAAGATATAAGATAGAACTATGTTGGCAGAAATTACCTCATTAACTTGAAGCCCTTCAGCCTTAGCAACCTCCATAAACTTCTTTGCCATCTGGCATAAATAAAATTTCAGTTTTAAGCTGACACACCTCGGCATGCTTGTTTTAACATATTAAGCATATTTTCAGACTTAAAAACTAAAGCTACAAGCTGTAAGATAACTCACATTCTAGAGTAAGCAGGTTTGATACAAAAACTTAGACAATTAGACCCTCATATATGATACACCATATGCCATTAGCAATGAAAGTCACTTTCATGAGGATAGAACAATAATTTTTTTTTTATTCAGATATACCCCATCTTTCAATAGGGGGCGGAGGGAAAACAGTGGGATAACATACTACATATCACTATGTCAAAAAAGTAAGAACAAACAATTTTTGCATCCATCTCAAAACTGTTGGATGATTTTAAAGTTGACGCAAATGTTAAGACACTGAACAGAGTTGCACTTGGATGAGGTTATTTCACCCAAATCTGTTGAATGACTTTAAAGTTGAAGCAAAAGTTATAGCATTGAATAGAGTTGCACTTGGATGAGGTCATTTCATTTGCTATCCAATTATTATTTATTCATCACTGCATTTACTATTCATATTTTTGCTGAGTATAAGAATTCCCCTCA